>JAOWBW010001308.1:0-58420 GCA_026119855.1 Campanula takesimana | reverse complement strand
TTTTTTTCCTGGTTATGACACTTGGCAGCACATGATTGGTCTATCAGATTTCGGATTAAATTTTCCTCTGAATTATTTGAGCTCAATTATTTTACAGCAAATGATTTTTTAGTTTTTTTTACACCAAAATTCATAATATTTTTCCCTATAAATAGATGCAAGTTTCATTGTATTTGGACACACAAAAAAAACCCTATTTTTAGTGAAATGGAATTACAACCCCAATTATTTAATTGCAATTACAAAAAATTAATTAAGAGTGAATTATTTTTTATATTGATTTTTATTATTATTATTTTACTAATCATAAAAAAAAGAATATAAATGCATTTTAAGTGGGGAGTATAGGATGATGAGTTGGAAAGTGTTGAATGGGGGATTAACAAACCATTGTAAGACCATCCACAATGGTTTCACCAAACTTTCTCATTCAACACCCACTTTATCACTCCACATCAGCTTCTCTCTCATCCAACTCATTCATTCAACACTCATTCAACAAAACACCCTACAATGGTTTGTTTAATCCCCCATTCAACACTTTTCCCACTCATCATCCTATACCCCACCACTTTAATTTTATTTAATATTTTTTATTTTTATGATAATAATAATAAAAATAATAATAATTAAAAAAAATAAAAAACCAAAAACTTAATAAAAAAAATCGATCACGCATAATAAAAAATAAACGAAAAACGAAAAATAATAATAAAAAAATTAATAATAAAAATTCTGAGAAATGACGATAATTATTATTAAAACAAAAAAAAATTGCATTAAGCTTAATTCGCGACGCATTTAATGAAATACAAATAATTAAACGATACAATAAACTCGAATCACAATACACTAAAAATAATATTTTCTATCACGCATTTCCGAACTTTGCCCATATGTGTTTGATTAGATCCGCCTGCAATTCGTGATGACCTCTTGGATCGCGCATTTCTGATCTAGCACGCACATGATTTGCAAATGCAGGTAGTACCTCACTCGAGAATGGTTGTTGTGTACTAGACCCACTTGCCTCGGATTGATAGTCGGTCCAATTCTGAGAATACGTATCTCGTTCATCCTCAACAATCATATTATGTAATATGATACATGACCTCATGATAATAGCCAAGTCGTTTATCTTCCACATTCAGGCTGGCTCTCGAATGATTTTAAATCGAGCTTGGAGCACTCCAAATGCCCGTTCTATATCCTTCTGACATCCCTCCTGAAATTTTGCAAATAGCTTATCTTCTTCACTTTGAGGAAGTCTAACTGATTTGACGAAAGTTGGGTACGAAGGGTAGATACCGTCAGCAAGATAGTACGCCATATTATACGGATGTTGATTCACAAAGAAGTTGACTCGTGGAGTCTTTCCTTGTTCAACATCATCGAACACTGGCGATCGATCCAGAACATTTATATCGTTCAGGTGCCCGGACATCCGAAAAAGGCATGCCAGATCCATAAATCATGAGAGGCGACGGCTTCAAGAATAACCGTAGTGGTCCCCTTATCACCCCTAGTAAATTGACCTTCCCAAGCCGTAGGACAATTTTTCCATTCCCAGTGCATGCAATCAATACTCCCAATCATACCTGGAAACCCCCGCATCTCACTAACATGAAGTATTCTTTGCAAGTCGTCTTCGTTTGGGGCTCTCAAGTACTCTGCCTCGTACAATTGAATGATTCCATTGCAAAATCTACGTAACGTCTCTAATGCCGTAGTACCTCTGATTTTGATGTATTCATCAATAGCCTCGGCCGACGTACCATATGCTAACATTCGCATGGATGTGGTACATTTTGCTAACGGAGATATGCCTTCTTTGCCGGCAGCATCGAATCTTTGGGTGAAGTAGATGTCATGGTTTGAAAGGTCGCCGACGATTCGAAGGAATACATGTTCCCGCATCCGATATCGTCTGCGAAAAAATTCTTGTAAAGAGCATTTTCGGAAAAGTAGTCGTTAACCAGGCTTTGGTTTGCCCAAGCGTGATCTCTTTTGAAGTACCTTCTCGTGGGAGGTTGATCTTCTAATATTTTTTTGCGACGCTCTGTAAAGTGGTGATGATATACCTATCCTCCAAATCAGATTGCCTTTTGTAGGCTTCGATATCAAAAGGAAAATCTAATGGATCCATTGAAATTTGGAAAAAAGAAAAATAGAGAGTGTTTAATTTATAAAGAAGGAAATAAGGGAATGGTTGGTGTAGGAAGAAAGAAGGAAACTTCTAATATTTAAAGAAAAATAGAGAGTGTTTAATTTAAACTATTTGCTTTTGCCAGCTTTAAACTTGAGAACGTGGGGTTAACCAGGACAATTTTGCAAATAACACTTTTGTCCTCATAACTTCCATGATAATAATATTTGGCCCTTATAGATTACTATTTGACATAAAATTAGAAAACAAACATTAAAGCCGAAAATTAACTGCCAAATAGATTTAATTAAAAGAAAAGGCTAATACATCATTACATAAAACTGACATAAAATTAATTGCCAAATAACTCTTCACCCAACATTTCAAAAAGCTGTTTGCTCTGATCATCGAGATGCTCCTTCTCATTTAACCTTCATCCACATTTTTCATCTTTTAGCTTGAGTTTTGTCTTTCTGAACTTTGATAGACTCCTCATGTTGTGTGGCTATCTGACTCAATCGATCCAACTCTTTCTCTTTGTATTGTTTGAAAGATGCCCAGTCTTCGTTTAGCGATTCTAATCCTACTGTCTTATCTTCTTTTTTTCCCCCTTTTTCTTAGCTGCCTCCCTTCCCATAGGACGAGGAATGGATCCAACCGAGTTTGAATCAACACCATCACTTTCGCGTCCTCTCTTAGATCCACTGCTTCCAGATCCCGTATTTCCTCCTACCTGACTTGCAAAACGTGGTTCATCTCGGATAGCATGCCACTCATCCATCAAAGTAAAATTGGCATTGTGATCGCATTTATAGTTTGCCAATACATCGGCCTCCGACCACCCGCTTGCTTGCGTACGTTTAGCTTTATCGTAAGCACCTATCCATTTATTCAATATTTTGCTTACATAGGAATGACGATTTCTGCAAGCAGTTCCATCACGAGGAGAGTCAAATGAGCAATGCTCATTACAGTATTCCGCAATTTGACCCCAAAACGTGTCGCCTTTCTGATTTCTTCCGATGATACTGTTTGTTCCGAATTTAATCCACCCACTAAGTAGGACTAAATTTTGAGGGGTAGTCCATTTACCACTTTTTTTGCGAGTAGCGGCTGAACACTCACCAGCTTGAGTGGCTATACCCTACAATTTCAGTAGCTTCGTTAGGACCGCTCATACTACACATACCAATTTGAGTTGAAAATTCTGGAAATTGTGATGATTCATTTCCAGAAATATTTTCATTTCTCATCATTGGCATATAAGGATATTGATTATAAGAGGGTGGTTGCATTGGTATCCCATAATATGGATTCCAATTTTGGATAGGTGAAGGCATGAAATTTGGTGGAAAACCAGGATTTGGAAAATGTTGAGGACGTGGTTGGTTGAAAGATGGATTTTCGTACTGAAAATTGTTAGGATTGTTGTAGGGAAAAGGAGCATTACTTGAATTTTGAGTATTGGAAAGGTTATTATTGGGATCCATTTCAAGAGAAAGATGGTTTTTTTTTTTGTGTGTTGGAATACAATGAAACTCATGTCCATTTATAGAGAAAAAAAAATTCTGGATTTTTGGGGGGGGAAAGAAAAAAAAAAAAAAAAAAAAGGTCAAATAATTGAGCTGCAAAAGTTTGGATAAAGAAAGTAAAAAAAAAAAAAAAAATGGTCAGCCAATCACATGCCAACACGTGGCGACGCCACAAAAAAACAAAAAAAAAAGTCGAGCGGCTTTTGGCTTCACGCCCCTTCACTCGCGCTTGAGGCTCAGGCGCGATGTCGGTCGAATCACAGCTTGCCACGTGGCATGCACTTGGCGACAACTCTGCATTCACGGGGTGTTTAATTCATTCAACGAAATTGCAATTCCTCCCCCATTAAACTAACCATTGTAGTGATTAAACCCACATTTTTGTGTGAATTGCAAATTCAACACCCAACTTTCTTGCCATTGTAGATGGTCTAAGGTGTAAAAGTTGAATGAGTGTTGGATTATTAGGTGGAAGAGAGAGAAGATGATGTGGAGTGATAAAGTGAGTGTTGAATGGAATTGGTCTTGAAACCATTGTAGATGGTCTAAGAAAAATAGTTTACTAATCTTTGTCATCCCCATTCCTTTATGTGCTCTCAATCCATTACTGTGCGGAACACGAGCTAAATTACTACTCCCTCCTTCCCAGACTAAGGTTCTTAGTTTGACTTTACACGGAGATTAAAAAAAATGTTGTGAGTATGAAAAGTGAAGTAGGAGGGAGAAAGTGGGTTAAAAGTTTTTGTTGTGAGAATGACAAGTGGGTCCCATTGTCCATTTTAGGTAATAAAACAACTAAGAACCTTAGTCTGGGATAAACCAAAAAGGAAAGTAAGAACCTTAGTCTGGGACGGAGTGAGTAGTTTTAATAAAAAATGATACTCCTTCCGTCCCAAAATATATGTAGTTTAAGGGGTTGAAATTTTTCCCAAAATGTTTGTAGTTTTGCTTTTATCTAGACATCTTTGACATTGTTTGTCAAATATATCCTTATTTATGATGGTAGTTGTCATTGTAAAAGCATTTAATTGTCTTGGTACTTGTAATATTTCAAGGGTTTTAGTCCATTAGACATGCATTGATTGTAAAAGCATTTAATTGTTTTTGGGACGGAGGGAGTAATGTATTTTAGACTGGAGCGTCAAATGTAGATGATGGTCCCTCAAAATTCCACCTCTTCCGGTCCCCTAGGCTGGTCAATGGGAACAATGGCGCTGAAGATTCATAAACACCGGCCACACTAATCAATTCAAGAGGACATTTTCTTGCTTTAAAAAAAAAAATAAAAAACACATCGGCACATCCTAATTAAGTTCCTCTCCCAACTCGAATCACTAAAACCCTAACCCTAAAAATGTCATCATCTATCCCGCCGGAGATACTGACCGACATATTCGTCCGACTACCGGTAAAGCCACTCCTGCGCTTCCGTTCAGTCTCCAAACCATGGTGCGCCCTAATCGACAGTCCATATTTCATCAAACGCCATCTTAAAAGATCAAACCGCTCCCTGTATCTTGGCGGCAACGGCTATCTCTACTCTCTAGACTACAATGCACTCGGAACTCCGATCAAACTTAAAGTTCCGGTCAAGGAGTCCTTCGGGTTTGATATAATCGGATCCTGCAATGGGTTACTCCTTCTAGAGAAAAATGCTACCCACAGAAAGTATGTCTCTTTGCTCAATCCTGCCACACGACAGTATCGGGTCATACCCGATACCCAAACTGATTATCCGAGTGATCCGGTGGTTATTACCTTTGAAAAGTTTGGTTTTGGGTATGATTCTGTTCATGATGACTATAAAGTGATTAGGGTTGTGGAATTTGAAGGGAGAGATTATAGTTGGATCGGGAGCGAAGCCAGAATTTACAGTTTGAAAACAAATTGTTGGCATAAAGTTGATACATTTCCTTATTGTTTGCCTTACAAGATGGTTTGGGTTCACCTCGATGGTCGTTTGCATAGCTTTGTTAATGCTACTTTTCTGTATGGTAAAGACGATGTTAATACTACTAGTGATGCTAATCCGCCGAGAATAATTGTTTCTTTTGATCTCGCGACTGAGAAATGCGATTATATTGCTTTACCTAATGGTTTGGATGATAGTTATTTTGAAATAACAGTGGAGGTTTATGATGGAATGTTGTGTGTTCAGGCTTCTTATGAAGGACATCGTATTGATATTTGGGTGATGAGGGAGTATGGAGTTAATGAGTCTTGGTTTAAGTTTTTGTCAATCAGTCCACCATTTGTTGACCCTCATGCTACAATTCATCCTCTAGCTTTGTCAAGTAATGGTGGGGAAGTGCTATTGTGTTGCAATGATGAGAGTGTTCTTTGGTATGATCATGAAAGGAAAACTATTAAGAGGTCACCCTTTCATGGTACATTTCCGTTTTATGTTGAGGTTTGTGTAGATAGTCTCGTTCCTCTTGAAAGTGCTGGGAAAAGTGGCAGTGTCAAGGAAGTCAAGTCGAAAGAAGTCAAGGAATTGAGGATTCAGAAACCGAAGAAAGTCAATGAAGAGAAGCCGAAGGAAAAGAAAAATAAGAAGAGGTAAAAAGAACATGGTTCTCGTTGTTTATCTTGTACTTGCTTATACTTTGATGATATTTGTTTATAATGCATAGGCTTTCATGTTATGGGTATGTGCTTATCATCAGAAGGAACCGACGCCATAGGTAAAGGGGTGAAGCCTTTATTGGATTTAAACATGGAAAGAGTATATTCGGCTAGAAAGTTAGGTGATCGAATTTGAATGTTAAATTTTACTGTGCAACGGTGCCAACCTCTTTCAAAATTGTCATTGTCTTAGTTCTACAAATTGTCTCAGTACATATTGAATGGGACATTTGGGCCATTGTTTCATGTCCTCCTTAAAACCTTTTCATATTAATTCTTACATTTGTACTTTGTTTCTTGTGGTGTCGGGTTTCCATATTCTCTACCTAGTATTTATTTATCTGTTTCATGGCATATATATTTGAGGTAATTAAGTATGATTAATCGATAGTATATAGTTACCAGGTATATTCTCTAAGATTCATTTCCCACATTGATTTCATTATTCCTATTTTAGCATTTATGTACTTTCATATCGCTATCGAATATGTTGCTAAAATTGTACTTGACTGACCTGGTTGTACTCATTTGTTGGTCTGTCTTAGTGATGGTTTTCTGTCGACGGGATTCAAACTCAAGCTCTAGACTTATGGAAGGCTAGTATAACTTACCAAAGAGGGAGGTAGTTTACATTGTTGTATTCTAATCCTCGTACAATATTTGTTGTCAACGTTTTAAACATATACTGCTGCTGCCTAGATTGATTCTAACTTTGTTTTGGTTATTCTGTAGGGAAATCTTAAAAATCTGAACTGGTTATTTGGAAGATCAGAAGAAAGCATCTTTTTTGAAGTCGCAACCATCTTTTGTTGTTGAACTATAATATGTTAGAACAAATTTGATATTGCACTTTTGTAATGGTACAATACTAAGCACCCGTATTTTTGGTATTATATGGTTTACTCAAAGGTGTGTGAATATTTTGTGTTTGAGCGTAAAACGCGTTTCACACAAGATTTTGTGTTCATTTAATAAAAAAAACTTTGCAGAAATAGAATACAAAGGAAGCAAAGTTTTAACCATGCTTCATCCTGCAGCTTGAACAAATATTATTTACTGCAAAAACTTTGTCACAGTTTTATCTTTTTCCTCACTCCCTACAAGTTTAATTGTTCGAAAATCGGACTGTAATTCTGTTTAAATTTTTATCAAAAGAAAAAACAGAGAGTTGGAACTCTAGCAAACAAGAACCTGCAATATGTCCTGATTTTGCATTTGCTTTACCAGAAGAATGAAGCATTGGCATAGTAGTAGAAATGACAAGAGTTAGTAAATTAGTATAAAATTTATACTCTCTCCGTCCCAATTTTGGGACGGAGGGAGTATAACATACAACAAAGAACCATAGAAATTAAAAGAAAAACATTCTTCTAAAAAAGCAGGCAAATAAAGAAAGAAAAAACAGAATTGTTGGTAGAATTCCCTATTCTCAGTCTTCTAAACTACCAGATGTGCATCTGTACCAATTGTGCTAACCATTCAATGTGAATTGCATTGTTGACATTTTTATTAATTTGTCAACATACTGAGGCAGCAAAACCGAGTGATGCTTAGGGGCGTATCGATGATTTGATTTTCGACACAATCTCACAACTTGAATTACTTAGTTCCTCAACTTACTTATATTTGGTGCATTCAGTAACAATAAGCTCTCTCTGTATGTCATAACTTGAATCGTATCTTTTCAAGACCTCGGTGTTGGTAATGAAGCTGCTGTTATTCTTTACTTGTGACTTATCAATGTCAAACACAATTGATTGTTTAGCACCATATATATACCTAAAGAGAATAACTTCATTATTTGTCTCGATAATTCCCAAAAACTTTAACCTCCCTAATGGTTGGCGTATATCAATCTTACGAAGCTTAGTCCAAGACTCAGGCATGCCATAATCCTTCATCACCCAGATGCAAGCAGAATAAGCGGTAGTTCCACAATCCATCAAGATACCTAAGGACTCATTATAGTTAAAGAGGATAAGTTTTCTTTCCATGCATTCATTAGGAATTACTATATCTTTAAACACTTGTTCCCCCATATCGAAAGAAACTATCGCAGAATACATCGTTTCACTCTCTTTAAAATAAACATCCCAGTGATGAGCTCCATTGAGATAGACTCCTAATGCATGCGTGATAGATCCACAGGAGAAAAAGCGCCTAAGATAATGAGGAGGAGCGACATTCACAATCCTCCATGAACCAAAACACAACGAGTAAATCTCAACTTTTATTAGAACTGTAGAGGCTGCATTACAAAACCTAATCACCTTTTAATCATTAGAGTGTCTATCAAATCCAAACCCAACAAATAGTTCTCCGCTCGATTGCCCACGGAGATAACCAACACCGTTCATAATCTTCTTAGTAATTTTCAAGGCGGGATTCCATAGAAAAAAATATTCATGTAATGTCCCACCATCATTGTAAATACCATGAACGCATACTATTCCATTATGAGAACTGATGACGCCCTAAGAATCTGGGGTCACGGAGATAGAACTCCAATTTGATTGTCTCATGTTCCTGATCACAGCACAAACAAGAACACCGTTAAGACCAAGGCCGAGTTTGAATCCGGCTTAGGCCCTCGGGTGTGAGAGTAACTTCTCGGAGGAAAACCTAAGAAGATAGATCAGTGAAGACCTAGTGTGTGTGATTAGGGTAGAGCACGTACCTGGCCCATGGGGGCGGATAGGAGTATTTATATGGGTAGAAGAGAGAGGTAGGTTCAAGGTACCAACTGCCCTGGTACCGGCTAGACACGCGGCAGGTCCACATTAGACTGTTCAGGAGAGTCGCTGAGAATGTGGCGTGTTGTCAGGGAATCATGGTTCCACCACCAACCGTTATGGTATGTCAGGTACGAATAGTTAACTCCGTTGTACGTTTGTGACAGCTGGGTACTGCGGGCTCCGGACATGAGGTTGAGTGATCAACACGGGACCCTTAGGATAGCGGGAGGCAGAGCCATCTCGGTCATGATCATCGGGGAGCCCGGGTCTCTCGGGCTCGTTCCCCTGCGGGCTTATCCGGTCCGATCTTCAGGATTGAGGTCCGGTTAGGACGGGCTCGGTTATGTCGGCTAGATCGGGTTCAATCCGGTCTACAGAGCTCGGTCTCATCAGTGGCCCCTAACTCCGAGGGTCAGCTTATTTATGAGCGGTGCGAGGAGTTACGCTTCCATGGCTTGGTCCGGGCAAACCTCAGTAAATATGGGCACGGAATACAATGGAATGGGAGTCTTACGATGGTGGCTGATGATAGGACAGTGGGCCCCTCGTGTAAGGCTAGTGACGTAGCTGTCAGGTCCTTGATATGACAAGGAGCACGCTCATTAAATGCAAAACGTCATTGGAATTCGAAAAAAGCTGGTTCCCGCCTCTTCATTTTCCAGGTTCATGCCGGGTCGATCCGGATCTTGGACAAAACCCGACCTACTCTGGGGTATAAATAACCCTAATTGGATCATTCAAAAACCTTTGGCACCTTTAATCTTCGGCTATTGATTTCGGAAAAATTACTGCTGTCAACAACGACGATTTGCTTCTTCTATTTCCTTAACTCGATCAATTAACAGGTAGCGCTTCCAATTTTTATTTTCGTCGCTTGACTTCTAATTGCTAACTTTTCGACTTTGGGCCTTTCCACCATTCATCGGGGGTAAAACCTCAAAACGCCGTATCTTCAAAACTTCTAACGTCACGAACAAAGTTTTTAACTTTTAACCACCGAGTTTTCAATTTCTAACCGGTTGACTCGCCTCTTTCTTAGGAATCTCGGGTCCATCTTTGATTTTATAAAGTTTTGTTGAAAAAACCTCTGACTGTGGTCATGGATGAATTGGACCTGTGGAGAATGCTTCGTCCTGACCTTTTTGGTTGTTGTCGACGAACGGGAGGGATTTACCGTATCTGATAAATGCCTGGAAAAGGCTTTCCTTGGATGCTTTCAGGACTATAGGGACAGTCTATGATTGGGACTCCTGGATTCTACCCCTGCTGTGGGAGACAGGTCCCTCGGTCCATTTTGATTCGGGGAGAATGAGGGTCCTAGGGGGTGAGGAACAATTAGGGGTTTTTGTGAAAACGGTTTTAACTCGATTCCCCGATAATGTAGATATGGAGGGTAATGCTAGAAGGTTGGTGAGGTTAGGTGGAGATCGCGTGTCTGCGAGCGGACCTGATGCTCAGTCTTGGTTGGATACCCCTCTGGATGATGAATTGCCCGTTCAGGGCCATGACCGCGATATTCCTACGAATGCTGGGGTGATTGAGGTAACCAGCAGCGGGGAAGCTTCAGAGCGGGATAATGATGGCGATGAATTCTTACTGGATGAACCCGCTCGTGGCGTCGAGGGAGATGGGTCTTCAGACACCCAATCGGATTCACGCGAGCAACTGGAGAGATTGGCCCCTGATACTGCCCGCAAGGTCAACTTGCTTCGCTCCCCTGTTATGATCGTGGATTCCTTTCCTGAGGGCCCGAATAATAGGATAACCAGTCAAGCAGGTGCGTCTTGTTCTGGTGCGGGTCTAAGGGACGAGAGCGAGGAGGATTCTAACGATGAGTATTTATCGCAGTTTCGCGTCGACTCCAAAGTCTATCTTGTCCATGGTCTTATTGTGTATGAGTCTCTTATGGGTGGTAAATCAATGACTCCTCCCTTGATCCGGGCCGAGAACCTTGCCTATATATTCTATCCGGTTCAATTCGAAAATGGGCTGCGCCTTCCTTTGGACCCCTTTATTTGTGAATTTCTTGAGTTCACCCATTGCCTCCCTATGGACTTGACTCCAAATGCCATTCGTTATCTGGTGTCCTTTATAGTTGTAAGCCGCGTGCTGGGGTACGAGCCCTCTTTGTCCGCGCTCCATATTTATTTTACCCATCAAGTTACTGCGGGCTGCTTGAGCTTGAAGACCAATAAGTTCGATCAATGGCAAAGATACCCTTTCATCATTCAGAATCGGTTAGGCTGGCCATTCCCTCGTCCTGACAATCTAGCGCCGATCTCGATGTCTCGCCAAAATTTTCCCAATCCAGAAGAAGGCCGCGATCTGAGCGTGGCGATGGAGGCTTATCTTGCTAGGTTTACAAAAAGGGTCACCCTGGATGATCAGTCGGCGATGGGAACTCCTCAAGTCTACGATGTCTCATCTATTATCAACGATGAAGAGCTTCTGATATTCGCCGGGGTGGCCCCGAGGCGCGCTTCTGGCCCCGAGCCTAGGGTTAACATGGCCCCTTTGTCGCGAGACCCTGATTGGAAAGTTCATCAATCATTTGCTTTCCTTTCTGATTGCTCTACTTATAATTCGGGGGAGAGGTGTCCTGACCCTGGTTTACTCGGTCTCTTTCATTGTACTCTTTCATACTGTTCTTCCTGTCTTCTTCGATATGTTTCACCTATCTGACTGCTGTCCTTGTTTCCAGATCCGACTGACACGATGCCTCCCAAGACCGCAGCGGAAATTAAGATCACGGCCAGGAAAGCCGCAGCTCTTGAGAAACAAAGGAGAGTCGATGCTATGAGAAAGACGGAGGCTCCTGGGGTTAAGATCCCCATTACGGACAAGGTTGATAAATCCGGAGCTGTGATTTCTCAGCCGCAATTGACCCGAAATTTTCCTCCAAATCCCCGTCAAGGCGCTGGCCGCGGTAAAACTTTGATCGGAACCAGCCACTCTTCTCAGGCTCCCAACATAGGTCTACCTGCTCCCGAGCCAACAAAGAAACGATCTGCTGGCGGGGATCCAACGTCCCCTCATAGAGATAAATATCAAAAGGTTGTCTCTACCTCAGGCGATTTCACGGTTTTATCTCCTACCAGAGGGACTATGTGCTTCAATCTGTATCCGGTAGAGTCGATCGAGGATAGAGAGCGCGCCCGGGAGTTCGGGATCAAGATAGCCAAGGCCCCAGAGGTTTATGGGGTAGATCTCCATAGTCACCGAAGCGCTAATGCTTATGTTGGTGACGGGCTAATGCACCGCCTCTATTTTCCTGATTATCAACAGAAATTTTTGGCTACTTCGAATCCCATCGCTGTCGCGGGCAATGTGGGTTTGTGTTTGACCGAGGTTCGTTTTTGACTTGGATTACATATCGTGCTTCTTTCTGCCCCGCAGTGTAATCATCTTTGTTATTTGCAGATTGCCAATGAGGTTATCTATCTACGCACTTAACATGAGGCTGATGTTTCCGTGATCGCGGCGAGGAATACTGAGCTGATGGCGGCGAGGGAGGAGATCCAAAAATTGACCAAGACTGTGGAGAGCACTGGCAAGGAGCTGAAGAGCAAAGATGCGGAGGTCATTAGCGCGGCCAAGGAAGTGTCTAAATTGAGCAGTGATCTGACAGTTGCTCGAGAAGCTAAAGAACGGACTGAGGCCGAGAAGGCGAGTGTCGATGCTCGCAATGCTGAGCTTCTGAGGTCTTTAGAAGCGGAGAAGAAGAAATCTGAGGAGCTTTCCAACAGAGTGGATGAGCTGGACGGTAAACTTCTTGATCGGATGCCCTATGAAAATAAGCGAGAGCGGGTCTTGGAGGAAGAGAGGATCAAGGCGGTTGCTGAATTCAAGGAGTCTGCTGAGTATTCTGAGAAAATATCCATCGCGGGCAATGAACAGTATGAGCAGGCGGTGCACACTATTGCCCAGAATCTTGCGGCCACGGGGAAATACACTGCTCAGGAGATAACTATTATTTGTTCAATCGTGGCCACGGATTTGGAATGCTTTAATGGTCACTCCTTGGTGCCCTTTGCCGATCATCAGCTTGAGGCCCTTCCCGAGCCGGTTCGGAATGCTTTGCCTCCAGTTTCACCTGTAACCGTTCAACCCTTGATAAAAATGATAGATGATTTACGGTTTACGGGTGATGAATCCGCCTTATCTCTGGCCGCAGCTCTGGAGAAGGTCTTTGGCCCCAACGGCCCCTTTATCGAAGGTATTGTTCTCCTTTTTTTGACTTTTGCCTCCGCTCTAGCCGAAGCCTCTAAAGATCTGGCTCGTTCTGCGGCTGACCCTAATGCCTCTAATTCTGTTCTAGAAGTGGAAGTCAATCCTCCTCCGACCAGTTGAAGATCAGACCGGGCTGCGCCCTGGGACCTTTTGTAATAGTCCTAGATTTTACAGACTTGAACATTTAATTGTATTTTGACTTGATTTTGTTATGTATCTATTTGCTCTGCTCTTGATCCCCATATCTCCCTGACATTTACTTCCGTCGTACTTTGTTGCCATTTTGCTTGTTGCCTTGGAACTGCCAAGCATTTATTGCTACCTGCCTACTCATTATTTCCCCACTTTTTTCTTTCACGTCAGTATTTATTGCGGCTATCTGTCTTCCCGCCCTTTCGTATTGCCCTGGCTATAAGTGAGGTATGAAGCATTCTTTTAACGTCTGTCCTTATATTATTCCTCTAATCTTTCCCAATTTTCATGGCTTCTGATAGCTTCTCGAATGGGTCTCTCCCTGATCCTTCCGATTCTGATGGCTCTTCCTCAGTTTCTCCTTCTCCTCCTTTTCCTATGAAGGACTCCCCAACTGACAGTAATGGTGAGCAATCTCCCCCTCTCAACACTTCTCCCTCTGATGATTCCTCTTCTGAGGGAAAATCATCTGAAGAGGACATGAATGAGGGTGAGGATGAAGATGAGGATGAGGAGATGCTTGAAGGTGCTGGTGTAGGTGGCTCAGGAATGGCTACAGGGGGGCCGGATTCTCCTATCCTTATTTCAAGCTCTGATGATTCCGACGGCGGCTCCGATGAAGATGCCAGTGACGATGGAGGAGATGGGGTGGATGATGGTGGGCATGGTGCTGGTTCCGGTTCTACCATCATTATTTTGGTTTTTGTTTTTCCTTGATCACTTTGTTTTGTATCTTTACTTTGCTTTTCAAGGCTATGGCCCCAGCCTGTTGTGGGGCCTCTTTTGCTTGATCAATGTAAATATGCCTTGAACTTTCTATAACTGGTATTCATGATCATTTCCCTTGACGGCCTTGCGGTCTAGCTCGAGGGCATATGACCGCGCATCGTGCATGAAGATTCATGCAACGGTATTTCCCTCGACAGGCTTGCGGTTTAGCTCGAGGGCATATGACCACGCATCGTGCATGAAGATTCATGCAACGGTATTTCCCTCGACGAGCTTGCGGTCTAGCTCGAGGGCGTATGACCGCGCATCGTGCATGAAGATTCATGCAACGGTATTTCCCTCGACGGGCTTGCGGTCTAGCTCGAGGGCGTATGACTGTGCATCGTGCATGAAGATTCATGCAACGGTATTTCCCTCGATGGGCTTGCGGTCTAGCTCGAGGGCGTATGACCGCGCATCGTGCATGAAGATTCATGCAACGGTATTTTAGGCGCGGAGCCTTGGCGGTTTGGCACTTTGTCATATCTTGCCGTATACACGCTTTTCTTTAATGTATATATCTATGATCTTTCGTTTCAATGGAACAAGCATAATATTATTGATCTTTCAGATTTTTTTCGCTCATAGAGCCATTACATCAAAATTACAATGCAGAGATAGAAAACAGGTGAATTTCTAACAAAAGGGGGAATACAATTCTTATGGGTAGTATTTCTTCAAGTGGTCACTGTGCCAAGTGTTCTTCAAATCTTTCCCCTCTTTGGTGAGGAGTCTGTAAGTCCCTTCTTTGATTATGCGGGCTATCTGATAAGGCCCCTCCCAGTTGGGCGCGAGCTTGTTATATCCGGACTATCTTCCCGTGACTTCGACTTTTCTTAACACCCAGTCCCCTACGGCGAATGATCTCTTGTTTACTCTCTTGTCATGATGAACTTTTGCTTTTTGTTTGTAATTGACCATCTTTGCCCGTGCTTGCAACCGTTTTTCTTCAAGGAAGTCCAAGTCATTTCTCCGGGCTTCCTCGTTCTTTGCTTTATCAAAATGGGCCACCCTGTAGGTAGGTAAAGCTGCTTCCACGGGCGCGGCTGCGTCCGATCCATACGTCAAAGAAAAGGGGGTTTCTCCAGTTGAGTTCCACGTAGTGGTGCGTACAACCCATAGAGCAGTACTGAGCTCTTCCATCCAACGCCCGCTTCTTCCCTTCAGATTCTTGTGCAACACGGTCATGAGCAGTTTATTCGCGGCCTCGGCCTGCCCATTCCCCTGCGGTCTTGCTACTGAGGATTGTCGGTGCTCTACGTTGAGTCTTCTGCATTCCGCCGTAAATTTGCTTTGAAATTGAGGTCCATGATCGGAAACAATAGCCCGCGACAAACCAAACCGACAGTATATATGGCCGTGTACAAACTTAATGATGTTTGCTTCGGTAGTACTAGTCAGAGCCTTTGATTCTACCCATTTTGTGAAGTAATCTACCGCAACCACTACCATTTGTGCTCCTCCGAGCGCTTTGGAGTAAGGCCCAATCAGGTCAATCCCCCACATATCGAATGCCCAAGTTGGGACTACCAAGCTTTATTCCGTGGATGGCTGTCTCGGAATGTTAGCGAATCTTTTACATTGATCGCACTTACGGACATAGTCCTCCGCATCTTTCTTCATGGTTGGCCAGTAATACCCTAGGAATCTGATTTTGTCGGACAGCGTTCGGGCTCCGGGATGCCCTCCACATACTCCCTCATGCACTTCGTATAGCAAGTTTGTGACGGTGTCAGACTTTACACACCTCAGCAATGGTTTGGTGAAAGACCTCCGATAAAGCACATCATCAATGACCGTGTATCTGGCGGCCTGTTTCCTCAAAACTCTTGCCCGGTCAGGATCGTTGGGGAGGGTTTGATTTTTGACATACTCTCTGATCTCGTCCACCCAATCTTTCTCCGGCTCCCCTATTCGATGGATCTCTACCCTATTAATGGCCGGACGCTCCGTAAATTCTATCCAGCAGTCAACACTGAGCTTGGCAATGTCTTCGTTTGTTATTCTTGAAAGTAGGTCCGCCTCGGAATTCTCGGCCCGGTTAACCTAATTTAGCTCGTGGTATTCAAACTCCTTTAACAGACTTACTGCGAGCTCTTTGTATCTGAGTAACACTGGGTGATTTGTTTCATACTCCCCTTTGACTTGGTTTACAACGAGCTGTGAATCGCTCTTCACAATTAGCTTTGGTACCTTCATATCTCGGGCTAACTCTAAGCCCGCTATCAATGCCTCGTACTCAGCCTGATTGTTTGAGACTGCGAATTTAAACCTTAGAGCCCGTTTAAACCTTTGACCTTCTGGGGCGATTAAAAGGATTCCGGCGCCGCTAATAGCTTTTTCTGCGGATCCGTCTACGTTTAGTGACCAACAGTTTTCCGGTCTTTCTTCAGCACCTTTTGCCTCCTTGTTCCGCTTTTTCTTTGCTTTCTCGGGCTGACTCTTATCTACTTCATTTTCCTTCGATTCGAATGTGGTCTCTGCTACAAAGTCTGCTAGTGCGTGCTTTAATGGTCTTCCTTGGAGAGTAAGTAATCTGGAACTCGGTTAGCTCTATGGACCACAACAGCATTCTCCCTGAGGATTCGGGCTTATGGAGTACTTTCTTTAGCGGGGCGTCTGAATAAACCGTATGAGCGGTGAAGTATGCCCGCAGCTTCCGAGCGGCCATGAGCAAGGCAAAGGACAGCTTTTCAATGTTTAAATATCATCTTTCTACTGCGGACAGAGCCTTGGATACATAATACACGGGCTTTTGAAGGTCGTTTTCTTCCTTTACTAAAACCGCAGCCACCGCATTATCGGTTGCGGCCAAGAAAATATAAAGTTCCTCGCCCAAGACAGGGCTACTCAAGAGTGGCGGTTTTCCCAGGTAGGCTTTGATTTGCTCGAAAGCGTTTCGGTACTCCTCGTTCCATTCAAAACCTTCATTTTTCCCCTTTTTGAGAGTTTTAAAGAAAGGCAAGCATTTTTCAGCTGATCTGGCTATGAACCTCCCCAAATCCGTGATACGGCCATTAAGCTTTTGTACTTCCTTAATGCATCTAGGGGGTTGCATATTTATCAATGCCCTGATTTTTTCCGAATTTGCTTCGATACCTCTCTGGTTCACCATAAAACCCAAGAACTTTCATGCCTTTACTCTAAAGGCGCACTTGGAGGGGTTGAGCTTCATATTGTTCTTCCGGAGATTGGTGAAGGTCTCCGCTATGTCAATATCATGGGAGGCCCCCTTTGTTTTGACAACCATATCATCGATGTACGCCTCCAGGTTCCGGCCCAGCTGGTCGTCGAAAACGATGCCTACCATTCTTTGATACGTTGAGCCCGCATTCTTGAGACCGAACGGCATGTTGTTGTAAGTGTAGGTCTTGCCCGCGGCGTAAAAGGCGCAAGATGGGACATCAGCCTCTTTCATCTTAATTTGATGGTAGCCTGAGTATGCATCAATAAAACTCAATACCCTATGCCCGGCAATAGAGTCTACCAACTGGTCGATCCGAGGAAGGGGTAGCAGTCTTTGGGACAAGCTTTGTTCAGATCTGTAAAATCTACGCACATCCTCCATTTCCCGTTCGCTTTAGTCACCATTACTACGTTGGCCAACCATTTCGGATATTTGATAGGGCTTATGATTTTAGCTTTCAGCACCTTATCCACCTCTACCTTGATCGCGGCTCTTTTCTCCGGGGAAAAATATCTTTCTTTTTGAAGGACCCTGGAGAACGTGGGGTCGATGTTCAATTCATGTTCGATCACTTCCCTACTTATCCCCTTTATATCTTCTACGGTCCAAGCGAACACGTCCAGGCTTTCTCTCAGCAGCTCTATCAAAATTTTCCTTTCCTCCGTGGGGATCTCCAACCCGACCTTTATCGTCTGTTCGGGGTATGCTGGATTTATAACCACACCCTCTAGAGCATCATTAGGGAGGATGTCTGTTATCTCCCGGTCATGTAGTGAGTCGATCACGATCTCTATCTGCTCGGCCTCGGCCATCCTTCGGTGGGCTCTCCTGCTCTGCTTGAATTCTGCCTGGGTCGAGTGAAATGACAGGGTCCCGATCATAGTAGTATCTTGGATCTCCTTTCCGTTTAATTTCGCCCTTTTCTCCTCTCTTTGAGCCCCTGCTTTGTTCGTCCCCGCCTTCTCTCTTCTTTTCTTTTCAATGATTTTTAAAAATAGCTCGGGTTTGTTCTCAATACATGCTATCCCCGCGGGTGTACTGAATTTGACTTTCTAGTGCGGGATTGAAGCCACGATTCCCAGTGCAGCTTGCGCGGTCACTCCAAGTATTGCATTGTACTGGGATTTCAAAGCGATCACCATAAAAGTTATCCGAGCACTTTTTTCAAATGGCTTTACCCCAATAGTTACATCGAAATCTATTGTTCCCTTGACATTGACCGTGTGATTAGTGAACCCTTCCAGCAGTCCAGCGTACGGAGTAAGGTGTGCCTCGGATATTCCCATCTCTTCCCAACAGTTGAAATAAAGGATATCTCGTGAGGCCCCCGTGTCAATCAATACTCTGCTGATGTCCGCCCGTCCAATGGACATTTTGATCGTTAAGGGTTGGGTGGAATGAAAAAGCGTGGAGGCCAGCTCGCTCCTCTTGAACCCAATCAATTTTTTTTGCTCGGGCGGGTACGCCGGAATCAGGAATACTTTCTCCAACTGTTTGATCTGATTAGACAGCTAGGTGTTTCTTAGGGCTTCCTCCCTGATATATAGGATGTCATAGCGTCCTTCCCCATCTGCATCATTAGGGCGGATGTATTGGACATTTCCCCGTGGGGCCTCCCCTTTATCGCCGGACCCCGTGATCCATTTTTTCAATTCCCAGGCCTCTACCTTTTGTTGTATTATTTTCTTTAACTGGAAACAGTCATCCGTGGTATGTCCGTGGCTTTCATGGTATCCACACCATTTCTTTTTGTTCTTCTCGTAAGGCTTCCTCTCCAGTGGAGGTGGGGGGAGGCAAGGCTTCTGCCCGCAATATCTCAGCTCTTGGTGCGATCAAGGGAGTGAAAACACTGTCATCGCCTCTTTTAAAATTGGGCATGCCCCTTGGTCTGCCTCTACCTCGGCCACCATTGTTCCCCGTATAGCCTGAGTGATGACGGGAATCATGAGAGGGCTCGATCCTTTCCCTTATGCTCCTGCGGGCGTCAGCCATGAATGCGGGTTCTACTCCGGCCATAGCGATGGCCCTGTTATACATCTCCTCTGTCCCCTCGGGTTTTCGGCAAGCAAACTCCTGCCTCAAAGTGTGGGATGTTAATCCCCATAAGAAGCATAGTTCGATGTCGTTCTTTGTTAAGTCCATAATCTGCTCGGTCATTTTTCGGAACCGAGTGATGTATGCTTTCGTGTTCTCCCCGGGATATTGCTTAATGCCTCATAGGTTCGATTTTGGCCTTGCGGCCTCCCCAGCGCCCGCGAACGAGTTCAAGAATGAAGTCCGCAATTGCTCATAGCTGCAGATAGAGCGCGGTTTATGGGCCAATAACCATCCCAACGCCTTCCCTTTAAAAGTGGAGGCGAGAGCTTTGCACTTCACGGCCTCACCTGTTGAAAACAGAGCCATCTTCCCTTCAAATCGCCCAACATGGCTTTTTGAATTAGATGAGCCATCATACGCGTCCAGCGTGGGTACCTTTCCTCTTTGGATTGGGGAATCATTGATCCATGATGCGAAAGCGTCCATAGGTCCAACACACTTTGTTACGTTTTGCTTGGACTCCCATAACTCCGCGATCATTCTTTGGAACTTTTGATCCATCATGTCACCCGTTTTAGCCCTTTTCACTGTTTCTGTAATTTTATCACCGTTTTTAACAACTGCTTTCCCTTTAAATTGGCCTCTAGGTTTTCTAGGCTGTGATTCTCCTTCCTCACTTTCCCCCTCTTCTTCTCCCCTTTCCTCGTCATCGTCCATGAGGATTGTTCGCCTTTTTTCTCCTATAACCCTACTGGCTCTGCTTTTAGAACTTGTCAGATCATGGGTTTTTGATTTTTCAGGAGGGCTTCCAGCATTGGCCTCGGCGTTAAACAGCTCTTCCAGGGCCAGATTCAACTGTAGCCCTTCCGCTACCAGATTCTGCCTGTCCGTCAGGATCTGGATTTTCTTTTGTATTTGGTCAGGAGTGAGGGGAATGACGGGAGTTTTTTTAGTCTTGAGAGCTTTATAAGTTTCTATACGATCTCTCAGATCCGCCTCTCTCCTTTCCTTTTGAGAGGGGGTATAAGAGTTGCCGCTAAGCGTCTTATCTCCCAATCTGGCGAAGACTGACCCCTGGGGCGCTTGTCTCGAAGGGTTAGCATTTGGATTCAAGATTTCTTTTCCAGTCATTGCGAAGATTTTGTATGTCAAGAATCAACAAAAAGAATGGAATACACTTTTGAGAACCGTAAAAGACGGAGGAACTAGACTGAACGGTGGGAGATTTGAGATGGAATAAACAGAGCTTGATTTGATAAATTGTAGTGGAGAATTCGAAATGAGCTAGACTGGAAAAGTAAACAAGCAAGAAAGATTGCACTGGGAGGATTTTCATTTCCCGGCAATGGAACCACTGATGACGCCCTAAGAATCTGGGGTCACGGAGATAGAACTCCAATTTGATTGTCTCATGTTCCTGATCACAGCACAAACAAGAACACCGTTAAGACCAAGGCCGAGTTTGAATACGGCTTAAGCCCTCGGGTGTGAGAGTAAGTTCTCGGAGGAAAACCTAAGAAGATAGATCAGTGAAGACCTAGTGTGTGTGATTAGGGTAGAGCACGTACCTGGCCCATGTGGGCGGATAGGAGTATTTATATGGGTAGAAGAGAGACGTAGGTTCAAGGTACCAACTGCCCTGGTACCGGCTAGACACGCGGCAGGTCCTCATTGGACTGTTCAGGAGAGTCGCTGAGAATATGGCGTGTTGTCAGGGAATCATGGTTCCACCACCAACCGTTATGGTATGCCAGGTACGAATAGTTAACGTCCATTGTACGTCTGTGACAGCTGGGTACTGCGGGCTCCGGACATGAGGTTGAGTGATCAACACGGGACCTTTAGGATAGCGGGAGGCAGAGCCATCTCGGTCATGGTCATCGGGGAGCTCGGGTCTCTCGGGCTCGTTCCCATGCGGGCTTATCCGGTTCGATCTTCAGGATTGAGGTCCGGTTAGGACGGGCTCGGTTATGCCGGCTAGATCGGGTTCAATCCGGTCTATAGAGCTCGGTCTCATCAAGAACCAACAATGTCGTAATCATGTCGTCCATTGCCCAATTGAGAGTTGACGGAGAGACGAGAGCGGACAGAAGGGATTGTGAGAAGAGGGCGGACGGAGAGACGAGAGCGGACAACGGACGAACTACTGTCCATGACTACAAGGTCCTTATTCTTACATCGATGCATAAGGAGTAGATTATTAGTAGGGATGACAATTTTACCGAACCCATCCGTATCCGAGACAATCCGACCGGGGATGAGTGGGTTTGGTAATAGATCTAAAGAACCTCATTCTCTTATTTAGCAGGCATAACCTCCTAGTAGAGAAATACTCCCTCCGTCCCAAAATGATCTTCACATTTGACTATTCAAACTTTTTAAGGATAGGAACACTTGCTTCACTAGTCATGTTGTCTTTATGAACATTTAAGCCTAAATTGTAGAAATGAGAACAACTTTTTGTGATGCAAACCGGGAATATCATTATAATAACTATTATAATTATATTTGTATTTTATTATTAGTTAGGTTGTAATTAGCATTTTAATTATTATTTTAGTAGGTTTTAACTTCTTTTTCAAGTCTTATGGGCACTATAAAATAGGCCTCATATTGTAATCCGAAAATTAGAGAGTTGATATTGATTTTTATTTGATTGCTTTGCAATTGTGAGGTTAATTCCTTGATGCTTTTTAGTTTGTTGAAGGTGGATTCCTTCGTGAATGTGGATTCCTTCGTTTATTCAAGAATCTCATCATCTTGGTGTTGTCCTTGCCAAACCATAATTCGTGGATTCGAATTGGGTCAATTAACTCGTTGATTCGATTAATTGCTATCCTTTTTATTTATTGTTATTCCACTGCAACAACTCTTTACATCAGTTGGTATCAGAAAAGGTCGATCCAAGGAGAAGAAAGATGACAACTGTAAACAACTTTGCACAAACTTTGGAGTGGTTGAAGAAAAATCGGGTCGAGGAACGCATTGCTCAAGACAGGGAAAATCAATCCATGTATTATGATGAGGCTCAATATTGGCGTAGACTCAAAAACTTTTTTTTCTAACCGGTGTCGGTTATTAGAAGAGAAACTCGATGCTATGAAAGAACCGACATCCGAGGAGCCGCTAGTTGCAAGGGTGGTGGAGGACGTTGATGTGCACGACTCAAGCAAACCGAAAACAGAGACGCCCCTTCTTGAAGTGGTGGTGGAGGAAGAATTGATTGATTATCGTCGAATCAGTGCCTCATGAACCACAAATCATGACAGTCAATTGAAACGAAAAGGCAGAAGAAGAGCCTCAAACCATGCTTGACAGTTTCCAAGAAAAGAAAGAAGAAGCCGTGGGGAAGGAAGCAGTCCAGGAACAAAGGTCCGACCGGACCAAACAAGCTACCCGGGCGGACCTCACCATTCTGCCGTTGAGCGACTTTCGACTGCAAGTGCACGACCGTGCCTCCTTTGGGGCTCGACCGTGCCAAATTGTCCACAACCCGCCCGGACCAGCTTGTAAGACCCGACCGCACCCAGTTAAACACCCGCCCGGACCAGGAGTGTTTAGGCCACTGCATCGTGACGTCCCAGATTTTTTGAAGCTCGGAAAAGCCCGTGTTTATTCTACATATTTATTCAAGTGGGATGGTCGGCTTCAAATTTCCAGAATGAACTCGTGGACGAGTTCTTTTGAAGAGGGGGTGAATGATGCAAACCGGGAATATGATTATAATAACTATTATAATTATATTTGTATTTTATTATTAGTTAGGTTGTAATTAGCATTTTAATTATTATTTTCGTCATTATTTTTAGTAGGATAATTTTAGAGGTTTCTAGGATAGATTTTGAGGAGATTTTATAGTTTTTAAGTCCTGTTAGGTTACTATATAGGTTAGAGTTAATTTTAGTAGGTTTTAACTTCCTTTTCAAGTCTTATGGGTGCTATAAAATAGGCCTCATATTGTAATCCGAAAATTAGAGAGTTGATATTGATTTTTATTTGATTGCTTTGCAATTGTGAGGTTAATTCCTTGAAGCTTTTTAGCTTGTTAAAGCTTTTTAGCTTGTTGAAGGTGGATTCCTTCGTGAAGGTGGATTCCTTCGTTTATTCAAGAATCTCATCATCTTGGTGTTGTTCTTGCCAAACCATAATTCGTGGATTCAAGTTGGGTCAATTAACTCGTTGATTCGATTAATTGCTATCCTTTTTGTTTATTGTTATTCCGCTGCAACAACTCTTTACATCATTTTGAGACAATGAAAAATGACAAATAAGAAATCTTTTTGGGACGGAGGGAGTATCTCGTCCACCTTCATCATCAAGAACCATATCCTTCCATGATGCTATCAATATACTGGCTTCGACTTGTTTATCCTGTTTGTTTAACGACAACAAAAATGAGACAAATGACAAAAAAACAGCACGTCAAAGAGGGTAAACAACTAAGAATATGCTGGTAATTAAGGTCAAATTTGTTTCATCTTGCAGAAGTAACAACGGTCGCACAACGAGAATTTTATGCGAATCTTGAAATGAACCACAATGCTCAGATCTCCTCCTCTTGGTTTTAACATTTATAAGGATTGTAGTTAGATTTTTTTTTTTTTTTTGGTGTGTGCGTCTATGAGGTAGCTACAATTTTTAAGATGTTCAAACTCATGTTTTTATCTATAAACTCCCTATGTCCGAAAATTTAGTCCCACATAGTTAGTCTCATTTATAAAACTAGTGAGTAACCCGTCGAGATTCGACGGGAGCATAGTAATGCTAAGAATAAAAAAAATACTCCCTCCGTCCCTTAATGATCATCAAATTTGACATTTTTCATTAATAAACCCCCATGATCTACATTGCTATATAAAGTTCAACGATGATGTTAACATCAAGATGAGGATGAGCTTGACAATGAATGTTGTTTTCTTATAACCCAACTTATTCCAATACACACTGCCCACTATCTTTTCATGTAACCCAAGAGCTCCATGTAAAAAACCATACATACATGAAGCATTCACTTAAAAAATGTAAATATGATATATGCGCATATCATCCCATCCTATTGACACCCACAGCCACACACAAAAAAGAAGAAAAGAAACGGAAAAATGAAGATATTTGAAGCCCTCGGACTTACAATGAAAGTGAAACATCCATTAAGACTTCATGGACACAGTGTTAAATTATAATTCATACTCTTTCGTCCCAAATTGAGTTAGCAACGTCCTCCTTTGTCGAGAGAAAACTGCATGTGATGTAAATAAATAGTGCTGAGAAGCATTACACAGAGCCACTGACAAAGGAAATGATTTAGCATCAAAGGTCCATCACAAATGCAAAAGAATTGCAAATGTCTCCCCCCCCCCCCCAACATGGATGTTTAAATTTGTCCTTGATCATTTTGGGATGGAGTATCAATTTAAGAATATTTTTCATTCATTCTACCCGAAGCGCAACAGCTCCACAGACCACTCCCCAAATCAAGCTCTCGTTTTCCAAATCAATTATGATCTCAGAAAATCTGCAGGATGAGACCAAACATTCACTTTTGCAAACCCAATCATATTTGCAGATGTTTCATAGGGCATGTTCTGTCTTTGATTCAGTAAACCATAAGCAATAATGGGCTGCTAAATCTAAGTCAGAAAACATAGTATAGTATATAATAATTAAACAAACAATATTTTTTTTTGGGGGGGGGGTACAAAAGAGAGAGGGTGACCAGAGTAGGGAAGGGGGGAAGGTAGAGAAAAATTATTGGACAAAGTAAACATCATGAAATTTTAGCAGCGGAATTACCAGAATCGAAAATTTCTCCTACTTTGGTGTGTTTGAGTGACTCAGTGCTTGCTGGAGAGACATCACCAAAGGAGATAACTGTTTTCATGATTCTTAGGAAAAAAATATATATATGTCTAAGGATAGCTAACAAAGTGGAAGTATTAGCAACCCTAGAATAGTTTGTACTTCTAAAAAATTCTACCTCTTTCTTTCGTTACAGTTCTCAAATTGAAACTGAAAATTCTGTCATTGCCCAGCTAAGTGTATTAAGTTCTACAAACCTTGTTGACAGCTTAAGCATTCAACAGGGACAACCAACACCATACAATCATTAACTTATGCTACTTAGATATAAACTCGGTGATCAGGACCACATTCAGGTGATTGACTAAATAAAATTAAAAAGAAGTAATAAACTCGGTGATCAGGACCATATTCAGGTGATTGACTAATAAAATTAAAAGGAAGTAATAAATCACCACCTTCGCCAGTCAGTACCCCGCACTCGGCCTTCAAGTCAAAACACTAACACACTGCACGAAATAAAAGATCATTCAAAATCATGAACATTACATTTGGATAAGCAACTTTGATTTGGAAAATAATCGTAAATGTGCATAGAAACCGAAAACTGGAACTGAAATAGTTGGATAATAATCTACAACTAATCAATACAAACAAATTATTGCAGCTAACTAAAATTCAACTAACCTCATGAATACATGACTAAATACAAAATTAATAAGTCTTATATCACAAACCTTAAGTCTTAGACAAAAGTAACAACATAGTTACTATACAACCCATTTAGCAGCAACCACATTAACTTGAATTTGATACCTACAAACCAATACACTCATTAAAGTTATGTCTATTAAATGAATTATTGCAAGTATAAATATTTATTAATTTAGAATTACCTCATAATTTGTGAAAAACTTCTTTATAGACCACATTAATGGTCACATCGCTCGTTTGACCGTCCTTTTCACAAATCAGAACTTTGAGCCCCTTTTTGCTTGTAACTCTCGAGATTGCCACATACAACTGCCCATGACTGAATACAGGTTGAGGAAGGTAAAGCCCTACATGAGAAAGAGACTGTCCCTGACTCTTATTTATAGTCATAGCGAAGCAAACATTCAATGGGAACTGTCTACGTTGGAATTTAACTGGGAATTTTGTCAAATCGGATGGGCTCAACATCATTCTAGGCACAAACACCTTCATGGCAGTATTCTTTTAAGAGAGCATTCTTGCTTCAACTATATGTTTTCCCAGATTTGTAACTATCAGTCTCGTTCTGTTGCATAATTCTGAAGCTTGATCAACGTTTCTGAGTAGCATGACTATGCACCCAACCTTCAGACGTATGGAATGGTTCGGCAAGCCCGAGCATTTAATCGTATTAAGAAACTCAACAGAAAATACATCCTCGTGGCCAGCAATATCTCTGTCCTCCTTGCTGATGCTATCTGAACTCATATACAACACTTCTTCACCGGGCAACAGTGACATCACATAATCATTGATAGTATCTACTATCTCATTAGTTGGTGCCAAAATTGCTCTATCCTAAAAAAACCATCAATACCCATATTATATAATATGTCAGGATACGTGTTTTGAACAATAGTTACAACATGATCAGCTGTATCCGTTATCAAAATATCATCTGGTAATTTAAAGTCAACTTCTCCATCATTTTCTTCACCAACATCACCATCTCCTACCCGTAGTATCCATTCAACAAAATTTTTGATCTCCATAGCATCAGAAGAGGAAGAGAAACCGACCTACATAGATTTAGACAATGAATGAGATAGAAAAATTTAATTACTACAATAGGGAAATGTAAAATATTAAAGTTTAATATAAGATGATTTACCTGCAATCTCATATTTTTTGTCAGTTTTAGAACCTCACACTAATGGCAACATGTACAATATCATGTCGGCTTCCTTTAGGCACAACAGGCAATATTTGCCTGAAATCTCCTCCAAACACAACAACTAATCCACCGAAGGGTTTATCAGAGCATCGACCAGCAGAAGTACGCATAATGTCCCTCAAGCTCCTATCAAGAGCCTCAAAGCAGTGCTTGTGGGTTATTGGAGCCTCATCCCAAATTATGAGATTCGTTTTCTTTAGGAGACCACACACATCAGAACCAGGTTTAATCTTGCTGCAAGTTGAGCTTTCGTCCACCTGGATAGGTATGCCAAATCTTGAGTGAGCAGTCCTATCCCTCGGAAGAATCAAGGAAGCAATACCGCTAGAAGCAACCGGAAGAACTATGTCCCTCCTGCTTCGCAATGCCGAGCACAAAGTCTTCCATATGAAGGTCTTCCCCGTGCCACCATACCCATACAAAATGAACACTCCACCATCGCCTATATCAACAGCAGTCATAATCTTTTCATAAACCATCCTTTGTTCTTCATTCAAACATTTATGTAATCTGGAGTGCTCAGCCTGCATCTCCTCAACGTCATATGACATTTCATCTAATATTAGCATATTCTCCGCATCAAAAATGACAGAAGTGCTTGGTTGATGCATATCTTTAAAATTTCGGAGACCACAGCAATTTGCTGCCAGTAACTTATCAATATCAGCCAATGCAAAATTTTTTACTTGCTCGTCACTGAGTTTCAACCCTGCAATATGAAAAGATTCACATTAAAAAAATAATCGAAATATAATTAATTTACATCAGTTTAAAAAATAATATAAAAAACATGACAAATCAAATAAACTTTAATATATTTCATTAAAAAATTAAATCAAACATAACAAAAGATTTACCAGGATTGTTAATATTCTTCTGATGCTTGTAAATGATATCATCTGACAGTACTTGCCAAGTTTGATTCCAGACATATTATGGCCTCGAAATACTATTAGATAGTAGAAGCACCGCGAATAGTCTTCTTAAATAATCCGGTGACCCCCATAAACTTTCTTCTTGTATTCTATCCACATACTCTTTATCATCATCTAACAATTCTAGAGCATAACATGCTGCTTTGTAATCATCGTGCACTTTGTTATTTACAGTTTTCAAATCATCATAACATGTAGCACCAGGAATATAATTTAACATCAGCCTCAGGTAGTAGATATCTCTAGTATTGATGGGGACATGATAAATCCGTCCTATTGATGTGCCTTTCTTTCTAGGACGCCATTCTCGCTTTGTCTTATCCCAAACAAAATGATTTGGAAACTCATGATACTTGTAACGTCGAGCCTCTAGATTTTCACGATTGATCTTCATCCACTGTAAAAATTGTGATTGACTAATAGTAGGCTTACCCACAACATCTGGAAGATAATCACCGTCTTTGAAAGGGATGCCCTAGTCTCTTTCTAAATGGAAAGATAAGCGCTCAACAGAGGGTGTCCTGTAATGGAGATCAAATCCAAATATTCTCCACATCGCCTCACATGCAGAAACATATCTGCAATCCATATAATGTTTCACTTCATCATCGACGCAAAACTTTACCCCTATTCTGTCACTTCCCTTGCTAATATACTTGAATAAGTACTTTATGGATTTTCTTTGATTACAATATTCCACGTTGATGTGAGCCTAATACTTCAACAACAACTCAGTATTATAAGGCACAATATACCTACTATCAAGCAACTCTCGACCTTTTTCTACATTGGCACCGGTGTCTCTCCTCCGATAAACATGATATCCACTCTCATCAATGGATGTTCTTTCATTAAAGGTTTTAGAGAAGTTTTTTGAGCACCTTTTATTTTCCATGCAAGGGGACTTTGGGTTAGCAGCACCACAAGGACCATGTACCATATATTCTTTTACAGCCTCGTACAATTCAGGATTAGTTTTTTTATCGGGAATCTCAGCACATATCCACTTGTCGACATTTTCGTCTGTTCCTGCTTGGTCCTTACTTTTGAGAAAAAGAAGAATATGAGCATGGGGAAGACCTCGCTTTTGAAATTCCACAGTGTAAACAACTGTATCAAATAAGCATGGGAAAAATTAAAATTATTGTCACATAAAAATTAAATAATTATATATATATATATATATATATATATATATATATATATCATCCGTCCTAGTACAACTGAAACTTTTGATAAATTCAATTACACTTTCAATAATTGTTTAAATTTAAAAATAAAAATCTTAATAAAAATTTAAATATTCTTATTGTATCATGCTTGATAATAGTTAGAATAACTGTTTTTTAATTTTTATTATGATTATTTTTTTAATTTATTTGTATAAGAGTAATCGAGTTGATGACCCTTAGCAAAAAAAAAAAAATGGACAGGATGACTTACGTGCAGTAGGCTCGCCAAAAATTTTCTTTTCCTTCAAATCCTTTACTAATTCCTCAAGCTTCATTTTAATAACATGGCATATAATATCAGGCCTATCTTCAGGGCGTAGCCCCTCCTTCTGGACAAATCTTGTAATCTCTGGCCATTTTGGATTGCAGGTAAATGTTATAAAGAGTGACGGATATCCTGTCCACCAGCAAATAGCTAATGCATCCTGGAAATTTTGAGTCATCCAACGCTGTCCTTCGGTGTACGTTGATGGCAACACAACCCGCCTACCTGCAGATGATGGATCAGTTTTACCTCTTGAAACTGCATCTGATAGTTTCCGATAAGATTCGACCCGAAGAGCGGGTTGATTGTGACGAATCCACTGAAGCCATTGTGTATCCATCAATATGTATGCATCAACCATAAACTGTTGCAGCAATCATCCACTTCTCATAAGTAGAGGTCCCTCTGTAGACCTTTCATGTAGTCGGAATGATAAGAACTCCTTCAAAGAAAGATTGGGTCTCTTTGACATGGGAGGCATATTCCTAGGAATATAGGTATAGTATCCATCTTCCCCATAAACAAACAACAGTGGGTACTAAAGAGGAAGATAACACGGGTTGAACTCGTGTATTTTTTTTAAGTCACCAAACTGTTTCTCAACCATGATGTCTCTCACATCAGGTGCATCTTCAATATCACCCTCGATAAGAGCTGTCACTTCAGAAGTTGTTGGCAAATTATACGTTCTTCCATCCTTAGATCGATTTCCTATCAGCCGAAGCCTAACCTCACTCGAATCTCTCAACGAAATACGCTCTGCAGCTATTCTGTAAATCTTTGCATACGGGTTGTTTTCATCAACCATGTTTCTTAAGTCCGCTACAATGGAGTTGTCTAATTCTAACGTCCTCTGTTTACTGTTAATTTTAAAACAATTAATTTAATTTTAGTATATAATCTCACATGGTATATACACAAATAAATGTAATCATATAATACATTACGAAAGACACATACCTGATAGCTTTTATTATCTTAGAAACTTCGTTTTCAGAGTCGTAAATATATAGCTGAGCAAATTGTGGAGGAGCTCCTTCTTTGGGCATCAATGATCCAATTCGATGGAGATTCTGACCTCCCATCTTAAATGCATAAGGGCCTTTTCCTTGATTTACGCTCTTATCAATCGTCCCCCCCCCCATTGATGTAAAAGCTCAATGGGTCATCTGATCCACTTGATTTTAGAGTTGTGTCAATTCCCCTTCCTCCCTCTCCTATAAATTTATAAATATAATATTTGTACCATTAAAATAATATTTTTTTCAATTTTGATCTCCTTAAAATTAGGGAAAAAAGAATATAAAAGCTCATAACTGAATAAATATTTTTCTACAATGTCCTTATTCATGTCTCATTGGCATGATAAAAAGAATATAAAATCCCATAATTAAATAACATTTTTTTTCTACAATGTCTTTATTCATGTCCCAACAGCTGTTAAGTAAAAGATTAAACAATTTTTTTTGGCTTAAGTTATAAGTGTCTTAAAGCTCTCAGCTTAAATAAACACTTGTTACCTAATCATTGATTCGTTTCTTTTATCTTAAATAGATCCAATTGCAGAGATTTGATTAAAAGTTTTGAGAGTCTCTATTACTGTATTTTAGATAATTTGAATTTTAAATTATGATGTAATAATATGTAAATATGAGTGGCATAAGCCTTATGATAGAAATTCAAATGTGTTACACCAAAGTCAAAAAACCATGAAAGCTTTTTACTCCCTGATCCCGTTCATCCTTTCAAAATGTTATCTGTAAATTGGAGTCAACTTTTAAATAAAAAATAGTCCTAAATAAATTATCACATTTAACTATCTTTAAATATCATGAAGGTAATACAAAAACAATTAAGTTTAATTGTCAATTTAATTAGGTTGTCCAAAAAAAATTAAAAAAAAAAATTAGTGCCAAAAAACTCAAAATATAATGTTAATTTGGGGATGAAAGTAACAAATTATTGTCGTATCACTACTATTAGCATCAATTAATAAGATTTCGAACATGTCTTGGAATAATATTATCTATATCTAATTTCAAAATTAAGGAAAATATGTAATATTTATTTTATTCTGATACAACTTAAAGAATAGTTTAATATACATGACATATCCTAATTTAAGATGGAATGCAAAACTATTTCTTCCTTAGTGTAATATCACTACAATTACTCCTAAGCTATTCGTGAATTTAGTTTAAAACAACATTACACAAAATCCATTAAGCAATCTCGAAAAGAAGATATGTGCTTGGTTGTGATAGCTCCGTGCAATGTTGTTGGTGATAATTGAAAGAGAAAGAATGTGAAATTTCTTTGTGATTGAGTTTTTTTTTATAGCCAAAATGGTATAACAACAATAACATCAAAACTTTGGTCCCAAAATGATAAGTCAGAAAGTTAAATGTAATTAATTTTATTATTTCTTTTATGTTCATTTCCATGAGTATATGAAACTACAGTGTTGTAGCTTTTGACTTATAAAATCATACTCATTTGACGAATTACTCACTTAGAACTCGAGTTTTTTTAGCTCTGACATTTCCTTTTACAATGTTAATGTTGTGCATTGTTGTAACCTCTTTTTAAATTATTTATTTCAAAAGAAATGTTATCATTATGTGTTTTACTAAATAAAAAATGAATCTTTTTTTATTTTTATTGACTTTAATTTAGTATATGGAGATGAACAGTTAATAGTATTCTTTTTTTTATTAATGAGATAGAAGACACATTTGATGGGTGATTTGGATAATTTCGTCTATTTTTATATTTGGCAAGCTTTTCAAGGGCAAGTTTTTCCTAATCAACAATAAACTTAACTCTCTCTCAGCCTTTCTTCTCCATTTTCCTTTCTCTTCCTATTCTTCAATTTTTTTTCTTCTATTTTTAATTAGTTTAATCTTAATCTTCTTCATTTTGTCAATCTTTCAACAACACAATTGTTTGTAATTTTAATATTGAAATTATATAAACAATTCTCTTGTTGTTTTTCTATATAATATAATGTATAATAAGATTCTCTCCTAAGTGAGAGCCGTTGTATTCTCTCCTTGTGAGAGCCGTAGTATTCTCTCCTTGTGAGAGCCTATGTTTATCTTCTTGTTTGTTTGTTGTTGTTTTATTTGTTTTGTAATTGTGACGACTCTTGCATTCTTGCACAATGAAGAGGTTGCCATTTTTCTTGCTATAAAGGGATGTTTCATGGATTTTGAGATGTTTAGCGGGTGTTTCTTTGTCAACCCGGATTCTCAAATTTATCTAGTGCTCAACGCAATATATTATCAATGGTGGGATTTTTGAATGCCAAAGTAAGGCCGTGTCCAAGTTTTTCTTGGAGTGGAATCGTACATTTCAAAATTTTGTTTGGAAAGATCATTGTTGTATGTTAAGAGATGGTATTATTATTGATACTAGCGGGTAACCCGTGCTCTGCACGGAAACCAATATATTGTCTTTTAACTATAGTTAATTAATATAGTAATCATCATTTTAACTAATACTATTAATAATAAAAATTAATCTATATGATTACTATTATTATAATAACTATTATAATTAATTAATACCATTGATAGTAATAGTTAATATATATATTAATAGCAATGATTAGTCTATATAATAATAATTATTAATATAATTATTATAATAAAATAATATTATTAATAGTAATAGTTAATTGATATAGTAACTATTATGATTAATTAATATTAAAAATTAATAATCTAACTTATATAATAACTATTATAATCAACTAATACTAATAATAGTAATAGTTAATGCATGTAGCCTATTATAGTTAACCAGTAATATTAATAGTAAAAAATAACTTATAAAGTAACTATTATGGTTAATTAATACTATTAATAGTAATAATTAGCTATATAGTAACTATTATAGTTAACTAATACTATTAATAGTAATAGTTAACTAATATAGTAGTAACTAATACTATTAATAGTAATATTTAACTAATATAGTTAACTATAATAGTAACTATTATAGTTAACTAATACTATTAATAGTAATATTTAACTTGTATTGTAACTAATATTGTTAACTATACTATTAATAGTAATAGTTAACTAATATAGTTAACTATAATAGTAACTATTACTAATAAGAGTAATAGTTAACTATAATGGTTAACTATTATAGTTAACTATTACTAATAATAGTAATAGTTACTATAATAGTTAACTATTATAGTTACCCTTTTTAGTAACTATTATTATTAGCTAATAGTATTAGCTAATGAAAAGAAAATGAAAAGTCACTTATTTATTAGTATGTTGTTGATGTGGCTTCTCCAAATGCAAGCTTTCTCCATTGTTTGTCCACATGTCAATACCATAGCTATTTTGGCCAACTTTAATATATATATATATAGATTTGGGTGAGCCTCCGACATCTGTGGAGTGCCATCATTGTTTCATTATGAATGCAAGTGATTTACTCTGTTTAAAAAAAAAACACTAAACTTAAAATAATTAAAGATGATGTAATGGATGAGAAAATGTATAGTGGCAATAGCTTCTCCCTATATTTAATTTTAAATTTTATGAAGATATATAAATTTATTTTATTTCCATATAACTCGACCAAGTAAATAAAAATATAATATCTTTCGTAAATAAAAAATCTCGCTAAATAAAAAATAATGCTCCGATTAAAGAGAAATACTAATAGTTACATTCAACAATATGTTACAATGATATACTCCCTCTGTCCCCGAATGATAGTCCCCCTATTTTCATGGGTTTTACGAAGGAACTTTGAGTAATAATTAATGTTATTTTTAATTATTCTAGCAATATTTTTTTTGAAATTGTTCTTGATACACCATTATAAATACTATTAATATCAATTTTTAGATTCTCATTAACATAATTATAAGTAGCATTTATATCTGCTCAAAGTTCCTTCGTAGTAACAACGAAAAAAGGTGGACTATCTTTCTGGGACGGAGGGAATGTTTTTTTTTTAGCAAATGCTAAAGTAATACTCGAAAAAATTAAAAGACAACCCATAAAAGGAACCCATGCCAGTAAATCTTTTTTGCGGGTATTAATTCATTCATTCGGATTAACAAAAAATTCAATAATACATCTATTCTTTCAAAATGGAGTAATTTTTTCTAGAATTATATTCTTCAGTTGGATCTGCAAAATGAGAAACAAAGAAACAAAAATCAAAATGGGAGAAGGAATTACATTTTTCATCGCAGATCAATTGATCCTGATGTAGATCATCAACAAATATCATTAGAGCTTTCCTTTAATATTCAAAAGAAATTGAACATAAAGAAATAACTACGTAGCAATGTTGATCTAAATCATCTCCAGAAACATTTTTCACAATATTATAAGGATATGTACAACAAATTGTAAATGAGAGAATAACCAAATAGCAAAGAGGATTTTAATATTTTCCAATAATATTTAACGAATTGGTCACTCACCATGTATTCAAATTCTCTTCAACTCAAGATTCAACCTGCAACTCGCAAAAATACATAAAGGGATATTAAAAATACACATAGACCGAGAATTTTTATTTTTAAAAAAAAAAAAAACACATTGATGGAGTCATGGGGAAAAAGAATACAGTGTGTGTATATATAGAGAGAGATATGATTTGAATTAAGATTATCAATGGAAAAAAGTAAATATTTTGGCCGGATAATTTGGGCTTGAAGATTAGTATTTTTTTTTATTTTTTTTATTTTTAAGGGAAGATTAAGTATATTGATCAATTTTAAAGTCTAATGAGATAAAATTCTAAAGTCAAACAATTTGAAATTCTTGTGTGCTTAAATTTAGGTAAGAATTAGTAGTTAAATAATTCCCTTAAATAAAACGTATATGAATTTGAATTCTAATTTCAACTTCAATTTCAAATTACAATACAATCATTTCCTTATATTTATTTTATATTTATATAATACAATCATTTTCTTAATTCCAAATTATACTATAATCCTTTCCTTAATTAACATGTTTTTAATTAATGAAATTCGATTGGAGTTTGATAAGAATTGGTATTCAAAAATATTTCTTTAAATTATATATCAAAAAAAAGTTAAGTATAAAAAGGGTAAATTAATCATACCTTTAAATCTCTTTGAATGAAGTTTAATTCTGTAATCAATAAATTCAAATATTGAATTTCTAGCTAACTTAGGATATGGTTTAATCAATTACATCAATTCCTTAATAAGCTTCCAAATTTGAAATTTAAATTTTAAATTCACTATATTTTTAGTGCAAGGCAGCCGGATTTTTTATAAGTTTTTTTTTTTTTTTTTTTTTTTTGTTGAAAGCATCAAAATGTGCTGACCAATAGAATTGTAGAAATATGCCAAGTGGTATTATGAGTCATCATTATGAGGTGGCACAATGAGAGAGCTCTAAATGTTTCTGCTTTCTAATATTATATAGATTGAATGTTAAAAACCAGTTAACTTCCTAAACTACCCACAACAAATAATACTCCTCACTTCACAGTTACGTGGCTCGAACCCGTGAGCTCCACAACACAAAGAGGCAACTCCAACCATTGCGCCAGCCGCCAAGGCTCCTCATTCTTGTAAGGGATTATTCGATAGACAGAAAATAAGGGGTAAGGGTGGTCAAATACATTTGGAAAAGCTGCACTAAAAGTCCGTGTTCGATGTGTTTTGTGAAACCCAGGATTTGCCACTCGGTCACACACCTTAGGAAGATTATATGTACAAAATTGAATGTATGTGTCTAATTTTATGTTCTATTAACGGAAACAAGAAATGAGTTTCAGCAACTAGATTTATTTATCTTCGTAACGGGGGCTTCTGCATTACCTTCCCTCCTAAACTATTCGCAATTTCCTTCATTTCCTGTGAAAGATTGTCTGTCAAATTTCAGAAGTCACTTACATAAGCTTGGCCTTCATATCCGAAATTTAATGATTTTTGTGCAACCCCCTCCCTACATTGACATTTTATTTCAGTCCCTTAAAAAAGTGGATGAAAAGTTTACTTCCGTTAAAAACCAGGTCATTTTGTTGCCAGAAAATCAATCCCATTCTTTCTTTCTTTTTTTTTCTTTTTTTTTTGAGAATAATCCCATTCTTCTTTTAAAACATGATTCAGAATAAACTGAACCAAAATCAAGAGGTGTGGGCTGGTGGTAACGGGAGTTTACATCGAAATAAAATTAATAAAATCATTTATTTTTTTAACTGCCAGTAGAAGTTAGGGGGTTCACTTCCACCCCCTTTGACCTTCTTGTTTCCGCCCCTTCCAACTTTTCTATTCATGTGTTTGCGCGATAATGCAACTATTCGTGTGCAGCAGTTTATTTTGCCTTGCAAGTAATAATTACTATTCGGTAAAAATGGCACGGGACAAGTACACAGCATCAGTAGTAAACAAAATTGAGAAGAGTGACGGTCAAATACAAGGACATAAACTCATACAATATGTTCAAAACCATACATTTAGACATGGTCAACATGCAGTTTTTTTTTACAATTTGAAAGGGTAAAAATACAACTCCCATCATTATCCAGATTAGTAGAAACCCTAAAACCTAATTAAACCACCTAATTGATATATTCACAACTTTAGTTCGACGCATTTTCAGAACGAAAAACAGCTTATTAACATACCAATTAGATTTTCCACCATGATCCTGATTAGCGTCGAGAGGTCTTCAGCCGCCTATATCTTTCCTTGTCACCGGAACCAAATCGCACTTTAATGAATCTGCAAAACGTATAGGTAATCAAGAATTTATTCACTCTGCAACAAAGTAATCTTAATTAACATAGCAATTCATATTCATGCGGTCACATATAACAAAGACTAATCCTATCTTAAACCAGAATAGATATAAAGTAGCAATAACATAGAACTAAAGATGGACTAAATTATTAGAACCAAGCAACATTAAGCTCTCTTTGTAGCTCATAATATCGGTTGCATCGTTCAACAAATCAACGTGAGCCGTGGAGCTTCCATCATTCACCTCTGACTTATCCACGTCAAACACAATCCGACAATCTTGACCAGTACGATAATCAAACCTCGAGAAAATAATTTCGTTTTTCATTTGAACGAATCCATGAATATATACCTTCCGCAGTATATTAATCTTACATAACTTAGTCCAAGATTCAGGCCAACTATCGTTCATCACCCAAATCTTGTAGTAACAAGGAAAACTTTCATTCAAGATCAACATCGCCAAGGACCCCTTATAGCTAAAGAGTTGGGTCGTAAAGTTTATATTCACACCCTTTTTAATGCATTTGATAGGAATCATAGTCTCTTTGAACACCTCTTCTCCCATATCGAATGAAGCAATTAACATAGTATCCATACATTCGTTTGCGTGTTTTGCCGGGATAGTAACAACCCAATGATGAACTCCTTTGATACAAACACCCGTTGAACTCTCGCAATAGTCCACAAAAAACTTCATAATGTTTTGCGAAGCAACAACTTTCACAGTCCTCCATGAATCTGAATTCAACGAGTAAATCTCAACTTCTTTCAGTAGTGTTGTACCATTAGATTTTTCGAATCTAACTACCTTGTAATCCATAGATCCGCTATCGAATCCAAATCCGAGGAATATCCGTTCGGAAACTACCCTCACCGGATTCTTGATATTCTTGACAATTCTCAACCCTGGATTCCACAGATAGATATGCTCACTGGCGGCTTCGTCAATGTATCGACCACGAAGATTTTGAACACATACTATTCCATCACAAGAACCAACAATCTTTATTTTCTTATCCAGTTCAGGGTCGAGAACTAGGCGAGAATGAACAATGGACGAAGTGTTTGCAACTACAAGGGCTGGGACCCGCTGGTTCCAGCCCTTGTATACACGCATAAGGAAGAGATTATTTTTGCTGGTTTTTAGGTGCAAATCAATGAAATAAGGATCGAGAAAGAGAGAGTGCCATGATTTGCATACGGACTTAAGTCTGAGAATGGTTTTGACAGGTACCCTCGACAGTATATTTTCTACGATTTCGTTAGGAAGTATATTTACCTTCACAGCAATTTTAGTTTTCTTCCCCGTCATATGTCTGTCTGCAACAACAACGAAGAGGGATGGAGTATAATTTATATAGCGTTTAGAATTAGGTGGTTGTGTGATTTTCTCCTTTATTTATAAGGATGTGAATTTCTACACCTGCACTTAGAAGGATTTACATAAAGGTTTGGATCTACAGCGTATTAACTTCTGCTCTATTTTTATTTTTGAAACATATTCCTTTAGAGAAAATATTGGGGGAAACTAGTTCCTTCATAAGTTATAAAAAGTCATATTTTTATAGGGTTTAATGTTTAGTTTTTGGGGTTTAAGGTTTAGGTTTTAGGATTTCATGTTTAGGATATACTCCCTCCGTCCTCATTTACATTACAAAAATGAGGTTTTGCACAAAAATTAAGAAAATGATTGTAAAGTTGATGTGTTGTGAGTGTAGATAGTTGAGTGGGAGAGAGAAAGTGAGGTAGAGAAAAGTAAGTGGATAGTTGCTGTGAGTATGACAAGTATTTAAAAAGTAATAAAAACTTTCCTTTTTTGGGATTTTGTAAAGTAAATTGGGACACCCAAAATGACAATTTTTGTAAGGTAAATAGGGACGGAGGGAGTAAGAGTAAAAAACATGACTTTTTATAACATATAGGGGAACTAGTTTCCTCCAAAACACACTCATTCCTTTTATATTGTTTTGAGTCAATCTTTTAGTTTAAAACTTGTTTTTCATGAAAAAAAAATGATTTTCTATAAGAGATGAAAAACAAGTTTTACACTAAATGAATAAACAAACTTTAACCTAAAATTGAAAGACAAAAACTTGTATGAGAACATCATGACCCGTCTCATAGCAGAGACGCGTCATTTTTGACACATGACCCGAATCCATGACCCACGGGCCCCCAAAAAAAAATAAAAAAAAATGTTTTTTAAAATTTTTTTATATTATTATTTTTGGTTTATTTTCGGTTTGTCAAAAGTAATAGTTACTATAACTAAATGTAACAAACGTGTTACTTATATGTAACAGTTTGTATACATAAAAGTAATACATATATACATAAAAGTAACAGTGTTTTTTTTATGTTTTCTTTGTTTGTCAAAAGTAATACTGTTGGAACAATTTTAATCCCTGAATGTCACACTCACTTTAGAATAGGATTGAGGAAGAGATGAAGCGGAAGCGATAAAATATATACCTGTTGAATCCATGGATGATGTAGGAAGAAATAAGATGAAGAAGAAGAAGTAGGGAATGAAGATCTTCTAAGTAATAGTGACTTTTTAATCTCTCAAGTACTTCAATAATGTGAAGAGAATTTAGGAGAGATAACAAGAATGAATAGTTGTTTCTAGGCTTGATGGAAGGGCCTTTAAATAGGAAACATTGTGTCACTTCACCTAGGGACTACACCCTTTCAAGAAGCTTAGTGATATTATATTACCCTTTTGCCCATCACAATTAGGTAATTATATATCCAGGAATTCTACACATTTTTATATCAACTATACTTTATAAATTAACATTATAATCATAATTTTATAAATGGAAGTCTAAATGACTTGTGTTGCAAGTCATGTCCTTACAATCTCCCACTTGGGTTGCAAAACAAAGTCCTTCTTTAAATCATGATGAATATAACACAAATGACAACCCTAATGTGCGCACTTTATTGTCATTTATAACAATCTCGTCCATTAGCCATACAAGTATAGGACTAAAGGAGCAGTCGTTGTAATTGATTCGCAACTAAACCCACAATAATCACGTATACAAATCTAACTAAATGACATAGATCAAAAGTATAGATGTGTAGCATGGAATCATAATGAATATATACATATTCTTCCAACTAGTCCAACTTAACCAAATGAGATCAAAACTTTAAATAATAGAACAATTAATGAAAGAACAACACAAACTCCCACTATACTAAATGTTATCAAAAGTTGTTACACCCATATGAGCAACATGCTCGTGAAACACTGAAGATGATAACTCTTTCATAAATGGATCCTCTAAATGGAGTTTGTTTCTATAAGTTGTATCCCTTTCGTTCATGTCGTACTCTTTCTTTATAACAAGATAATTAATGTCTAATCCATAAACTCTTGTTAGAGTACAGAACTGCTACCTGATAGTCATTTCTTAATTGGTCTTTCGACACTTGTTTTGACAAATTACAGTCCATTAAAACATATGCAGCCATATATTTAACTAATGTCGGAATACCTAATGATCTCAAGATGATCCGACTTCAAAACATAGGCATGTAGTTTTTTAGTGTTTTTGTAAATACTTCTATCATTCTTTTGGCTGCTACTTAATGTTCTTTCCGGATTGCTTTGGTATTGACCAAGCATCCCAACATTAAATGTAAGATATACATATACATTAAGCTTCCTACTGCTGATGTAAAGAGGGAATTTTCCATATACTTGGATTCAAAATTTACTTTAGGACACTGTTTGAGACTAAGAATGTCTCCTTTAAAATTAGGGGTGTCATGTGGTTTACATTTTTGCATGCTAAACCTTTTGTAATACCTTTCCATATGGCCTTTGTGATAATCCTAAAACATCTCGTGAGTGATCACGGTGAATTTGGATTCTTAATACAAAGATGCTTACCAAGATCTTTCATTTCAAATAAGAAATTTCTTAGTTTCCTTAATAAGGTTCATATCATTACTAGCAAGCAAAATCATCATCCATATATAAGACCAAAATTATAAATTTACTCCCACTGAACTTATGGTATACACAATCTTAATCAAGATTCTTTTCAAAACCAAATAAAAATAACTTGATTAAGTACCATTGATGAGAAGCTTGCTTGAGTCCACAATGGATTTCTTTAAATTCACAAACTAATTGCTTAGTTTGATCCAAATCAACCATATATTCCTCAATGTCTCCATTAAGGAAAGTTGTCTTTATATCCATTTGATAAACTTCAAGATCATAATATGCTATATGTGCCATAATGATCTAAAAGTGTTTTTAGAAGATACTGGAAAAGTGCTTTCTTTATAATAATGTCTTCTTTTGAGTCAAATCTTTAACAATTAGATGGGCTTTATATCTTTCCATATTACCTGTGAATCCTTTTTGTCATAAAGATTAATTTAATCTCAATAGGTTTCACATCTTTAGGTAATGGGACAAGATCCCAAACGTTGTTATCCTTATAGATTTTAACCCTTCATTTATGACATTAATTTACTATATGAGAATTAGTAGAACTATTAATGGTTTCATGGAAAATGAGAGACTCATCTCCCACTAAACCTAAGTGTCCTTATTCTCGGCAATATACACTTCATAATTATCTGGATTTGCACTCTTCTTACTCTATTGGATCTTCCAAAGGGCACCGGTTCTATCTTATTTTGAGGTTGTTGAATTTCCTTCTTATGATCAACATTTCCATGTTGTTCAATATTTATAGGGAAATCATATTTATTTTGAATTGTATGTTCTTCTTGAATGTCAAGTTCAAAACTTGATATCCAATTGGAACTATGGGAAGTGGTATATAAATGGATTCCATACAAATGAATTCCTCTTCCTTTTCAAATTCAAAATATTACTCCAAATTCTCCCACTAAATCAACATCCTTAAAAGAACCTAGCATTTCTCGTTTTTCAAAACGTTCTAACTTTCGGGTTGTAAAATTTATATATCCCCTAGTTCTCTCGGCTTACCCCATGAATAACTACTAATAATCTTACGTCTAACTTGCCCTTAGTAGACTTATAAAGTCTATCCTTATGCTAGACAACCCCATAAATGAATATGATTTAAGGACGAATAAGGAACGCGTCCTTAAATCATTAAGGGTTTATATTAGTAGCCTTAGAGGGAGCTTTAATGAGAATAAAGGTTGCGGCTTTAACGTATCGCCCATAATGAGTGAGGTAAGAGAAGTATAAAACATACTTATTACCATATCCTTAAGGATTTCAATATGTCTCTTATTACATATTCATGCTAGGCGTACCAGGCTCAATGTAGAGAGAGATAATCCCACACTCTTTCAAAATAGCGAGTAAAAAGGACCTAGACGTTGTTCCTTTTAACAATCATTCCAAAGATGTATACACCATCATGAATGACCCTAATGTTCTTAATAGTCTTCAAAGTTGATTTCCAACTTTGTCTTTATAAGACTTTTACAACGTCCAAACTCAATATTTTATGAAGCAAATAAATGTATTCAAACTAAGAGTTAGTCATTTTGAACATAATACTATAATGTTGACCTTTTCCATGAAGGAATAATTAATGGCCTACAAATATCCGAATGCATTAGTTCATTGAGACACTTGATGCTCTCGAGAATACTATAATGTTTGTAAATTTACTTTAAGGCATTTAATGCAAAAGTATTTTCCAAATTATCAAGTTTGTTTAAGATTTTCCTTTAACATAAGGTTATCAATTTTCCTCTTGGAAATATGACCCAAATGCCTATGCTTTAATAAAATATAAACTTTACATGATAACTTTTGCTTTCTAGTTTTGGTTTCATTATATTAGGGACACATTTATTGTTTGAATAATGTCAAGTAAATAAAGAACACTTGACAAAGTACTAGTACCAACACCTTGGAATTTAAAATAAAAATCACATTTATAAAAGATGAACAAAATAACCTTTTTTGTTCAATAGTGTGATAAATATCAAATTCCGTCTAAATGACGGTACAACAAATGTATTATTTATACAAATAACACTAAGCACTTTAACAATAACCAAAATTCCCGATGCCTTTCACTTCAACCGGATCCGGCTTCCATATAGATGAATCCTTCATCTTCTCCAGGACTTCGGTATTTCAGGCAATCCTACATAGACATTCATTATGTGAGTTGATGTAACATAATTCAACCACTATGTATATGTAGGAAATGAAACCAAATTAGCCTTTATCACAAATAATTCCAAATGACATACCTTTCTTAGCACGCCAAGCGTGATACTTAGGGCAGTCGTACTTCATGTGAGTGAGGTCCTTGCAAAAGAAGTATTCCTCTTTATGATCATGAGATGATCCCTTAAGCTTCTTTTTACTTGCAACTGCAATGTCTTTCCCTTTTTTCTTTGTCCCATGAGAAGAGGTAGATGCCAAACATCCCTCAATCATATCAAGGAATGTTTTAGCATCAACATCCTTGGAGACACCGTCCAAAATGGTCTCCGGGACAACTATATTCATGATCATTAGGCTCACGCGGTTGGAGCGTTCCCACTTCTCATTATTTAAGCAATCTTCTTGAGTGCTTATATCAAAAAGAGGAAGAGGAAACGGTTCCCTTAATGCGTGATCTATGTTCATATAGCCTAAGATCATCATCAATTTATTTTTCCAAGTTTTAAAATTAGTCCCGTTAAGCATTGGTAAAGTACTCATAGCAGTAATCACGGATGAAGCAATAAGTAAATCTGTTGGGTTTTGAGAACAAAAAAGAATGAAAACAAAAACATGAATAAGAAACTACAAAATGAAAAATGATTAATTATATCAACGAAATCCATCTATAAGACAATCAACATGACATCAAAACTAATCTTTGGATTGCGAGTTGACATATAAATGATTGTCTTAGGTAACAAGTAATTTGAACTTATATTTTAATAAATACTTAATCTTCCTTTGGGCCGACATAAGTACCTAAGAAAATATCCTAATGTTCATTTTATTTGTACCACATGAATGCCTAAGTTTAGTCAAATGTCAAGATCTTCTTTGGAAAATTCAAGTCATTCACATATTAACTTAAACATCCAACACTTTACAATTTAAGGGTTTAAATAACGTAAATCACTTAGGCGACAATATTATTTAAACAATTAATAAAATTGTCAAAGCATATAATTAATCATAACTTTTTAGGTTTGAAATAATGTAGGTTTTGTTCCAAGAGAAAAACAAAATAGTGCAAAACTTAGAAAAGTCCAAAACCTGTGAACAGTAACTGCTCGGCCGAGTCTTATGAAGTGCTCGGCCGAGCACCTTAATCAGAATGTTTTGGTCAATTTGTCACATTATGCTCGGCCGCTCTAAACAAAACGCTCGGCCGAGCTGCTCGACCGAGTCTTATGATGTGCTCGGCCGAGTACTTAATCAGAAACAATTGCCTTATTTGACATACAATGCTCGACCGTGCAAAACCAAATGCTCGGCCGCGCAAGTCTTGGTCCGACCGGGCAAAACCAAAAACCCGACCGGGTAGTCAAGAGAACCGGACCGAACTCGACCAAGGTTTCCGACGGTTTATGCCATTTTGGCGCCTGTTCATATGCTCGGCCGAGCAGATCCCAAGACTCGGCCGAGCAGTTCGCGCCTTTTCATACGCTCGGCCGCTCAAAACAAAGCACTCGGCCGAGCAAGACGATTTCTCCACTTCTGAATTTTGTTCAAACTTTCCCAAAATCAATGAATTGCAAGTAGATTGTCGCGACCCCGACCCCGCGGGCCCGGAGTGCGCGAGCTGGACGTCGACTTAAACAATAAACTCTTAAATAATTAAGATAAAAATTTCCTTTTATACCAAAAGATGATAACTTAAAGTTTCGAAATCCAACTTGTACCACAAAATATAAACTAGTGTGAGCTCCAGAAGCTTACACCCAAAATAATAAAATATACAAATTCTAATGACGTCAAGTTTGGTACAACTATTCCCAAAGGTTACACATTTATATTATGTAAACCCACCTATAACAACTTGCCCCAAAAGCTCAACCCTCGCGACGTCCTGTCTCGTGATCAGCGAGTCTAATTCTTTCCACTTGGGGGGGTTAAGGAAAAACAAAGACAAGGGAAAAGAGGGTGATATAAATCTCAATAAGTTACTAATGCAAATACATGACAGACTATGATGCAATAAGCAATAAACAATAATAACTATCACTTAGCACTTAGCATTTATCAATTAACAGATAGCAGCGGAATTAAGCAAGTAACAAAGGATATTAGCCAAGGTTTCCCAACCGATAGAACCAAATAAAGGTCGCTGCGCAGCTTCAATAATCAACAATCAACAATCTTCATAGTAGCATGAAAGCTTGAAGAGAAAACCCCCGGTACCGGAACCAATAACAAAGTAACATGCCACAAAGGGCGGGAGCCATGCCACAAAGTCATGCTCCAAAACGTGTAGCTAGAATACTCACAAAAGGAGCTAGCTCATCCCATCCAAGGCCAATCTGGATGAGGAAGAAGGACCAATGGGCGATGCTATACTGGACTTGGCTCGTGCCATTATAGCATTATCCATTGCCTGACTCGATACACAAATAACCAGCTGAACTTTCAAATAAAAGCTAAGTAATAAACTCTAGCTTAAATAAACACCACTGATTCCAAAGTAGGGAACCATTCCAAATAAATTACCACAAAGGTAAACCAAGCCAAACCACACATCAAAGATGTCCACATTCCCAAAACGGTACTTAAATAAATTTCATAACACATTTATTCACAAGGGAACCAATTCAATTAATAACGTGTTCCCGGTGTTAACTTAAGTTAATTTGAGTAGATAAAATCAAACTAGGGAAGCAATCTAGTTTAAACAAGCAAAAAGGCAGATTTCAGGAACAGGGGGCGGGCGGGCGCCTGGAGGGGGTCGCGGCGCGCGCTTATTCCAACAGAAGGTCTGGTCGGTGGAAAAGGGTATGTAGGCGGGCGCCTGGCTCCGCGCGGGCGGGCGCTCGGTCGACGGCTGTGAGGGATTTCAGCAGCTGGGTTCTTTCCATTTTCCATACCATTTCATACCAATTTCACAACATCCAAAATCAATACTTCCAACATGATTCCCAAAGTACCCAAACAACATTTAACCAAAAAGGGGACCTAAATAAATACCACTTATCAACCACAACCAAGATCAAATCCCAACATTCATCAAAATCACCATTTTTAACCAAAAACCCAAAATAAATTCCAAACAAATTGCAAACTCAATCAAACATCAAATGTAACAACTTAAGCATTATATAAACATGATATGAACATTTTAGCATAAAGATGGGGGAAAAGCAACTTACTTGAACTTTCTCAAAGATGACGGAATTCAAATATTTTTTATTCTACGCGATCCTATCGACGATCTAAACACATTTCGTAAAATGAGAAATAAGAAAAGATGAGAGGAAGATGACTCAAATGAAGAAAGAAGGAGAGGGAGATTTTTACCTTTCAATGGAAGAGGGAGAGAGAATGCAATGAATGGGAGGAAGAGTGAGGGAGAAGAGGGGAGTAGGAAGGGAGTAGGGGAAATGATTTTGAAAACTTACACATAGGCCCCCTCCTCACTACCTAGCACAAATAAACCCATAACACCCTTCTACCCACTTAACCCAATATCAACCAAATAATGCTAGACACAAGTTAATATTATGAGATATAAAATCCGCACATAAATATTTAAGTCAAATAAATAAATAAATAATTAATTATTTATCAATAAAATAGAGACGGGTTTTCGGGTCGTGACATTCACTCCCCCTTAAAGAAAATTCGACCCGAATTTTAACGAGACTTACCCGAATAAAAAGCCACGGATATTTCCTCTCTATCTCATCTCGAAGCTCCCACGTCGATTCTTCAACATTATGATTCCTCCAAAGAACTCTAACCAACGGAATGCTTTTGTTCCTCAACTCTTGGACTTTGGCATCAAGAATCCGAACCGGTCGTTCCTCGTAGGTCATATCCGGCTCTATATCCTCCGGTACCCTCGGTAACATGTGAGATGGATCATGAACATACTTCCGAAGCATAGAAACGTGGAAAACGTTATGTAACCGGTCCAAAGATGATGGTAACACAAGTCGATACGCAAGAAGTCCCACATTTCCCAGAATCTCAAACGGACCTATAAACCTCGGAGCCAATTTACCTTTCTTCCCGAACCTTCTAATACCCACCTTCGGAGATACTTTCAAGAACACAAAATCACCGGTCTGAAAACTAAGATCTCGCCTTCGGTGATCGGCATAGCTCTTCTGTCGACTCTGGGCTGTCTTCAATCGATCCCGGATAACTCTAACTTTCTCAACTGAATCCTGAAGCAAATCAATACCCACGATCTTCGCTTCACCGACCTCATCCCAACAGATAGGCGATCTACACTTTCTCCCATATAAGGCCTCATAAGGTGCCATCTCGATACTAGCCTGATAATTGTTGTTGTAAGAGAATTCCACTAACGGTAAATGTCTATCCCAAGAATCAGAAAAGTCTATCGAACAAGCTCGCAACATATCCTCCAAAATCTGAATGGTCCTCTCGGATTGACCATCGGTCTGAGGGTGAAAAGCTGTGCTGAATCGCAAATCTGTACCCAAAGCTTCCTGAAACGCCTTCCAGAATCTGGAAGTAAACCTCGGGTCTCGATCTGACACAATGCTAACCGGAACCCCATGAAATCTCACAATCTCATCAATGTAAAGGGTCGCAAGCTTCTCCATCGAGTATCTGATATCAATCGGTAAGAAATGGGCACTCTTGGTCAATCTATCCACGATCACCCAAACACTGTCATACTTCCTACGGGTACGAGGTAGTCCCGTAACAAAATCCATAGTCACATGCTCCCATTTCCACTCCGGAATCTCTAACGGCTGAAGTAGTCCTGCGGGTCTCTGATGCTCGGCTTTGACCTGCTAACAAGTTAAACATTTCGAAACATACTCGGCTATTTCCCTCTTCATGTTGTTCCACCAAAAGTGTTGTTTCAAATTCTGATACATCTTCGTACTACCCGGATGAATAGTATATCTCGATTTGTGACCCTCATCTAAAACTTGCCTCTTTATTCCACCAACATCGGGTACGCACAAACGACCACGGAAAGTCAACACCCCATTCGAACTCATAGAAAAATCCTCGAAGCTCTTTTCCTTCATTTTACCCATTACTTTCACTAACTCGGGATCTTCTTTTTGAGCTCCTTTTATCCTCTGAATTAGGGTCGGAGATACTCTAATATTCGCAAAAATCGCCCCACGTCTCGATTCGCGAGGACACCAATCTCGAACATCCTCAAGCATTTTCCACTCTCGAACCATCATCGAGGCCACATAAGACTTTCTAATAATCGCATCGGCTACCACATTCGCTTTCCCCGGATGATAAGAAATCGTACAATCATAGTCTTTAAAAGATCCATCCATCGACGCTGTCGGTTATTAAGTTCCTTCTGCGAGAAAAGATACTTTAAACTCTTGTGATCCGTAAAAAATCTCGAACCTTGCCCCGTAAAGATAGTGCTTCCACTTATGAAGAGCAAATACAATAGCCGCTAACTCTATGTCGTGAGTAGGATAATTCTGTTCACTCGGGCTCAACTTCCTCGAAGCATACGCAATCACTTTCCCATTCTGCATCAAAACACAACCCAAACCCTCTTTCGAAGCATCACTGTAAATTACTAAATCGTCATTTCCATTTGGTAACGCAAGAATAGGAGCCGTAGTTAATCTCTTCTTTAATTCATCAAAGCTGCTTTGACATTTTTCACTCCACACAAACGGTACATCCTTCCGGGTCAACTGAGTCATCGGAGTAGCAATCCTCGAAAACCCTTATATAAACCTTCTGTAATACCCGGCTAAACCCAGAAAACTTCTGATCTCGGTCACTGTCTCGGGTCTCTTCCAATCCACTATGGCTTCTATCTTTGAAGGATCCACAGAAATCCCATCTTTAGAAATAACATGACCCAGAAATGAAACCTTCTCGAGCCAAAATTCGCATTTACTAAACTTCGCAAACAACTGCTCCCTCGCAAGAACGGATAAAACTGTCCTCAAGTGTTGCTCGTGCTCCTCTCGAGATTTAGAGTAAACAAGAATGTCGTCGATGAAGACCACCACGAACGAATCAAGATAAGGATGGAAAACCCGGTTCATCAAATCTATAAACACGGTAGGCGCGTTAGTCAACCCAAACGGCATAACCAAGAACTCGTAGTGACCATAACGAGTGCGAAGGCAGTCTTCGGAATATCCTCCGATCGAATCTTCAACTGATGGTACCCACTCCTCAAATCAAGTTTAGAAAACACCACGGACCCTTGGAGCTGGTCAAATAAATCATCAATGTGAGGTAGAGGATACTTGTTCTTTACTGTAACCTGATTCATCTTTCGGTAATCAATACACAATCTCAAAGAACCATCTTTCTTCCACACAAACAAAACCGGTACTCCCCACGGGGAAACACTAGGGCGGATAAACCCTCGATCAAGCAACTCTTGCAACTGAACCTTTAGTTCCTTCAATTCTGCGGGAGCCAACCTATACGGTGCCTTTGAGATCGGAGCTGTACCCGGCAAAAGATCTATACAAAATTCTATCTCACGATCGGAGGCATATTATATTCAGAAGAGAAAACATCGGGAAATTCTTTAACTACCCGAACACTCTCCAAACTAGGGAATCTTCCTAGTATCATCGTATCAAGCACACTAGCCAAGTACCCCTCACAACCACGATACAATAATCTCCTAGCTTTCACATAGGAAATCATACGAATATTCCTACCCAAAGGCATAGTCTCAAAAACAAATTTAGGCACATCAGGGATAGAAAAATTAACGACCTTTCTACGACAGTCAACAGAAGCATGAAACTTGCTCAACCAATCCATACCCAAAATGACATCAAAATCTTGAATAGGAAGGACTACCAAGTCCGCACACAAGACATGACCACATATAAGCACATCACAAGCACGAAATACTCTATCGATCACCACACACTCTCCTATAGGGGTCGACACCTCTAGCACATAAGGTAAAGACTCAAATGCAGCATTTAGCAAGGAAGCAAATTGCACAGATATGTAAGAATGAGATGATCATGGATCTACTAACGCACGGGCGCTCACATTAGACACAGAAACAATACCTCCAATAACAGAAGGATCACCGGTAGCTTGTTGTTGATTCATGGCAAATACCCTTCCTTGGACCTTGGGCTTTCCCGCAGCATCTCTTTTCTGACCCTGTGGAGCACCAGCTCCTACCCCAGTCGGTTGACCTCTGAGTCTCGGGCAATCCTTCATAAAATGCCCCAACTGCCCACAGTTAATACATTCCCCTGTTTCTTCCAACACTGGTCCTCCGAGTGTCCTCTCCTTTGGCAATATGAACAGAGTCTCCTATTTTGGTTCCCTTGGTTCCCGAAAGTAGTGCCCGGGTTCCTCGGGATCGGTTGCCCTCGGAACTGAGATTGTCCCCCAAAGTTACCTCGGTTATCAATCCTTGGTTGTGACTTGCTCTGCGCTCCTTGCTTACTCGGGTTAGCTACCTCGGTCTTCCTCTTATGTTCCCCAATATCTTTCTCTATAAGATAGGCACGGTCTACCGCATCCTGGAATGTCACAATCCTCTGGGCTATAAGCTGAGTACGGATAGAAGTCTTCAAACCCCGGATGAATCTCATAGCTTTCTGTTCTTCAGTCCTCACAAGATAGTCACAATACCGGGCTAATTCTGTGAACTTAGCCGAGTACTGAGCTATAGACAACAAACCTTGCTCCAAGTTGAGAAGCTCGATCTCTTTTCGGTTTTGATCTACTACCGGAATAAAATGCTCCTTGAACTTCCGCACAAACAATTCCCACGCATACACTGTGTGAGTGTCATCCCAACTTGCTTTAACTCATTTCCACCAATGCTCGGCGGCCCCAACCAATTTATAAGCCGCAAAACCGGACCCTATCCTTGTCCGTTCACCCAAACACATCATAGATTTTCTCCATAGACTCAACCCATAGTTCGGCCTTCTTCACATCGGGCTCAACATCGAACTCTGCCGGCTTCAGTTTCAAGAATTGCTCCAAACCATAACGAGGTGGCGGTGCTTGCTCTACTCAGTCCTTGGTCATGAATTTCCTTCATGGCCGCCTCAAACATGCCTTGGAACATAGCACGGTTCTCTTCCCGAAGATCATTCTGATTCTGAGCCCCACTAGAACCTTCACCCGTTCTTCTTCTAGCCATTGGAAACAATTATCTGCATAAAACATCAACCGTTACTCACTCCGAACACAACTACCCTCCTAGGTCATACTAGTCCACCTAGACTTATACTTAGAGCTAAACCATAGATCTGATACCAACTGTCGCGACCCCGACCCCGCGGGCCCGGAGTGCGCGAGCTGGACGTCGACTTAAACAATAAACTCTTAAATAATGAAGATAAAAATTTCCTTTTATACCAAAAATATGATAACTTAAAGTTTCGAAATCCAACTTGTACCACAAAATATAAACTAGTGTGAGCTCCAGAAGCTTACACCAAAAATAATAAAATATACAAATTCTAATGACGTCAAGTTTGGTACAACTATTCCCAAAAGGTTACACATTTATATAATGTAAACCCACCTATAACAACTTGCCCCAAAAGCTCAACCCTCGCGACGTCCTGTCTCGTGATCAGCGAGTCTAATTCTTTCCACCTGGGGGGGGGGGTTAAGGAAAAACAAAGACAAGGGAAAGGGGGTGAGATAAATCTCAATAAGTTACTAATGCAACTACATGACAGGCTATGATGCAATAAGCAATAAACAATAATAACTATCACTTAGCACTTAGCATTTATCAATTAACAGATAGCAGCGGAATTAAACAAGTAACAAAGGATATTAGCCAAGGTTTCCCAACCGATAGAACCAAATAAAGGTCGCTGCGCAGCTTCAATAATCAACAATCAACAATCTTCATAGTAGCATGAAAGCTTGAAGAGAAAACCCCCGGTACCGGAACCAATAACAAAGTAACATGCCACAAAGGGCGGGAGCCATGCCACAAAGTCATGCTCTAAAACGTGTAGATAGAATACTCACAAAAGGAGCTAGCTCATCCCATCCAAGGCCAATCTGGATGAGGAAGAAGGACCAATGGGCGATGCTATACTGGACTTGACTAGTGCCATTATAGCATTATCCATTGCCCGACTCGATACACAAATAACCAGCTGGACTTTCAAATAAAAGCTAAGTAATAAACTCTAGCTTAAATAAACACCACTGATTCCAAAGTAGGGAACCATTCCAAATAAATTACCACAAAGGTAAACCAAGCCAAACCACACATCAAAGATGTCCAACATTCCCAAAACGGTACTTAAATAAATTTCATAACACATTTATTCACAGGGGAACCAATTCCAATTAATAACGTGTTCCACGGTGTTAACTTAAGTTAATTTGAGTAGATAAAATCAAACTAGGGAAGCAATCTAGTTTAAACAAGCAAAAAGGCAGATTTCAGGAACAGGGAGCGGGCGGGCTCCTGGAGGGGGTCGGGCGCGCGCTTATTCCAACAGAAGGTCTAGCCGCTGGAAAAGGGTATGTAGGCGGGCGCCTGGCTCCGCACGTGCGGGCGCTCGGTAGACGGCTGGGAGGGATTTCAGCAGCTGGGTTCTTTCCATTTTCCATACCATTTTCATACCAATTTCACAACATCCAAAATCAATACTTCCAACATGATTCCCAAAGTACCCAAACAACATTTAACCAAAAAGGGGACCTAAATAATACCATTTATCAACCACAACCAAGATCAAATCCCAACATTCATCAAAATCACCATTTTAACCAAAAACCCAAAATAAATTCCAAACAAATTGCAACTCAATCAAACATCAAATGTAACAACTTAAGCATTATATAAACATGATATGAACATTTTAGCATAAAAATGGGGGAAAAGCAACTTACTTGAACTTTCTCAAAGATGACGGAATTCAAATATTTTTTATTCTACGCGATCCTATCGACGATCTAAACATTTCGTAAAATGAGAAATAAGAAAATATGAGAGGAAGATGACTCAAATGAAGAAAGAAGGAGAGGGAGATTTTTACCTTTCAATGGAAGAGGGAGAGAGAATGCAGGGAATGGGAGGAAGAGTGAGGGAGAAGAGGGGAGTAGGGAGGGAGTAGGGGAAATGGTTTTGAAAACTTACACATAGGCCCCCTCCTCACTACCTAGCACAAATAAACCCATAACACCCTTACCCACTTTACCCACTAACCCAATATCAACCAAATAATGCTAGACACAAGTTAATATTATGAGATATAAAATGCGCACATAAATATTTAAGTCAAATAAATAAATAAATAAATATTTATCAATAAAATAGAGACGGGTTTTCGGGTCGTGACATAGATCCACATAAAACCACGTTATATAGGGATAATCTTGCTTTAAAATTTAGTGGTAGATCCATATGGTATGCACTTTAGACATAAAACCATGTTATGAAGGGATAGTCTTACAAGAACCATTTTTAAATAACAAAACTTTTTCAAACCATTTACTTAATTTAGATAAAGATCATCAGTGCTCTATAAACGAATTAGAGTCCCTAATCAACATCAAAACTTAATGATTCAACAGGGAAAATGAATCAAAATTGAAAGTATACACTTTCAAAAAAAAAAAAAAAAAAAAAAAAAAAAAAAACTCAAACTTAAACTAAAGATGAACGGGGCTCTGATACCAATTGTTGGAACAATTTTAATCCCTGAATGCCACACTCACTTTAGAATAGGATTGAGGAAGAGATGAAGCGGAAGCGATAAAATATATACCTGTTGAATCCATGGATGGTGTAGGGAGAAATAAGATGAAGAAGAAGAAGTAGGGCATGAAGATCTTCTAAGTAATAGTGACTTCTTAATCTCTCAAGTACTTCAATAATGTGAAGAGAATTTAGGAGAGATAACAAGAATGAATAGTTGTTTCTAGGCTTGATGGAATGGCCTTTAAATAGGAAACATTGTGTCACTTCACCTAGGGACTACACCCTTTCAAGAAGCTTAGTGATATTATATTACCCTTTTGCCCATCACAATTAGGTAATTATATATCCAGGAATTCTACACATTTTATTATCAACTATACTTTATAAATTAACATTATAATCATAATTTTATAAATGGAAGTCTAAATGACTTGTGTTGCAAGCCATGTCTTACAAATACTTATTACAACTAAAATATAACGAAACGTGTTACTTATATGTAACAGTGTTTATACATAATTGTAACACATATGTATAGAAAAAGTAATAATTCAACCATTTACATTTTTAGAGCTAAAAACACTTGATTAGTATTACATGTAAAAGTATTACAAAATCTATAGAAATATGTTATAATTTCTTTTATTAAAGTGTTACATTTACTTGTACAAACAATTACATTCATGTATGAGTTGTTACTTTTCAAATGTTACTTTCTTTCAAAAAATTAAATCAAAATACACAATATTTTACATTTTTGCAAAAGCACTATTACATTTCAGTATAAATGATAATTGCATTTAGATATTGTTTGGGTTACACGTAATTATAGTTAGTATTACATTTGAAAAATTTTCAAATAGGTAAAACGAGCTTTTGTTTTTGTAAAACAGCTATTACTTTACTTATGAACAATGTTACTTTATATGTATACAGTCATTACATTAAGTTATGGTAACTATTACTTTTGGTAAACGACGGAAAAAGCCGAAAAAAAAATATAAAAATAAAAAAAAATAAAAATTGGGGCGAAAAAAATATAAAAAAATAAAATAAAAATAAAAAATTTGGCCAATGGGTGGTTGCCATGTGGCAGGTTATGCCCCATGGGTCATGGATCGGTTCAATAGGTCGGGTGGGTAAAAAAAAACGTCTCATAAAATAGAAGAGACGGATATAAATGTTCTCAGAGGAGACTAGCTCAATTGAAAAAGAAACGACAAATGGCATAACCCAAAGATCAACCCAAAATATGAAATTTAGCAGATTAAAGCTGAAAATGGGCTTAATAATACTTATTGATTGTATTTTCATCCATATGCTTACATTCATGAAAAATAACTATTCCCTCTGTCCCACTCGAATTAGGATTCTTGGTCAATCTAATTATACTTTGACCAATAATTTAAAGAAAAATAGTTATTGAATTTATTAGTAACCGTGATACAATAACAATTTTTAAATTTTTATAAGCATCATATTTTTCTTCAAATTATTAGTCAAAATATAATTAGATTGACAAGAAGAATCCTAATTCGAGTGGGACAGAGGGAGTAGTTATTTTTTGTAAAATTTTGTTTATTCAGTCACTTGACTTCACGTGACTAACTTTCGATGTTTACTCATATTACACTTGGTTAACTCGTGCGAAAGCTCAAAAGAAAAATAAATCTAGTTCCAAGTGCCGGTCACCCCCCACCCCACCCCACCCCGCACCATCTTCCTCCACAGCCCCACCCCCCACCCCCCACCCCACCCCCGCCAATTATCCTACACTGCAACCTCCCCATCTATTGAGCCGACTGTTCTGAAGTCTTCCTGCCCAACACAAATCTCCCTCAATAAAGAAGGAACCAATCAATAATATCAAAATACATGATTAAATTTCAAATTTGATAAAGCAGATTGAAAAGCACCCTGAAAAATTGATGCTTGAACATATAACCCCAATAATGAAGATAGTTCCGTGATGACATTTGCCAAGGAAAAAAAAAAAAAAAAAAAAAGTTCAATGACGACATTTGAATTTGGCTTGAATTTCAGTATCTACTTTTTATTTTGGCCAATAAACTGTCACTGTTATAGCTACTATAGGAAACTCAAACCATCCAATAAACCTTGTAATCAACAAGGAAACAATCACCCAAGCCTTCATTGGCCGAGTGTATGGGCTTGAAATTTCCTTCGGGAGGTCCCAAGTTCGATTCCCCTTCCCCCCATTCCCCAATAATTAAGTGGCCTCCACTTTGATTCAGATAGGTGCGAAGACGTCTATGGCAAGGAGCTACATCAAGCAAACTACACAGAACACAGAGGCGCAGGAAGTCTACGAGAAGATTTCTAAAGCGGCATCTATCACTATGATAGATTCCAATATAGGAATTTGTAATAGATAGGGCAATAGATCTGTAATAGACTTGATAGGAGTTTGTAACACGATGGCAATTGCCTTAATGATATGATACAAACTTTCTTAAAAAAAAAAAACAAGGAAACAATCCAAAAGGACCAGAACACATGCATAAATAAAAAGTTACCGCCACGAGTCATATATAACAAATTATAAACTGTATGATAGTCGGATAAATAATACTCTATATTTAACTTTAGTAAGCGGGAACATTATATTTAAAGAATCTCCTTCTCTTATTTAGTAGGCATAACCTCCTAGTAGAGAAATATCTCGCCCACCTTCATCATCAACAACCATATCCTTCCATAACGCTATCAATATACTAGCTTCGACTTGTTTACCCTGTTTAACGACAACATATACGAGACAAATGACAAAAACAGTATGTTAAGAGAATAAACAACTAAGAATATGCGGTAATTAAGGCCAAATTTGTTTCATCTTGCAGAAGAAACAGCAGCTGCACAACAAGAATTATGCGAATATTCAAATTGAACCCACATCCTCCGTGGTTCTTCCATGACCACCAGGAAAGATTTTGGGTAACAAGGGCCCAATAATATACTGAATATAATATTTACCAAAATCTTATTCCCTCCGTCCCAAAATGAATGACCGAATTTTTTTAAGTTGTTCGGCTCATGTTTTTTATAAATATATAAGAAATTATTTATGAAAAATGACAAATTAGTGCTACAAGAGGCTGCTAACGTGGCTGGAATGTGTGACTTCCAAGTCACATGGAGGCAACTCCAACAGTTGCGCCAAGGCTTCCCATTCTTGTAAGAGATTATTTGATAGACAGAAAATAATGGTCAAATATACTCCCTCTGTCCCGGAAAGAAAAGTCCCTATTTTTTATTTTTACTACGAAGGAACTTTGAGCAATAATTAAGGCTATTTTTAATTATCCTAACGAAAATTTAAAAGTTGCTATTGATAATCTTGGTGTCACATTTTTAAAGGAATTAGGTCCCTCCTGACAAATGAGGCAAGTGACACACACATGCATTTATGCAGAGACTTTTGATGCATTTTCCAATACTCCCTCTGATTGACTTTTTTGGTCAACTAAATCAATCTTTGACCATAATTTATGAGTATCTAGATATCACTAGGTAATTCTAAAAATTGTTATCGTTTCACCATTTGAAATACTATCAATATTTTATTTTTTTTTGGATTGTATAGATATATTTTAGATATACATAAAATTATCGTTAAAAATATTGATTCAATTGACCAAAAATGTAAATTTGTGCACAATGTTATGGGGCAGAGGGAGTATATGATTTCACCCAAACCATCATTACAACATTTATGATAAACTACAGAGACACTCATACTTTCTTAAATTTACTGACACGGTGTGGCCCACACCCCTTAGGAATATTATATGTACAAAACATGAATGTATGTGACTAATTTTATGTTATATTAATGGAAAACAAGAAATCAGTTTCAGCATCTACCTCATAACAGGTGAAGAATTATTATTTCGAAGCGGGGTCTTCTGCATTACCATTTGTTATCGACTTAATGCTTTCCCCTCCTAAACCATTCGCAATTTCCTTCATTCCTGTGGAAAGATTGTGTTTCAAATTTCAGAATTCACTTATATAAGCTTGATTTTCAAATCCGTGATATTTGAGTTTCAAAAAGTAAAATCGGTAAAAGAAGAATTGTACAAGTAAAGATAATGTAGCTGCCCAGATGGTTGACTCAGAGGGCTGATATAGGGTCAGTAAAGGGTTGTATTGTGTGTTCAATTCTAGTCTGTACTGACTTATTTATAGTCTC
>JAOWBW010001307.1:307372-354947 GCA_026119855.1 Campanula takesimana | reverse complement strand
CGCAATATCAAAATGGGAGATCTTGTGCTGCGAGAAAAGCCACCGAAGTTATGTCGACCCCCGAGGAAATGGAAGTCTCCGTGGTTGGGCCCCTACATTGTCAAGAGATACAGTCTGGTGGAGCCGTGTTCCTGCAAACTGAATTTGGAGAAGACCTTGTTCAGCCCTCAACCTCAGCAAATTGAAGAAGTATTATGCGTAGAAGACGCAGAGATTTGTGTTTCCCTATCGAGTCTGTAAAAAAAAAAAAAAAAAAAAAAAAAAAAAAAAGCGCAAAAGACAGCCCCACTAGAGGTGAAACCCGAAAGGGCAGTTCTAGGTAAAAACAGGAGCGCGCAAATTTCATGTAACTGTGTCGAACTACGTTGACCTGAGCCTCTAAAGAGGAACGTAGGCAACCTTCGGGTCCGGTCATTAAAAGTAAAGAAAGATTTTTATTCCCCATGTTGAACTTGCAAACATTACATTCAAAGGAAAAAACAAACACAACAAACTTTGAAATAAAAAACACATCATCTTGGCGTGGCAACCAAGGATTAAGCGAAAATAACTGAAATTATTCAGGGACTGAGACGATCGAACACGTTCGGATAAGGACCCGTCGAGCTTTCTCCCCTTCGATTCTCAGAGTTCGTTGCATCAGGCTGGGTGTTCCTTGAAGTTGAGCCCCGATCATTTTTCTACGGCGTCCGTATCGATGACCGCTGCGTGGTTGACTCCCGCCAATCTGATTCTGGGAACTGTCAGCCCTGTTATCTGGGAATAGTAATCCCCAGACAGAATTTCTGGACCTACGAGCTCCAGTACCAAAGCTGCAATGGTAGCGGTTTCTTCAGCAATTTGAGGGCCCAACCACTCAAGATATTCCAAAGTGGGTTCATAAAATGTGTCCCCTTCACCCCGGCGCCTGCCTCGACCGATGTGTGCACCATTCTGATACCAAACCTCTTTGATCAAGTTGCATATGTTGGTACTCACCGGAAAAATTATCTGTGATGGGAAGGTCAAAAAGGGGATCCCATGGACTTGTCCGAACTGGCGAGCCACCCGTTGGCCCAAGTAGAAAGTGGTGGAGCGAAGCCCAGCTGCCAGATGAAGGAATGACCCGCACTCGTAATGAGATACCTGCTCAAACCCCAATTCGGAGGCACCCACGTGATGTCTGCCGATGTGATCCGCCAAAGTGTCCAACCCACTCCTTGACGGTAGTGCAGTTTTGCCTGTATAAACTCGCCTTGGAAGCATAGAAGGGGTATAGTCTGGATTCGACACCGTCCGAATGATCTTGAGATGCTCCTGAAGCCAGATCTGCAATAGAATGGGGCTTGCCCGACATGAAAGCATCACCTCTGGGATAGTAGCCATCCAGCCCATGCAAAGTCTCAGCCAAGAGGACAGTCATCACGTTGCCGGCACCACGCTTGTAAGAATCAACGATGTCCACCATCCTTGAGTCGATGAAGCCATCGTAAGAAACGAAAAACATCTCTGCAAATAGGCACATAACCAAGGCAAAGTCCCTACGTCGGAGTACACCGGGTTATGAGGGTCAGCCTCGCCAAAGAGTTCGGGAAGCAAGTAATGTCAAGGTGGGTCCCATGAAGGAGAACCCTTGAGAAGTCAATATCAAAGCCGAAGTTTCAATGAGCCACCGCGGATGGTATTGCCTGTAATGGCGCAGAATTCCTCAAAGGTGGGACACAGTTCGTCTTGATTGAAATTGAATAAGTGGGTCCGGGTTGACCAGAGAACAGAATCACCGTGGATCATCTCCCACTGAATGGGAAGCTTCCTCAGAGTAAGAGCAACTTGAAATGATAGTTTTCTTCTAGCACCGCTCGTACATTATTTTGTATGAATTCACCCAGCAGTCGAGTCCTACCCGGTATTCTTCGATGTTAACCAGGGTTTGGCCAAGATTAGCCATTTTAGAAGGGAAATGGCTAAAGGATGCAAAGCAGGAAAGAAGAGAAGTTGGTTGGTGTGAGAAATAAGAAGAGCTCCCCCTCCCCTTTTATACCTCCAAAAAACTCGGCCTAAATCATCAGTATTCCAAAAGGGGTTGTCTCCCCATCCCCCCTAGCCAAAATCAAGGTTCGAAAAGTCAAAAACCCAGCAGAAGGTGTCAGTCGTCCGCCGGCGGCTCTTAGAAAACTGACATTTTCCTTGTCCTCGTCCCTAGGCATTGAACCTTGTCCCCTTTATCATGAATATAACCGCAGCCGCCCTCTGAAATCCGGGCTTGATTCAGTGTTGTCATTAATCGCGAGTCGGTGTCATTTAAAAAAAAAAAAAAAAAAAAAAGAGTATCCGGAATTTCAGAATAAAAGAAGATTGTGTTCGGTCAGAATAATCCAATTTTTATCTGTGTGAATCACATCTGCCACTGCATGCAAAGCTAACTTGTAGATCAACGGACGAAGCCGATCCTGTTATCCCTCCCAATAGCAAAAAAGAATCAGTCGGGGTTAAAACAGCACCAGTGGATCACACAAAGCGGTGGTCTCTCGCTTAAAAAAGTACAAAATCTCATCACACAGCAAAAACAAAGGCAGAAGAATCTGGATGGCGCAGAATGCAGCGTATCCTTGATTTTAGTTTGTGGTACATAAATGGCTTCAGTTGTTTATTGCCCTCATTTTCTTGAAAGATCGGGATTACTTCCCCCGAACTGCGCAACGTAGTAGGTCCCCCTTTTGAAAAGATATGTTGTTCCAGCTTGGTCTTCTCCGGCGCCCGAGATTACCTCCCCGAACTGCGCAGCGTCGTACGTTCTCCCTTCATGATTTCCATCCCTTTGCAAAGAGAGATCAATCTCAATGCACCCTTTACTCGGATTGTACCTTGCGTCAACCCTTGAGTCGTGTTGGTCTTAAACCTTCTCTTAATTGTTCGAGTCGGTTCTAATCAGAACTACGAATCGACTTGATTCCCACGGCGGGATACGTAGGCAGTTCACAACGTTGGACTCAGTCACCATTCTCGCAATTTTGTTGTTCAAATACCAACCCCCCAGCAAAGAGACTTCGCTTCTCAATGCAACTCTCCAGCAATGCTATGTTGTTCCACCCTGGTCTTCTCGGGCACCCGAGATTACCTCCCCCGAACTGCGCAACTTCGTACGTTCCCCGTTGAAGTTATGTTATTCCACCTTGGTCATCTCGGGGGCCCGAGTTGTACCTCCCCAGAACTACGCCGCGATTTGATTCCCGCAAGGGATACGTAGCAGCTTACCTTGGTGAGCTCAGTCGCCCATTCTCATAACCATGTCTCAATGCCAACCCCCATCCCCAGCAAAGAGATATCGCATCTCAATGCTACCCCCTGCTTTAAATTTTAATAAACCTGAACTAACGTTTGCTCTGATTCTCGAGAGAGATACGTAGGTAAACCGGGAAACCGGAACCGACCATTTTCTGTGTTTGATTATAGTTTGAGTTAGAACTACGGAGGCTTGATTCTCGAAAGAGATACGTAGGAAGTCCTACCTTGGACCCAGCCGTTACACCCTAGACGAGATCGGGTGTCTCTTAGTGAATCGTAGAATCCCCTTTAACCAGGAGATTCAACGAGGGGCTCTGTAGATACCCTGATCTCGCACCCCTAAAAACCCACCTTGAATCGTTCTAAACCCGAAAATTGACCTAAAACCCTCGATTGGCTGTGCGGGACTGCCGTGAGCCATATCGGTGCAACGAATGGATAAACGGACTTCAAATTCATGATCAGAGCGAAAAAACGAGCAAACAGACAAAATTTTCGTTTTTCGAGGTGCGGGACCGGAAACGGGGCCCGCAACCCCCCGAACTGCTCGCTGTTATCCATTCTGTGCATTAAAAATATATTATTACCTTCCTTGCTAATTGACATATTTAAGATATACCGGCGTGACCACAAAATTATTCCAAGCAACTTTCATGTTGGGCCCGCGGACAACCGGGACACCGAGCGCGCACGACGGAGCTGGAAAGATGGTTATCAAAATTGGAAAATATCTCAAAATATCTTATCAACTGGTCAAGAAGAGCAAAAAATATATTATGTCGTTCCTTGCTCATAAAAATATTTCAGATATACCGCCTGACCAGAAAAATATTTCGAGCAACTTTCATGTTGGACTCGCGGACAACCGGGACACCGGAGGCGCGCACAACGGAGCATTACGGAGCGGAAAGAAGCCGAGCCGGAAGATGGTTATCCAAATTGGAAAATATCTCAAAATATCTTATCAATTGGTCAAGAAGAGGAAAAAATATATTATTGTCGTTCCTTGCTCATAAAAATATTTCAGATATACCGGCCTGACCAGAAAAATATTCCGAGCAACTTTCATGTTGGACTCGTGGACAACCGGGACACCGGAGACAGCGCACAATGGAGAAGTTGCGGAGCGGGAAGCCGGAACAGAGATAAGGAAGATGACTTTAAGCCTTAGTCAAGAAGGATAGATGATAATCCACCAATTTACAACCTCCCCCCTCCAATTTACAACCAATTTACAACCTCCCTCCTCCTATATACACCCCTCTCATCCATTTCACAAAGTGTGACAAAAACTTGACCAAAAATAGAGAAATACACACAACTCATCCACCACCTTCCCTTGCTCTCTCCAAGCAACACCACCACCACACCACCATATCACCACCGCCACACCACCTAAAACCACCACACAAACACTAACACACAAACTCAAACTCTTTCAACACAAGGCCAAAACCTTGAGAAAACAACCAAAAAAGTCTTCCCTTGGAAGCAAAGGGAGCACAACCTAGGCATCATTTCCCCCTTGTAATCATCTAAAAGGGTAAGATGTAATGTTTATGTAATTTCTTGAGGGTTTAGCCACCTTGTTAGGCTAAACCTCCATTTTATATTTAATAATACAATATTGTTACTCTTGTTGTTCTTCTTATTAAATGATGATATATAATGATGTTTTGAGCTCTTGATCATGCTAAGCTTTTGATCTTGTGTATATATATCATGTATGTATGAGTGTCATATCTTTGTTTGTGGTGGATTCAAGAAGTTTTCCAAAGAACAAACTTGTTTTATCTTATAAACCTTGAATCTGCCATGCTTTGTTTTATCTTAGCATAGAACATCATGAAACCATATCTAAATGCTTGGATGGTTGTTGTTTCATGTTGTTAACATGTATATATATGCATGTACAAAGTTTCATGTTCATAGCTTTTCATTTGAGTTAGTTTTGATAGGTGTTTTCATGACATGAGTGAGATGCCAATAATCTGTCCATATGGTACCTTACTTCCTTGTTGCTATTTTTACTCCTATAAAACCTGGGTTTTGGTCTTAGACCAAAACATATAACCTGTTTTACACAGAACAAGGAAGAATAACATGTAAATATCATATTTTTAGCCTCAGTGGAAGAGGTTCTTTCTATTTTTTTTTAAGATCTCTGTTCTCAGAATCAGCATGTTCTTGTTTGGACATGAAAATGTCAGAAGTTATTTGGGTGACCTAAACTTGTTTTCTGGACTTTAAACTCTCCATATTATAACTTTAACATGTTAGGAACAACTTTCATGTTTTGTGTTTTCCCTGATTCCTTTTTTTTCATGATGAAAAAAGTGGATACTTTAGGGATGTATGAAATTCTGTCAGACTGGGCTGTGAAAAGAATTGCCTTGCATGCTTTGTTTGGACACCATAACATGCCCCTAAAATAAAAGGAAAAATCAGGGTAGATTTTTAATGTGTTAGAAGTTTTCTTGACCTTACTTTACAGATTAGATGAGTACAAGAACAGGTACACAAAGAAGAGTGAGCAGCAGTCCCTGAAAATGCTTGGGGCGGAGTTTTGGACATTTATTCATTTGGGAATTGTTTCCCTTTTTTGTACAAAATGTAAATATTAATCCCCCACCCCTTTATGTGTTTAATTTGATGTACATAAATGATTAAAACCATTTTCAAAACCAAGTGTGAGTCCACTCAAACCGACTCTCATTTGTGAATTAAAAACAAACCTTCCTAGAATAGGAAGACTCCCCATTTATTAAATCACCATTTGTTAGGGCATAAAACCAAGGCAAAAGGAATAAAAAGAACTTACGTGGCATGCATATAGAGACCATCATGGGCGAGAAGAGTGCCTAACCCCTTCTCATCTCGTAACTTAGACCCCGAACCCACTTTCTCTGAAAAAGTTTTATCTTCATTTTCCCTAAAATAAAATGAGGTGGCGACTCTTGCAATCAAAAACAGCATCAAGAGAAAACCATTTGTGAGAAACGAGCGCATTTCCAAAAGCGCATCAGCACGAGACGGGCGCGAACCGCTTTCACGGGCGGGTCATTTCGCGGTGATCCGATCATCTCGGGCGCGGGCTCTCACAATAGGCTAGAGACTTTGTCCCGGCAGTCCTTAGAGGGACGTAAGACACAGTTTTCCCGTCAATATCCCCGAAGATGGAGTTGACCCCGGTCAAGCTTGGACTAGAATAGTCACCATAGGCCGTCCCCGATATAAGCCCAGTAAAAATCTGTCCCGTGTAAGTCAAACCCTCTCCTATAGAGTCAAGTTGACCGTATCCCCAGCAAGTCAAACCCTCTCCCATAGAGCCAAGTTGACCATGTCTCGCCTCTGACCCCTAGAGTCATGCCTCCTTGCGGACCTAAGTAACCCCGCGTACCTCCGAACTACGTTAGGCTTGATTCCCCGCGAACGGGATACGTAGGAATCCTATACCACTAGGTCCAGCCATGCAACCAAAATTGGTTAAAGCCGTCGTCCCGTCAGATTGGGATGCTTATTTCTATCGACAACCCCGCTCCTTCGAAGCGACCTTGCCGAGGGGCTCTGTAAGTACCCCAATCTGAAACCAACCTATCTTAGAGGTAGCCTTAGCACCGTTTCAGGGATAAGCTAATAGGCCAGGACCTCCCTAGGATAAGCTATAAATTCCAGGACTACTCTGGTATAAAATTGGAAAAATCCAGAAGCTCGCCAGGCTGAGCCGTACGGATGCTTTGGGTACTAGACGGGCCTAGCCGTACGGCTGGTTTGGGCACCCTCAATCCCTATAAATAGAACCCCTTGGTGATCATTTCAGGGGGGAGAAATACACATTAGGGGGGTCACTCTGCTGGAATTACCACAGAGCAAGAGTGAGAGTGATCACAAACCAAAAAAGGAGAGAAGAAAGGAAGATTGGCCATAACCATCATAGGTAAATCCACCTCCCCCCTCCTTTCTCTTCATCTTACTCCTATTTTCTTTCTTATATCTTGGTTATACATGTATTTACTCTTCATTCATGCAAAGACTTGTCCATTTCAAGCAACTTTTATTTCTTGCAAGACTTGTCCATTATCAAGCACTATATACCTATCTATTACATTACTATCTTGTCCAAGCTATGAGGAGTTCAAAGGTGCCCTCCATACCTTGTATGAAGAGGTTCTAACCTAGACACTCATAGACTTGTTGATTGTCATTTACATTCCTTATTCATTTAAATGTTATGCTTGTTTGGCCATGATAATCATGAGGGTGGTGGAACCTTAGTGTCCATCATTTTTCTCTTTGGTTTAGCCTCAAAATCCTACTTTTGGGTCATAAAGATTCAATCTTTATGTGTTTATTTTGACTATTGAAGGATTTTAAGTCATAAAATGTCATCTTGGTGATAAAGTTCCAATCTTTATTCACCAAATGATCAACTTTGGTCCAAAGGGGACATTCATCAACTTTCTTGATTTTCTCCTATGATTGCTCATGATCACACCCAAATACTTGTTTTGGGAGACCAAGTGATGATCATTTAGCATAGGAATGATGTTATAAACTTGTAAAATGATTTCTTACAAACTGGGATCAAAACAGTTTGTCCAGCTTCAGACAGAATGCCCTGTTTCTGTTCTGAACGGACTGTTCTTGAGCAAACTGTAAAAATCCCAGAATTGCCTCCTATAGCCATACGGCTACTTTAGGTAGGAGGGCAAAATTGCCTGTTTTTCCCTCTGACCTTTATCTTGTCACTCAAGGACCCTTTTTCAGCCGAGTTTCTCAAATAAAATCAACAACAGAATTTTTTTCCGTTAAACACACACACACACATATGCACATTTAAACTAACTTAGGGAGACTCGGCTTTGTCCGAGGCAACTTGAGAGGACGTAAAACTCCTCCCAATTGTAACCTGACCTCCGAACCTTTGAACTCAAACCTTTGTCATTTTGTTGGGTTTAAAATTAACAAAATGTCGCGACTCCGTTAAATTTGACCGGTTCCCGTGTTTAGCGTTTCGCCCTATACACCATCGTTTTCCGCGCGCGGGGCGGGATACTTACACGCGGGTCATCCTAATCATGGTTAAGCCCCAGTCGGGATCGAGACTTTTCTCCGAAGGCTACACCGAAGGCTGCACCGACATGACCTCATTTTGAATGAGGCGTCTCGATCCTTGACCATGGACTTAAGGATGATTAAAATAACTCGTTCATTAGGGCTTAACGACACGGTGTCACCCTATCCTTAGTACATGGCCCTTGCTAATTGCGGTCGTCACTACAACACGAGTTGGAGGCTGGTTAGGCCACGCTTGCATACATCAAGGAGTCACAACTCGGGCATTAATTTGGCCACAATATAGCTTTAAGGCACGTATCAAGGATATGGTAACGTGAACTAGACCAAAAACCAACCATAGTCACGGTATTTGTGTGTCACGGACAAGTGTGGTTGACTTGGTTCGGAAGGGAAGGTGGGACGGACCCGTGCACGTATCGAAGGGAACAAGAGCGCCCAACGAGCTGCATCGTGGCATCCACCTCGGTTTAAGGGTATTTGGAACGTGCACGGTCAAGTGCGCGTGGTGTGAAGTCATTCTATGCTCCTTTTTTAGTAAAAAGAGAGATTTTCAATTCGTTTTTCGATAGCATGAGCATGGCATAAGCAAGATGTGCACAACAAGCATGGATTGAGCAATTTATACACAACAAATCAAGGAATATAAGCAAACAAAGACCAAAACTTGTACATGTACCAAGTTGTGCACAACAAAGAATTTGAGTCAAACTTTTGCAAAAGAAATATTTTACATTGAAACCCTTTTGTACAAAGCAATTTGTGCACAACGAGAAGACTCAAGAAAAACCCTTACAAAAAGGATTATGCACGATGAGGTTTTGGAAACCATTTTATTGACAAAAGATCATGCATAACCAAATTTTATTACCTTTTAAAACCAAGTTTTGGCCAAAAGAATGAAGGTAATGTGCACAAGTAAGACTGTAAATTTGGAACCTGGACAAGTAGAAGCAGAGGGGTACCCAGAATGTTGCAGCCCTGCACCAAACTGTTAATTGGCAACATTCTGGCCCCTACCCAAAGTAGCCGTACGGCTAAAGCAAGAGGGTGAAGATTTTTCTCAGTTTCTCCAACTTCTGATCATCAAGCCCCAGTTTATTGTATTTCCAGAACGTATGTACTCAAAACAGTTCAAACAGAAACATCAAACACACACAAATATGCAAGAAGTCAACTAACGGGAACGAGAGTTTGACCACACAAGAATGTCCCCGAATCTTCTAGAAAGAAGTCCGAAAGCACTCTACTCCCCAGAGGAGTCGCCACTGTAAGGATCCAGCCCCAAAAAAACACACGCGAGCACGTTTCAAGGGCGAAATACCAAACGCGGGAACCGGACCAATTTAACGGAGTCGCCACATTTTGTTAATTTTAAACCCAACAAAATGACAAAGGTTTGAGTTCAAAGGTTCGGAGATCAGGTTACAACTTGGGAAGAGTTTTTACGTCCTCCCAAGTTGCCTCGGACAAAGCCGAGTCTCCCTTGTTAGTTAACAAAAGTGCATGTGTGTGTGTGTGTTTTAACGGAAAATCTTTGTTTTAACTTTTTATTTATCTTTTCAACTGAAAAAGGGTTTTGTTTTGACAAGAAAACAGAAGACAGAAGGGAAAATGGTCAATCTCCCCATACGGCCAAAAGTAGCCGTACGGATGGGGAGACCACTCCTGGGATTTTACAGTTTGTTCAAGCAACAGTCTAGTTCCAGGCAGAAACAGAGCATTCTGCTTGAACTGGACCAAACTGTTCTGATTCCAGTTTGTTATTCCAACACAAAACAACATTAACAACTCATTCCTATGCCACTTGATCATCAAAGAACCTCCCAAAACAAGAGTTTGGGCATGATCAAAGGCAATCATGGGAGAAAAATGAAAAAGGTGGCCAATATGCCCTTTTGAGTCATAGTGACCATTTGATGAGTAAAGATTGAAACTTTACCATCAAAATGGCTCTTCTTGGCAAGATTAATACTTTAGGGACAAGAACAAACCATAAAGATTGAATCTTTATTACCCAAACTTGGGAATTTTGGGCTAGATCAAGGTGATGAGGATAAAGATTGAGACTTTATCCTCAACATGATCATCATAGCTTAAAATGAGTAAAATGAACAACAAGAGCATCATCCGTGACAAGAATGTAAATGAACAATCAACAAGCCATGATCAAACTAGGTTTGAACCTCTTCCACACAAAGTATGGAGGGCACATTTGATCATCTCATGGCTTGGACTAGGAAATATAAATAATAATAGATATATGTATATTGCTTGAATGACAAGACTTGCAAGAATGTAAAGATCAACAATAAATTACAAGATCAAAGATAAATAGAGTTCTTAGATGAAGAGAAGGGAGGGGGAGGAGGTGGCTTTACCTATCTTGGTTTAGGCCAATCTTCCTTTCTCTCTTTCACTCTTTGTTCACTCTTACTCACACTATTCTGAGGTGAATTCGACAGAGTAACCTTAGTTCTAATGTTTCTCCCCTCCCCTTGAAATGATCAGGAAGGGGTTCTATTTATAGGGACTGAGGGTGCCCAAACCAGCCGTACGGCTAGGCCCCTCTAGTACCCAAAGCATCCGTACGGCTCAGCCTGGCGAGCTTCTAGATTTTTCCAATTTTATACCAGAGTAGTCCTGGAATTTATAGCTTATCCTAGAGAGGTCCTGGCCTATTAGCTTATCCCTGAAACGGTGCTAAGGCTACCTCTAAGATAGGTTGGTTTCAGATTGGGGTACTTACACAAAGGGATCCCGCTTCAGCAAACGGATCTCGCATCAGCAAACAGATCCCGCATCGGCAAACGGATCCCGCTTCAGCAAACGGATCCCGCCATATCCTTTCTATATCAATTAAGCCTCTCACACAGGGAGCGCACTTCTATCCTTTGTAATTTCAAGTTCCTGCTTTATCGAGTCTTTGTTTTCTCTTGACGATGTCCTCGGCGGTTGTCTTTCTTTCGTCGACGCGTTTTCTTCACAATCCACGTCGCCGAGGGGCTCTGTAGACACCCCGCTTTGGACCTCTCACCATGATTGCATACATAGTATTTTTACTTTACTTGTTTTTGTTAATTTTTGTTAGTTCGGTTAAGTTCCTAACTGATTCTGTCAGTTTTAGACTAAACTGCACAACAGAGTTAACTTTCTAGTCCATTCTGTCAAAATCGCCATTTCAAAGTCGCGCGCCTCCGCCCTTTGAGGCCAGAAGCGCACGCCTCCCGCCGACTATACAGGATGCGCGCGCGTCTGGGCGTGTCAGTTACTGATTTCTGTCAAAGAATCTCTCCCTTGCTCATTTTATATGATTTTGCCCGGGAAACTGATCTTTGTGACTCCGTCTTGGCACCAAAAACATCCCCTTTCAACTATAAAAACCCCTCCAATCCACCATTGGAAGGGGGCCTCTTTTTCATCTCTTTTTGATCTCTTTTCATCTCTCTTTTACCTCTCTTGGACCTTATTCTTAGACTTGAAACTTTTCTTACACACACACTATACGCAATTCTATACACAAATTCTCCCTACAAGAGTTGTTCGTGACAAGACTCTACACAAATTGTTCTACAACAATTTCCCTACAACAGCACCATTTTCAAGTCCAAGTTCAAAGTCCCTTTTCTAAAAGTACAACTTTTCTATTCTCTTATTTTATTTGTGTCCTACTAGTATGCAATCTCCATAAAAAGGGATACAACCAAAAGGCCACTTCACTATTGAAGTTTGGCCAAGGTTACATCCCAACATTCCAACATTAATTTAATTCCATTTCATCTCTTAATGTAATTGTTTAGAAAATATTCAACATGTAACCATTAGACACTCAATCAATAAAATCATTTAGCTTTCATTTTCCCCTTATCTTTACTTTGTAGTTGTTAGCATATTTTATCAATTGAAGGACATGTAAATATAAGAACACCAAAAGTAGCAAGACCCGCGTAAGCAGGGCGGAGTGGGTGTTTAAGTACTTCCCACTCCGTCACCTAACCCCCGAACCCCTCATCTCAAGAATCTTTGGTTTCGTAATCAATTAAAAAGGCTATTTTCTTAGGTTTTCTCGCATTCCTCTAAAACGTGGGTGGCGACTCTTAAAATCAAGTAGACATCCTAGGTAATTCACGCGCTCTAGCCAAGCCGTGGTTCCCCGGGGTATCTACACTTCTCTACTGCTCTTCTTTCTTTCTAGTGAATTCTAGGGCTTTCAAGAAAACCCTAGAAATTTGGGGATAATTCTTGAGGCAAACTGGGAGAGAAGAGCAGAGTTTCTCTTTCAACAAGTAGGTGTTGTGAGTATGAAAAGTGAAGTTGGAGAGAGAAAGTATGGTAGAGAATAATTAGTGGAAAGAAGTTGTGAGTGTGAATGTGGGTCTCATTAAATAAAACACTTCCATTTTTGGGTTGTCCTAATTCGAATGAGACACCCAAAATGAAAATTTGTCGTAATTCGAGTGGGACGGAGGGAGTATAGGTTAGGGATGAAAATGGTATTTAACTCGTGTATTATGACAATGTAAGTGCTATTTATCTTCCGTGAAAAAGGTGGCTGAACGACATAAACCGACTTGGTTAAATGGGACCCATAGACTGGGCCCATACACCTAAAAGGCCTATACCGAGAGGCCCATTCACCAGAAGCCTATGCTATAGGACGACATCAATCAGGCCGAGCAGGCAGACCTTGCCTAGGCCGAACTTGAGAAGCCCAATCCCTAGGCGGCCTCCATGACGAAGTCGAACTACATGACGGGCCGAGATGTATCATAAGCCTCCCATTATCGCAGGGAGTCCACTTACGGAGTTTGATTACAACTCTAACAGTGAAGATCCTTATCTAAACAAGGATATCTCTTCTACAAGATAACTGGGATATCACTCATCCTTATCAGGAGTCTATCTCCAAGGAATACGAGTCCCACAACAATACGGGCTCCTTGGCTTTTCTAACAAGTCAGGACTCATTCACCCATGCCTATAAAAACAGGTCCTCACAACAGGAGACGGGTAATGAACTCTTTGGCTCCAAACTAGTCAATTGATTTCTTTATTCACATATACCACCCGTATTCTTACTCTCACACCGGAGGGCCTTCGCCGGTGAAGCCCCGGCGTAGTTCACATTTGTTCATTGTACGCAGATCCGAACGGGGAAGTTCTCATTACTGGATTTATCCGAACCACTAGACGAAGGGCTGATCCGACACGTTTTTGGCAGCATCAGTTTGGTTCCATTGCCGGGAAACGTCGATCGTAGAATCTTTCTGTTCGGAAAACAACAAATTCCTCATGTCTGGAGTTCGCGCTGACGGTCGGGAAGCTAGCGTTACACCAGACGCAAATCTCAATCCGCCACCTCTTAACGTGGCAAATAACAATGTTCTGAATCAAGGCCTCCCTCCTCCACCTCAGGGGGGCGGGATGCACACCCGTTCTAGAGGCCCAACACCTGAAATTGCTCACCAGTATAGACGGCGGACACGGATGACTTCACGTCCTCAGCCTACTGAGGATGGCCCTTCTAGGCAGTCACCAATTGATCGGAGGGCATTATTACATCAGAACCTCTCAACCCTTCAGCAACTAACTGATGCTCAGAGGGCTCTTCTAGAATTTGACCCTGACCATTCCTTGGCACCCTTCGCCTAGCCCTCTAGTACGAGAGGAGCTTCGGGAGGCGGAGAAAGAAATGATCGTAGGGGGAACACACGCACTGAGGACAGACGTCATCAGGAACCGCGTGACGCGCCCCCAGGAAATCGAGCTACTCCACCAAGCCGACTAGAAGGTCGACTTGGCCCAATTAATCCTGATGGAAGAGATATGAGGGATAAAATAAACCATAGGAGAGAAGAAGAGGCAAAATCTCCAGATGTGAGATTTATAGAAGAAAAGAGGCGGTGGCAAAATCAATATCAAGTCCCACCCAGACAGGAGCCACTCCGTCGTACTCCTCCGAGATGACCTCTGATGATCCAGACACAAGCCGAGTTGTTGGGAGGGGCTGAGACCAAGAGAGAGACAGGCCGAGAAGCTCCCATCGCAGCTCAGGATTCAGTAAGCAGATCATATTGGATTTGCAGGAGAGGATGGACAATATAGAGATGAACTAGTGGCAGAGAAAGCCGAAGACCGACTATGACGCAATGCGTCCGTTTGCTCAATGGATAAAGGATTCTCCACCTAATCCCCAGTTGAAGCTTCCTCACCTGGAAAAATATTCTGGCAGTTCTGATGCCATGGACCACCTCCAGTCTTTCGAAGGTATGATGGCCTTGGTTTCCAACAAAGACGACGTACTTTGCAAGGCCTTCGCTAGTACGTTAGTTGGAGCAGCCAGGTCTTGGTTTATGGATCTAGAGAGAAGAAGCATCAGCTCCTTCTCCAAATTAAATTCAAGTTTCTTAGAGTATTTCGCCACTGCCGGAGCTAGAAAGAAGAGATTGTCAGATCTGGCAAACATAGTTCAGGGAAAGAGCGAATCAACTATGGACTTCTACAATAGGTTCAGAGACTTGGATGACTCAATAGAAGAAAGACTCATCGACAGGGAGATCATAATGTGCTTCTATAATGGACAAAGATCAGACGAGCTCACCTACGAATTGTTGGTAAGAGAACCTCTTACAAAATCTGAGCTATACCAGATGGCCTATGCAACATCCACGGCTGAAGAAAAAAAGAAACTGATGTCTGGATATAGAGATCGAGGAAGGGAAAGTAGACCACCCACTTCTGACTCGGTCCAGGGTACCAATGGAAGTGGAAACTGAGGGAAGAACAGAACAAGACCGACCGAGGTCTTTACCCCACTTACAAAGCCAATTTCCGAGATCATGAACCTGGTGAATCTCCCAAATCCAAAACCCCTTAAAGATAACCCAAAGTTCCCAAGGGACACAAGCAAGTACTGTGCTTACCACCGAGATAACGGGCACGAGACGGACAACTGCTTTGCCCTAAAGAAAATACTACAGAGGTGGGCCGATCAGGGGAAACTAAATGAATACTTAGCAAAGAAATACAATAAACGTCCGAGAGAGGGCGAGGCGGTGGAAGACCGCGAAGATAGACCACCTCGAGCAAAGCTGATCGGTGTAATTAGGGAGGAAATTCCCTCCAACACAAAGTTAAAAGAGCAGATCTATGAGCTAAGCAAGGTTTACCATATCCCCCCTTGGATTCACAAAGGGGAGGAGGTGATTAGTTTCTCCCCTAACGAACTAGCCGGGAACAGGGCCATAAGAGAACAGCCGCTGGTCATCACAGGACGAATTGACAACTGTGAGTCGGAAAGGCTCTTAATAGATTCTGGGGCCGCTAAAGACGTGCTCTATTACAGAACCTTCAAGGAGATGGAGTTGCCGGATACCATGCTGACCCTGTACAATGAAAGACTAGAAGGATTTACAAATCACAAGCCGAGGCTAAGGGAACCGTGGACTTGATACTAGAAGTTGGTGAGCACCCCTACAAAACATCGGCTACGATCACTTTCATCGTTATGGATTTGGCAAGTGAGTACCATGCCATCCTCGGCTCTCCTAGTCAAGGAAAATTGGGAATGGTTGCTTCCCTCCCCCACCAAAGGGTGAAATTACCAACCCCAGAAGGAATAGGTTGCGACCTAGGCAACCCCAAACACTTCTTAGAGCACGTGATGAGGTCCAGAAAGGCAAAAACCAAGATGGAGATCGACACTCCAGAAAGGAATATTTCTATATCGAAGTCGACCACGGTCACTACATCAGCACCCCACATTGGCGTGATAACAGTAGACATGCCTGAGGAATGGGTCGTACTGGATGATGATAAGGCCATGACAGAGACCGAGGTGACGTATGGATTGGATGATTCGGTTGTATCTCCATGAACACAGCTTCGGACGAGCCGAGTGGCTCAAACCTCGACCTCATCCCAAGGTTGGGGGCCACAATACCCGACCACATGGATGCCGAGACTGACAGACTCCTAGATATGGAGAATTTGAGCCTAGAAGGCAAAGACAAGGAAAAAGTAAAGCAAATCATTGTGGAAACCTTGGAGTTCAGGGACGGTCCCGAGTTGAGACCGGTTGACCAGCTAGATGAGGTCGTAATCAACCCTGATAACCCAGAACAAAAGGTACGAATTGGAAAACAACTTCACCCGGAAGAGAGAGAGGAGCTTTTCAACCTGCTCAAAAACAACCTAGACGTGTTTGCATGGAAAGTTGAAGACATGGTTGGAGTTAAAGAAGCCATCCCTCTCCACAAACTAGAGGTGGACAGTTTTTTCAAACCAGTCAAGTAGGGACGAAGGGTCTTCTCTATAGATAAGGAAAAAGCAATCGAGATCGAGGTGGATAAATTGATGAAGGCCGTGATCATCCGAGAAGCGACATATCCCGAGTGGCTGGCTAATGTCGTAATGGTGAAGAAACAAAACGGCAAGTGGAGAATGTGTGTCGACTTCACAGATCTCAACAAAGCATGCCCAAAGGATAGCTACCCCCTACCCAGGATAGACAAATTGGTTGACTCCATTGCTGGACATCAAACCTTGAGCTTCCTAGATGCTTATTCTGGTTACCACCAAGTCAAGATGGCCGAAGACGACATCGAAAAGACCGCCTTCCAAGCAGTAGGAGGGATCTATTGTTATGTGATGATACCTTTTGGCCTCAAGAATGCCGGCGCAACTTATCAGAGGATGGTGAACAATGTGTTCAAATCCTAGATCAGCAGAACATGGAAGCCTATATTGACGATATGGTAATAAAGACCAAGTCAGGAAGCCACGTCCCGGATTTGACGGAGACTATAAAAAACCTGAAAGAAAATGACATGAAGCTCAACCCAAGTAAATGTGTTTTTGGGGTCACGGCGGGAAAGTTTCTCGGTTTCATGGTCTCCCAATGAGGAATCAAGGAAAATCCGGAGAAGATCCAGGCCCTAGTTGACATGAAAGAACCGAAATGTGTAAAAGAAGTTCAGAGGTTGAATGGAAGGGTGGCCGCCCTGGGGAGATTCATCGCCAAGTCGGCAGAAAAGTCATTACCATTCTTCAAGGCTCTGAAAGGGACTAAGGACTTCGACTGGACCCCAGAATGCTCAGCAGTATTCCAGCAGATAAAAGAATACATGGGTTCACCTCCACTACTTAGCAGTCCGATTATGGGAGAGACACTCTCCGTATTCCTTGTGGCGACAGATAGAGCCGTGGCGGCCGTATTAGTACGAGAAGATAATAGCATTCAGAAGCCGGTGTACTATGTAAGTAAAGCATTGTCAGACACCGAGAGCAGGTACTATAATGTCGAGAAGATAGCATATGCTTTGGTCATTTCCGCCAGAAAACTGCGCGCATATTTCTCTGCTCATCCCATTACGGTTTATACCGACGCGCCACTCAGGAAGACTATTGAACTGGTTAATTGAATTGACCGAGTTCGATATAACCTACAAGAAGAGGAAGACATTGATGACGCAGCCTCTGGTAGACTTCTTAGTCGAGACCGCGTTCTCCAGTGAGTATACGCCGACGACCAGGAAGAGTAAATCTCCCATGGATAGGGAACAACTGGAAGAACTACCAGGTGACTGTTGGATCTTATACACAGATGGATCAACAACAAAAGGAAAAAGTGGAGCCGACATGTACCTAACAAGCCCGGGAGGTGAACACATAGCCCGTGACTTCATCAGATTCAAATTCTCAGCCTCAAACAACCAGGCAGAATATGAGGCCTTGATTTTTGGAATTGAAAGGGCCAAGTTCTTCGGTGCAAATAAACTAGTAGCCTACAGTGATTCCCAACTCGTGGTAAACCAAGTAAAAGGGGAATACAATACCGAGAACCACATGCTGACCAAGTACAGGGATCTCGTCTTGAATTTGACCAAAAACTTGGAATTTTGGGAAATAAGGCAAGTAGGACGAGAACATAACCAGGAGGCCGACTTGTTATCCAAAATGGCTACATCAGAAGAAACCAATCCTTTGGTCATCTATGCCGACCAACCTGCCTACGAGAGATTGGAGATCTTGATTCTGGATGATGAAGAAAGAACTTGGATTGAAGACTACAAGGACTACATCGAGAAAGGAAAACTACCAGAAGACGAGTTGGCGGCCAAGATGATAAAGAAGAAGACGGCCAGGTACATAGTTTGGAACGATATCTTATACCGAAGATCATTCTCCAGGCCCCTCCTAAGATGTGTCTCCCCTAAGGACACAGAGAAATTACTGGTCGAAGTACATGAAAGAGTTTGTGGAGGACACCCAGGGGCCAGAACTCTTGCCGATAAAATAGTCACACTCGGCTACTCCTGGCCAAACTTAAGAGAGCATGCCCAAGCCTATGTCAAGAAGTACGACAAATGCCAACGCTTCTCTGACCTACCTAGAGTACCACCTGTGGAGCAAAGTCTCGTCATACCGATATGGCCCTTTGACATGTGGGGAGTCGACATCATTGGGCCATTTCCCCTGGCAAAAGGAAGAAACAAGTTCGTAATTGTAGCAGTTAACTACATCACAAAGTGGGTGGAAGCTAAGCCCTTGGAAAAGATCACAGAGGAGAACGCCATCAACTTCATCCATGACTACATATGGTGTCGGTTCGGCGTCCCACATTCTATTATGACCGACAACGGGCTCCAGTTCTCTGACGCTTTCACCGAGGAATTAAACAGACTAGGAGTCAAACACAAAAAGTCATCGGTCAGTCATCCTCAAGGTGTTGGGCAAGCCGAGGCAGCAAACAAATTAATACTGAAAGCCCTAACCAAGAGCTTAGAAGGAAGTCAAGGAAAGTGGTTGGACGATCTACCCCTTGCTTTATGGGAAGTTCGTACAACCACTCGGGGGCCGACTGGGGAGACTCCCTTTGCGCTAACTTACGGATCAGAAGCTATGGCTCCAGCCGAGATGGCCTTACCTACCTTCAGGGTGTCCAATTATGACGAGGTGGTCAATGAATACAACCGACTCCTAGACCTAGACCTAGTTGAAGCAAAAAGGCTGACGGCTCAACTCAGAATGATAAATTATAAGCAGAAGACCAAGGCCTACCATGACAACAAGGTAAAGAAAAGAGTTTTTGAAGTCGGTGACTGGGTACTCAGAAAGATCGATTCGACACACTTGAAGGCTCACCAAAATAAGCTCTCTCCGAATTGGGAGGGTCCCTACATTGTTACTCACGTTATCAGAGAGGGGACCTACATGCTCAAAACTCCAGAAGGAAAAGAGCTTAAAAACCCATGGCATTCAGAACACCTGAGGAAATACTATCAGTAACACCTCAGCACCCTATTTATCTTTCATTACTTTCTAGTTAGATTTTCGGTCTTTAGTTCATAGCATTTACCAAATTAGATATTCCTTTATTATTATCAATTAAGTTTTCCTTTCTCAAAACTTTGACTCTTAAGCACGGCCCGAGCATTACTTAGCAATGCCGAGATCGTCATTCCAAATTAAGACTTAAATGTCACGACTCAAGACAATCAAAACCTAATTCTGTCGGCTAGTGCTCTCAAATTTGGGTCAAAATTAATACATCTAGTTCCCACGACAATTTGAGACTAGCCATTAGTTCTTACAAAACCGAGCTCCTAACGCTCATCACGACCCATAACGGTGATCGACCACGGCCTGCAAACATAGCCTAGCTCGGCTACATTTAAAACCTAATTCTGTCGGCTAGTACTCTCAAATTTGGGTCAAGATTAATACATCTAGTTCCCACGACAATTTGAGACTAGCCATGAGTTAGTTCTTACAAAACCGAGCTCGTAACGCTCGTCACGGCCCATAACGGTGATCGACCACGGCCTACAAACACAGCCTTAACCGACTGCAAAAAAATCACGCCATTTTAGACTGTTAATACATCTCAAACCGAGATAAAGTAACATGAACAGGTGACGCGATGACACTTAACTACATCACATTTAAGAAAGCGGGTTAAATTACACCCCAAACTGAGGTAGACAAATTCCTACAAAAACAAGTGTTTACGCCCCCCAGTTAACGCTGGCCTAAGGCAGGCAAATACTTAAACAAAAGTAAACGGTGTTTGTGCCCCCCAGACTATGCTGGGCCCGGGCAGTTAAATACTTACAAAGAACGAATTGTTCCAAGCCAAACTGGCTCACTGACAAATAAATCGTATCAGGTCACACCAGACCCACACCAACATAAAAGGAAATTGTATGACAGCCCCTTAGCTTTACAAACCAACAAATACAAAGTCTTGATAGCTTAATCCACACCGGCGCTGGCCTCGTCCCCGATCCGCTCCAACAACAACTCAAAGTTAACGGGCGCCGGCTCTAGAGGATCCCATACGGGTCTGTTGGCCTTATGATCCATGGTTTTAATGACCTTGAGGCTGCCTTGGATAATGGGATGAGAGAATGCACGGCCCGAGCCTCAACGCTATAGGCATCCGGATGGTAAAGACGAACACACTTCTCTAATGGTACATCAACTTCGGGATCGATGTAAAGAAGACGGGTTAAATTGGACCAAGCATCATTATATATCGTGCCGACTCTATCGCTCAGATCCGCCCTGAATTGGGGCCCCTTCTTATAAGATTCGACAGCTGCCTTCTTTTTGCTCGCCAAACTCTCCTCCAAACGAGCATACTGGTCCTCCAACAGAGCAAGCTTTTCCTCAACGGTGGCCTTTTCTCCCGCCAATGTCTCGACACCCTTACTCTCGTCCTCAACCTCATTTTTTGCGGCTAACAAAGACTCCTTCAGATTTGAAACCTCTCCCTGGGATTGACGTCGCGACGCATCGAGAAAAGCTTTGTCTTTCTCTAGGCCAGTTACCTTATTGGTAAGACCATCAACGGAACCTTTAAGATTCGCCACCTCGGCCTCTGTCTCCTTAAAAGATTCATAAGCATGCCGATACATAGTGTAGTTGGTTTGGGCAAGGGAGGCAAGCTACAAAGAAGAAAGAGGAAATGAGTAATTAAGAAGGGCAGAGGAGGAATAAGATAACCAAGAGCCTTACCTCGCTGAGAAGTAAGCCTTTGCGGTTCAACATTTGTTGGGACGTGGGTTTCTCGGCAACCAGCTGCTCAATTGTGTCTACATTCATTGCCCGCTTTATCACAGGACCGCCCTTCTTCAAGGCGAGGCCCGAGCGGACCGATACGTCTAACCCCAACAAAATAGGGATCCCACCAAACTTCTCCACCCAGTGCTTAACCTCATCGTCAGGAAAGACCGAGCCAAAAGCAGAATCATGAGTGGATGGAGTTGCCTTTTTCGAAGGAGCACGGACCTCCCTGGATCTTTTCTGACTTTGATAAGCATCCCCTCTATCCGCCTCGATCACAGCTTGCGTACCCTGGTCTTGACTCTGAGATTGGATATCAGAATTAGCCTCTTCGGTCTCGGGGGCCACCACGTCGTCCCCATCTCCAACTTCCTCCACAGAACGGTCTGACATTGGCACCGCGGAATCATCCTTATTCTGAAGTAAAGCCTGTCTGGCGTCCATATCGTCATGACGCTTTTCTAAGGCAGCGGCTTTAGACCTTTGCTTCTTCAGCCTAGCCACTTTGATGGGATCAAGTTCCTCCAGTTCGATCTCGGTTATTTGCTCCATAGTCAAAACTGCACGAAAAATAAATATCAGATCAAGACGAGACAAAAATCAAGAAGGAAAGGCAAGGTTAGATAATTACATCCTATAGTGTCTTCAGTTTTAAGACAAACGTTGTTCTGCTCTTGGCAACGCACGCACTCATGAAGAAAAACGAAATTTGGGTGGACGATCCAATCTGGGAACCTGCTCCCCCTCATAACATTAACTTTGGGGACGACACCGTCAATGGGACCCTTCATCAACCCGGCTTGAACATAATAACGTGGATCCTTCTCTAATTCGCTCCAATCCAACGTACCCAGATTGGTAAACTCCTCAAGTTTAGCGATCAACTTATCACTCCATTCCGGTTTGTGGATTTTTTGAGGTCTAGATGGCGCATATTCGGGAACGGCGAACTCCCAACCAAAACGGGACTCAACCCTAATTACATGAGTATTCCACCCCGACACCTTACTGACAGTGCCAGAAATAGTGGAGATAATCTTGGGTTTGGATGGGTCAGACTTGATGGTCAGAGTCCTCGTAGTCTTGTTATAACTCACGTTAAAGAAATGATCGAAAGCAGACATGCATGGCTCAAAATTAAGACTGCGACACAAGACAATGAAACTGACCAGGTACCTGACAGCATTTGCACCGATATGATCCGGTATCAGTTCCCAGGATTCCAGAAATTCGTTAATGAATGGGTCAAGAGGAAGCCTTAAGCCTAGCTAAAATTGTTTAAAGAAGAACGAAACAACTGCCTGGTCATAGTAAAAGTTGTAGATTTTCTCGTCTATGTCTAAAGGAACGGCCTTGCTATAATATAAATGATACTCCTCGCGGTCTACTCCGTACCGAGAAAAGAGAGCCTCAATCATCTCCTCACCCGATTTGGGGTGTTTGCCTATGACGGGACCAGACTTGCTTTTATTCTTACCCACTTTTCTGACATCGGCACCACGTCTCGGTATGGCAACGTTGGTTTCAAATCTATCCACTATCCACCGAAAAGTACTCTCCTCGGCCATACCTGTAGAAGAGATAAAGGGGTTAGACTCGTAAAGAGGCCTGGATAAGGCCATGTTCCCCCCCCCCCCCGGAATCGACTACTGGGGCCGAGGAGGTGGCGCTTTCAAAATGAGATTGGAAAACCGACTTATCCTTAACATAGTGGAGAAAAATGTGTTGAATAACATCGTCAAAGGTATTAAGAAGCATTATGCCATCAGCACTACCAAAAAGGGCTCTCGGGGCAAACAGACCGGACGGATACCTTACATCTTCTCGGGGGGTTTTATTTAAAAATAACAGGTCACCTATCGCCATTAAAGACAACATTTTCCATATTCCCTCTGACAGTATAGAAATCCTATTATTTCGTTCATAGAAGCCGTACATGGCATCAGGTTCGAAATTAGGGGTATCGGACATGACAAGAAATAAGAAACTATCCTAGAGATGTAGAATCACTCCGAGATGAAATGCAAAGGGGAATAAAAGTTTGAAGCTTTAAAGGCCCTAAAACCCTAACAATGGTAGCAATAGCAGAAAGGGCAAAAAGAGATCGAAATGGTACCTTAATCGAAAATGCAATCGGAGGAAAAGGATCAGCTGAAGGCGTTAACGAACATGATCGGAACAGATTAGGGAGATCTGCAGCAGAAATCGATTCTCTCAAGAACTCGCCGACGGTGAGTACACTGTACCTTTGGTAAAAATTCAAAAATGTGGAATGAAAGGGGGAATTTGAATTTATATTACGGATCAACTGGGTTGTACCCGAATCCGAACTGACCATACCCAAGGATCTATGGGTTGGCACGTTCCCCACTAAGCCTCATCATTACCCCTAATTAATAGGGGCGTGGTATCAAGGGGGATGTCTTTTCAATCAATCATACGCGCCGCCTGACAGTGAACAGTCCGAGGGAAAACGTTTGGGACAAATCAACTATCAAAACCAGTGACAAGTCAATAGACATAAAAATGCCGACCTGGAACCACCGACGTGACCAGTCGGAGGGTCGAGAAGCAATAAAGAGTAAATAATGAGGGTCAAAGAGGACGAGACCCAGAGCCGTCCAAGTTACCGAGGACCCTATTCACGGTTTGACTTACGGTAGATATCAATGGATCTGGAGGATGCCGAGATGCAATTGCCAAGATTCATATGGGCGAGTACCAGCCTAAATCAAGCAGTAAATTATACAGATTTAAGTTGAAAGTGCACATGCATAGAATAAACAATTCCGAGACAATGACGAAAAGCATAAAAGATGGTTCCATTATACATACCCAAAAGACCCCCACAACAAGGCCGGGGGCCTGACCTATACAAAATCAAAAAAAAAAGAAAGAAACTACTGGATCATCCTAACTAAAGATTCAATAAAGATCACAATCTTGATCTTCATCATCTTACTCCCACTCAACGTCTCCATCGTACCCATATTCATCAATAATAATGGGTTCTGGATCATCATCATCTTCATCATCATCCTCGTCCTCATCCTCTGACTCTTCTGCACCTGAATCATCATCGGAAAATTCATTCTTGCTGAAGATTGGATCCGGTTCTGAGAACTCAACATTACTGTCGGACGGCGAGTCTTCCACCGGGAAGGATGAACCGTGTTTCGGAGGGGATGTAGAGTCATGACTGCCTAATGAACTTGAACCTCTAGTCTGGTTTTCTTCGTCTGAATCTACTTCCTCCGGGAATGCATCATCATAATTTCTTTTCGAAGCCATTGGAGGTTTTCTTGAGAGGATCTTGAAGAAGATGAAATTTGTAGGAATAAAATTCCGAGCGACAGCCCATATATACCCTCAGAAGTCATAATTGTGGAGCTATTAATGGGTACTCGCTCTCCAAGAGAAATAATGATTTCACCTGGAAAAAATCAGCATGACATCAGGAAATCTAAATCCCAAAGGATTTTGGCGGCTAACTGTCAAATCAGAGTAAATGAAGCGCAGAGCAAGTACAAGGGGCACAGTTCCTACTCGGCATGCCGAGATAGAAACTCGGGGGCCACTGAACGACATAAACCGACTTGGTTAAATGGGACCCATAGACTGGGCCCATACACCTAAAAGGCCTATACTGAGAGGCCCATTCACCAGAAGCCTATGCTATAGGACGACATCAATCAGGCCGAGCAGGCAGACCTTGCCTAGGTCGAACTCCAGAAGCCCAATCCCTAGGCGGCCTCCATGACGAAGTCGAACTAGATGACGGGCTGAGATGTATCATAAGCCTCCCATTATCGCAGGGAGTCCACTTACGGAGTTTGATTACAACTCTAACAGTGAAGATCCTTATCTAAACAAGGATATCTCTTCTACAAGATAACTGGGATATCACTCATCCTTATCAGGAGTCTATCTCCAACGAATACGAGTCCCACAACAATACAGGCTCCTTGGCTATTCTAACAAGTCAGGACTCATTCACCCACGCCTATAAAAACAGGTCCTCACAACAGGAGATGGGTAATGAACTCTTTGGCTCCAAACTAGTCAATTGATTTCTTTATTCACATATACCACCCGTATTCTTACTCTCACGCCGGAGGGCCTTCGCCGGTGAAGCCCCGGCGTATTTCATGTTTGTTCATTGTACGCAGATCCGAACGGGGAAGTTCTCATTGCTGGATTTATCCGAACCGCTAGACGAAGGGCTGATCCGACACGTTTTTGGCAGCATCAGTGGCTCATGGCCAAGTTCGCGTCTTGAATGTCCCGTCCCGGTTCCAGATTGATGACATCTTTACAAAGGGACTACCACTCGTATTATTTGACGAATTTCAGACCAGTCTAAACATCCGCCTTCCTCCCGCTTCGATTATGGGGGAGTATTAGAATAAGTATATTATAATGGTTATATTTGATTATATTTAGATTGATTTTATTAATAATTGATAGATAGTTAATTGATAGTAATCCCGTTATATTAGGCATGTATATCCCGTAACTGTAGGGTCTAGAATTCTAAGGAAGACTTGTATATATTTGTAGACATCTTGACCTCACACCCCCTATTAAACCCTTTAAATTGGTCTAAATCGTAGAATCGACCTAAAAGTCTAGATTTGGCCGTTTAAGATTAATGGTTGCCATATCGGGACTTAAAACCGAGTAAATGAACATAGCTTCCAAAAAACGGGCGCCGAGACCATGGATCGGTGCCCCCATCCTTAGACAAGTCTTTTACTGACCATTTCATGGATTTAAAACTATACTGTGATAACCCTTGCTTATTGGTAAGGATGTCAATTTGACTGAACCCGATCTGTACCAAAGGTGATTCGATCCGAAAATTTCGGATTTGGTTTGCAATTTTTATAACTCGGTTGGGTTTAGATCGGTTTCGGTAACACATCCGATCCCACTTGTGACCCCTCTCAAACTCACAATTTTTATTAATACCCCTCATGTTCTTAAAATATACACATCACCCTACATATGTAATAAAAAATCTAGGGTTTGGTAACTTAATTTCCTTCTCAACGCTATTCAACTCCTCTCTCTTTCACAATGCAAGTTCTCCTCGTCTCTCCCTATACGCCCTTGCAAGTGACTCCCTGCGACTTCACTAATTGATTGAAGGTAAATAAGTGTTGGGAAAAGCCATTTTTGTTGTAGTGACAAGAGAAGGCAACGGTGGTGCAACACTGAAGCTGGGTCATCTTATGTTTTGAAATAGAATTTTGGGCAAATTATTGAAAATAGGGCAGCAGGCCCGGCCCAAGAGGGGCAGCCTGGACAGTGGCCCAAGGCCCTATTCAGCTAGGGGCCCATTTATCTGTATGTGATGGTACATATGTTCTGGGCTTTTTATATTTGCTTGCAGAGCAATGCTAGGGGAACAAAATAAGGTCACAAAATCTTGCACACAAAATAAAGTGGCGATATTTTATTAGTTACATCGATAATGGACCCGCTACTCTCTAATTAAAAATACTAATAAAATTATTACACCTAGGATTTTGTGAGCAAGATTTTGTGATTTTTTTGTGCCCTAGTATTATCCTTGCTTGCAATATGTATTATTGGGTTGTATGGAAGTATCACTATTAAGTAGGCCCAATTGAATATTGGATGATGTGTTTTCACTTAATTAATATGCAGCCCAATTTTTGACCCTTTTAATTTGAGCTTGCTTTTTATATGTGTTCTAATACTAGTAGGAATATGAATTAAATTTGGAACAAATTTTGCTAATCTTAAATTCCTTAAGACAAAGACTTATATGCAGCCGTCTCACGCTGTGAGACGGGCCGCTCCATGCTAGTTTTGTTCCGCTGCTTCTTGCCTTGTTCTCCATTGCTACAGTCAGCCGTTGGATTAAGCTTTCCTCTCTTCCCAGGATCGTGACACGTGTAATCATAAAAAAACAAAAAACCCAACAACTTTAAAATGCTATATCTTGAGATTTTGAAGTCAAAAAAAATATTTAAAAATACCGCTGTGTTCGTCTCGACGAGACGAATAAAAGTACATAGGTCATGATATGGTTTGATTGTTTTTTCTTTAAATATTTTTTAACATACAAAACAAGTGAGCTGCTCGTCATAATAAAATGTAACACTTTCTTATGAAGAAAGTAACAGTTTGGTCTTAAAAAAGTAACACTTTATTATAAGATGTAACATCAGTTTCGCAAAATAATATAAATAGTTTTTGTGGTTAGAAAAAGTAATAATTGAATGTAACACAGTGCATATATGATTGTAATATGTTATATAGATGAATGTAACAGTTTATAGGTTAAATGTTACATTTTTTTTAAAAAAAAGAGAGTAAAAAATCATGTATATAATCGGTTTTGCATTTCAATTGAACGTAAAACCCTAGAAAAATGTTACAATTGAGAAAAAAAATATTACATTTATTTATTATAAAATGTTACATTAGTTTAGTTGTCAATCTTATGTTATCTTTAATTTATTTCAGCAAAATTGTGGTAAATTTTTGAAAAAAAAAGTGTTACATATGAGAAAAAAGTGTTACATTTCCTTATAAAAAGTGTTACAACTTGGTATAAAAAGTGTTACTTCTGTTGGCGAGTAAAAACTGGCGGGGAAAAAAAGTTGGGGGAAAAAAAAATTGGGGGCAAAAAAAAAAAAGAAGGCATTTTGGCGGGAACGGCCGCACGGCGTGAGGCCGTCTCACACCAGTCCAGCCCATTCTTTATACATGGATGTATGAAATTTGTTTTTTTTTTTTTATTAAATCAACAACGTAATTCTCATCTATGCATTCTCCGATAAGGATTAAGGAATCCGATAGAAACAAAATAAAACAGCACTAAACGATAATAATTTTTTCCTACTTATTTATGTTTCTATAACTCTTCCGCTCTCTCTAAATCTCTCTTTGTTGCTGGATGCAATCAATAATAATAATAATAATAATAATAATAATAATAATAATAATAATAATAATAATAATAATAATAATAATAATAATAATAATAATAATAATAATAATAATAATATAATAATAATAATAATAATAATAATAATAATAATAATAATAATAATAATAATAATATAATAATAATAATAATAATAATAATAATAATAATAATAATAATAATAATAATAATAATAATAATAATAATAATAATAATAATAATAATAATAATAATAATAATAATAATAATAATAATAATAATAATAATAATAATAAATAAAAAAAAATTGCTTGTCTACACAAAAAGTCAAAAACGGATTGCATAGTGTATGTTAGTAAGTTTGCTTTTAATTTCTTTTTAGTAATTTTTATGATGCTTTTCAATTACAAAATGTCAAGAATTGTTAAGATAGTCTTTTCCGGATTTCTTGATTGTTAACTATTGCTATGGAGATTTTTTTTATTTTAATGGTTTTATTATTGTAGTTGTTCTTTTTTAACTTTATTTACTTTTATCAAGAAATTTTGCAATCATCATGGTTATTATTTTTTTGTTTTTTAGTCAAATGTTCATATATTATTACATTTATACTTTGAAATAGCAAGTAGTTTATACATAATTAATATTTTGATAGTAAAGAAAATTAGTTTGTAATGGCCCATTCATTTAATTCCCCCCAGGCCAATGAATTGCTAGGACCAGTCCTGTAGGACATAATTTCGATGTAGAAATTTGTCATTTTGAATCGTAATAGTAACATATATTTTTTTATTTAATAATATTAAAATATTGTTATCTCTTCAAAGAATTTAAAAATATTGTTATTTTATAGAAATCATTATTTTTTTATTTATGTGATTTGCTGTGGTATAATTAATAAATTACTAGGAAATTGAAAATTTGTTAAATTATAGGGCTGATCAATGAAAAATTTAGAAATTCCGTTAACCTTTTCGTTAGTACGCATGTAAATATGAAAAAAGTGGCTAGTACGCATGTCATTTTGGTAGTTTACTCCGTTATAACAGACATCCACAATTGCAGTGGATTGTAATTTCATGTAAACACTACAGTATGAACTAAATTACAACTTTTAATACTTTATGATCTACATTGCAACTCCGTGTGCGATCTTCAATTTCTTTCTTTTCTTTTCTCTCCTCCATTTTGTCTTATGTGCTCAACCAAAAGAAATGGTCCTCATAGTTATAGTCTTATTATTTGTAAACTAATTAATGAACTGGATTTTGCAAGTCAGATGTAGCAAGTGGTAACCTATACTCCCTCCGTTCCTCTTTAACTTACAAAAAATGAGTTGGACACATTAATTAAGGAAAAAGTAAAAAAAGTGATGTGTTGTGAGTGTAGATGGTTGGGTGGGATGGAGAAAGTGGGATGGAAAATAGTTAGTGGATAGTTATTGTGAGTATGACAAGTGGGTCCCACCATTTTAAAAGTATTAAAATATTTCCATTTTATGATTTTGTAAGTTAAAGTGGGACAACTAAATGGGTAATTTTTTTAGATTAAAGAGGGACGGAGTGAGTATATATATACTCCCCCGTCCCACCCGAATTAGGACGTTGCCATTTCGGACGTCCCACCCGAATTAGGACGTCCCAAAATGGTAAGGTTTTATTAATTTTTTATTGGGCCTACCCCACTCAATTTATACTAATCATATTTAATTACACTCAATCTAATCAATTTATCCTAATTAACCATTCCTCATGGGCTGACCCAATCCAAAAACCCAAGTCCACCAAATAAACCTAAAAAAATACCCTCCACACATTTTCTTCTCAAACCCTATCTATATGATGTAAACGCATCGGAATAGTACCAAGAATTGATCTACGAACAATTCTTCTGCAAGGATTAAGGAATCCCAAACAAGAAATCAACAAGAAATCTTGAAAAACCCAAAGGTTTAAATAAATTGCAATTACAATTGAGAGAATAAAATAATAATCAAGTTGTCCCAAAATAAAAGACTACAAAGACTGCTTATACTAAAGTAATAATAAAATCCTATTCTAAGAAGGAAATCAAAAACAAAATTAAATAAGGAATTGTTTTAAACCCCAAAAACTGGAACAAATCGGATTCCTCATCTGCACTCAAGCCGGACACGGTCGTGCCCAGGATTTGGCACGATCGTGCTCGCTATGCCGCAAAGCCCACTCCTTTTCCCGAATTTCTGCACGGTCGAGGCACTAACTCAGCACGGTCGTGTCCGCCTTGGTCCGGCCGGGTTGCTGTAGAGGTCCGGTCAGACTTTTGCTTCTGGTTGGCCTGCTGCTTGGCCTCTTGTGCTGCATCATGCTCCCCTACTTTAAATGGATTCATCCCCGAATCCTCATCAACATAAAGGGGATCATCCGGGTGAAATTCGACCAAGTCCGAGACATTAAATGTGGGGGAAATATGCCACCCTTCCGGTAAGTCGACCACATAGGCATTGTCGCTGATCTTCTTTAGAATCTTGCACGGACCAATCTTCTTGGGATGAAGCTTACGATATGTACCTTGAGGGATCCGTTCTTTTCGCCAATGCACCATCACCAAGTCACCAACGGAAAACACTTTCACACGACGCCGCTTGTCCGCATGTTCCTTGTACTTAGCGTTTGACGCCGCAATGTTTTTCTTGACCTATTTTTGAACTTCCTCCAGCAATTCCGCCAAATGTTCAGCCGCAATACTATAACCCGGAATTTGGTAAAGGAACCAAATCAAGAGTGTGCGTCAGAGGTCGTTGATAAACCACCTCAAATGGAGACATCTTTGTTGTCCGATTCGTCATATTATTAAAAGAAAATTCAGCGGTAGACAAAGCAAGGTCCCACTTCTTAGGAAACTTACCGCACAAACAACGAATCATAGAGCCCAATGTCCGATTAACCACCTCCGTTTTCCCATCTGTCTGAGGGTGAAACGAACTACTAAAATGCAACTCAGTCTCAAAGATAAGCCAAAGAGTACGCCAAAAGTGACTGAGGAATTTAGTATCACGATCAGAAGAAATACTTTTGGGCACCCCATGAAGACGAACCACTTCCTTGAAGAACAAACCCGCAATATGGCAAGCATCATGAGTCTTACGAAAAGGAATGAAGTGAGCCATTTTAGAAAAATGATCCACCACCACAAAAACGGAATCATTCGCCCTTTGTGTTCGAGGCAAACCAAGCACGAAATCCATAGAAATATCAACCCAAGGACCCTCCGGAATCGGTAAAGGAGTGTACAAACCCGTGTTCTGGGATGTACCCTTGTGTCTTGACAAACCATACATTTTTGAACAAACTTATGAGCATCCCTACGAAGTCTTGGCCAATAATACTGACGGGCAACCAACTCGACCGTTTTGTCCTGACCATAATGTCCCTTCGAATGAATCTCAGCAATAAGGCTTACACGAACCGATCCACATGGAATTCACAGCTTGTCCTTGTAAAACAAATAACCATCCTGCAAATAAAGAGACCAACAGGAGTGCCATCTCTACACTTAGCCCATTCCTCCGCAAAATCATAATCATGCTCATACAAGTCCCTTAAGCAATCAAACCCCACCACAATCTTTTGCATGGTTACCAATAAAGTTGCCCTTCGACTCAATGCATCCGCCACTTTATTATTCTGCCCGCTCTTGTGTTTAATGACAAAAGTAAATTGTTGCAAATACGCCACCCAACGAGCATGCATTCGATTAAGGGGTTTCGTACCATTCATGTACTTCAAGGCCTCATGATCGGTGTGAAGAATGAACTCACGATGTAACAAGTATTGCTCCCAATATTTAATGGCTTGTACTACCGCATAAAATTCCAACTCATACGTACTCCACTTCCTCTTGGATTCTTCCAACTTTTGACTCATAAAAGCCACCGGTTTTTTCCCTTGAAGCAAAACAGCCCCAATGCCAACCACACTAGCATCCGTCTCAAGTTCAAAAGGTTTAGAAAAATCGGGTAACACCAACAATGGCGCACTCGACAATTTCTCCTTAATTAAGGCAAAACTGGCGGTTGCTTCATCACCCCAAGCAAACTTGCATTTCTTCATACATTCTGTGATAGGAGCCATAATAGTGCTAAAATTTCAAATGAAACGACGATAAAAAGTAGCAAGACCATGAAAACTACTGTAGACACCCCGCCTTGGACCACTCACCCCGATTGCACACTTGATTTTGTGTTTCTCCCTCTTTTAAGTGTTTTCTGTTAGTTTCTATTACTTTGGTTAAGTTCCAGATGGGCTCCGTTAAGTCCAGGGACTAAACTGAATAACAGTTCTAACTTTCTAGTCCATTCTGTCAAAATTCGCCTTTCAGAGTCGCGCGCCTCCGTCCCTTGAGGCCAGACGCGCGTGCCTTCTGTCGCCTAGGTGGGATGCGCGCACTTCTGGGGTGTGTCAGTTACAGATTCTGCCCAAGAATCTCTCCCTTGCTCATTATACATGATTTTGCTCGGGAAAGATTTCTTGGAGACTCCGTTTGGCTCCAAAAAACTCCCCTTTTACAACTATAAAAACCCCCCAATCCATCATTGAAAAGGGGTCTCAACCTTGAAAACTCTTCTCTAAACAAAACTCCAGGCAATTTACAAAAGGTATTCTCTCCAAGTATTCAACCGCTTCTTCAAGACTTTTTTAATAGGTTCTCTTTGAAGGATATTATAGGTAAAATGTCTTAAATTTATTATCTACTTCTTCTTCTTCTTCTAATCCTTCTTCTTGTTCAATCAAATGTGCAATCACCCCAAAACCATTTGGGACATGACATCAATGGCCCTTTCATTACATTGAATTGGCCTAGGAGTTATCTCCCTACATTCTAAACTATAAAACCCTTTTTTATCATTTTTCAAATAGGAAGAACACATTTATCTTTAAAGTGGATTATGGACAAACAAGACCAACATTGCTCGGGCGAAATGGGTGTTTAAGTACTTCCCATTTCGTAACCTAACCCCCGAACCCTTCATCCTAAAGAATCTCTGTTTTCGTAAATCAAACTTAGGCTCATAAACTTTAGGTTTTCTTACGTTCCTCAAAAACGTGGGTGGCGACTCTAAAACACGATTAGACATCCTAGGACAACCCGCGCGCTCTAGCCAAGCCGCGGTTCCCCCGGGGTATCTACAGTGGCGACTCCGCTGGGGACATCTTGAGGGTTAAGCTTGTGTTTCCATTCATAATTCAATTTTCTGGGCATTCTGGAAATTGATATGGGAAGCGCACGCCTCAGACCTTCATGGTCCAAAGCGCGCGCGTCCCACATCACATTCCAGAATCGCCCGCCTTCCATGTGTTCTTCCTATTCTTCCTATTATTTCATGCTATCAAACACTACAGGGGTTTCATTACACAATCAGGACCAGGGCAATCCCCTGAGTCCATAAGTTTCTGACAATTTGACAGGTCAGCCCGGAAGTGGGCGCCTCCCATAGACAATGCGCCAGGCTCGCGCTTCCCACAATACCAACCCGAGGCGCACGCTTCTGGGCCAATTTCCAGGACAAGAACAGGTTTTAGGGACTGAATAGAACAGTGGGGTGTGGGCACAGTTGCCTGCATCAGAACATAATTGGACCTTTGGACTGTCTTAATTTTATGTTTATTTACCGATCACACGGGTGATTCGGGAGTTGTAATTTACGTGCTTATGTGTTTTTATCTTTTCTTTTCAAAAAAATAAAAAAAAATAAAAAATAAAAAAAATTTGTCACGTGATAGACCTCACACTACATGCACATTACTCCTATGAATTGCTCACTATCGAGTCGCACAAGTCCATAACCCCAAACCCATCGAGGCCCGTCCTAGAAAGTTTCAAGCTCCACCCGACCTTGACTCTTTCGAAGCGGTCAACCTCAGCCCGTGGCGTAGTTCAAGACTACATGCCGGGGGTGACCTTTAAGCCTCTCTTTAGCCGAGCACAAACCACACAATCTAGTTAGGGTCTAACACTCCGTGACCAAGTCGGTTTTCATGTACCGAGATTTCCCTAAACTAATGTTTTCAAATCATACATGCCAACTTGTTGATACGGACGCAATAAAAATCCATCCCCGAAAGTGGTTATTTTGGACGAAAATAAAAAATCCGTCCCCGCATGTATGATTTACTACATTGATTTAGTTTAATCCCGATACATGTAGGATTCATAAACGTGATGGAATCCGATGAGTATATGGGACCGCGAGATGGTCTATATACTAGTGTGACGATTCCATTATCTTCTTAGAAACCCCAAAAGGGACCCCGTCCCTCCGACTTATAAAAAAAAAAAAAGAGTCTTTTTCTTATGTGGTTCGAGTCGTGTGCCCAATGTGTGTTCTCAACCTCTTCATGGACCGAAAGTGTGAACTGAGACTGACAAGGGCTACTTCTCCAATTATAGGTCCGATCGGTACTCTCCGCATCTACAGGGATTCATCCAATAGGCTTGTCCGTGAACCGATCACTCCAACAGCTTCTACATCATCAATGGCCGGCGACTCCAGCACCAACAACACCATGACTCTCGAACAACTCTCTGCCATGGTTCAAGCACTCCAACAACAAGTCTCTACCCTTAACCAAGAGGCTCAAACCAAGGAAAACTTGTGGCATGCTCATGTTGACAGCCAATAAGCGGCCCACGAGGCCGAGGTCGAACAGTTGAAATCCAAGCTCCTCAAGCTCTCCAATAATAAGGGGGTGAACAATAATGAGGAATCCGAATGGACCCAAGGTTTGTTTGAAAGCCCATATGTTAGTGCCCGTATCAAAAAAGTAGGGGAGCCAAGCACCGACAACAACAACCATAAAATGGTTGATTCTATCATATCCTACATTGATCAGAAATTTGACGGCCTCAACATGGGAAAAGGCTCCAACACAAGCCTTTATCAGTCACCCATTCTCATGAGCAGCACGATGGCCGCTCTCCCTGACAAGTTTAAAATGCCCGACATTAGCAAGTTCAAGGGTAACTCATGCCCGATGGCTCACATCGAGACTTACATTTAGGCTATGGTTCCGAAGAAGGTATCCCCAAAGGTGATGGCTCAATGCTTTCCTCTAACTCTCGAGCGGGCGGCAAAGGATTGGTATGCAACTCTCCCGCTCACTGTCCGTCTTGATTGGGATGCCGCTATACTTGCCTTCAAAAATCAATATCAAGGCAACACCACTCACCGGCCCACAAGGAAAGAGCTCGAGAACACCACTCAAAGAGACAACGAGTCCTTCATTGAGTTCAAAAGAAGATGGAATTACAAGCTCTATGAAATTTTCGAGAGGCCAAACACGAAAGAGCAAATGGACATCTTCCTCAAGTGTCTCAAGATTGATCTCCGCACCCACCTAAGTGGGGCTTGCTACTCTGACTTCTCCCAAATGTATGAGGCAGGGGTACGCATGGATGACTTGCTCAAGGAGATAAAGAAAGCCGCTCCTACTTTCCATTACAAGGCCGCCTCTAGTTCAAACAAAGAGGCTTCTGTCAATGCCGTTACTACTGACAAGGGGAATTACAAAAGGGTCCCTCCTCTCAATGGCATGACCATCACCAAGGCCTATGAAGCTCTAAAGGCCAAGGGACGAATCACTCCTCCCCAAGGGTACAACCAACCACAACCGCTCCGTCCCAACCATGCCCACCACAAGTGGTGTGACTGCCATCAATGCACCGACCACCTCACCGAGGAATGCTTCTCCATCAGCAACGCCATCCAAGACCTTATAGACAAGAAGGAATTAACAATCCCTAATGAGGGTGGTGTCAATGTAATAGAGGTAGGAGAGTTTGAAGGAACCACTCATTCGATCCCATTTGTGAATGAGGGCTCCGATGGCATGAATAAACTTGACAATTCTTGTTATGTTGTGACTTACGATGAAGTTATGAGGTAAGTCTTAGAGAATAGGAAGAAGAAGCTCCAAGGGTTCGTTAATGTGCTCACCCGCAGTGGCCGGGTAATAGCAAGCGCCTCGGTTCCCACGAATACAGTAACCAACACCTCTTCTCAAAGATAAAAAGCACAGGATGCACCTGAAGACCCTTTATTGACACAACTCAAGAAGATGCAAGCCAACATATCCATCTGGGACCTTATTGCATCATCAAAGAAGCACCGAGACCTCGTCATCAAGAACTTGGATGACACATCAGTCTCTCCCGACACAACTCCCGAAGACCTCATAGCAATGATAGGTCATATTCACTTCGGCAATGTCATCACTTTTGCCGACATGGACCTCCCGCCATTTGGGTCCGATTACAATGAAGCCATCTACCTCAAAGTAAAGGAAAGGGGGAGACCCATTTCAAGAGTATTAGTAGACGGTGGTTCCGCACTCAACTTAATGCCTAGCCGACTCATGGGCATACTGGGGCTCAAAAGCTCCGATTTACAACCTTCTACCCAAGTCATTAGAGGGTACGACAGCATTGCCCGTACAGTCATGGGAATGCTAGAAGTTGATATCAAATTTGGAAGCATGATCATGTTCATCCCATTTCAAGTACTTGATGTCCCATCTTCGTCCAACTTACTTTTGGGCCGACCATGGATCCACAGTTCCAATGCTGTCCTTTCCACTCTCCATCAGTGTGTCAAGATCAGAAATGGGGACGAGATAATCACTGTCATGGCCGAGAATGTCACCATCCACAAAAATGGGGGACAACCCGTCCACCAAGTTCAACACGGGATAGAAAATTCCACTCTCTCCGGAATCAACGCCATAGACAAATAAGGGGGAAGTGGGCAATGGACCCTCGGTAATCCTAAAATCCTCCACATGATGAGGAACATGAATCACTTTCCCGGTCTAGGCCTAAGGAAGCATCAACAAGGAACATTGCACCCCGTAGAGGTTTCTTTTGTCAGAAACAAGTTTGGTTTGGGATACGAGCCTACCAAAGATGACTTAAAATATGAGCAAGCGGTCAAGAATCAAAAGACCCGAGCTCGCAAAGAAGGTCGACAATATGAAATCCCCAACTTGAGGCCTTACCGCAACACACTGAACGGTTATTTTGTTCGCAAAGGGGAAGATGTTCCGTACATGATCTCCCGAGCCATGGGTTAAAAACAAGGGCGTCAGAAATCCTGGTCTCGAGAACTTCACTGATTGTGAAATTCCAACACAAGAAAGGGAGCCTATTCCAATATCACCCCGAGAGTGGTGTGGCAAGAAAGTGATCATAGAGTCTAAGGTAGAGATTACCGTGGGGGAAGGACTGTCCGATCTAGCCTCCGTGTTCGAAGAATTTGCCATCATGGAAGATTGTTAAGTCAACGCCATCTCCGATGACACAGAAATAGAGAATCCTGTTGGTGTTGGTGCCCTAGGCACATTTAATAAACGTTGTAATTGTTATCACTTATTTCATATTAATAAAGAGATGTTTTGATTATTATTGTTGTTCATGTATACTTATAATAATCTTCGTCCCTATTACTTGTTTGGTATTAGTATAAAGGCTAAATGATCATGGGATGATCATGTTAGATTTATGGGTACTTGTTTAGTACTGGACATGACCCGCTCTATGAGATTTATGTCATGCTCAATGTCATACATATATCCCATATTAGTTGTGTCATTTGAATCCTTAGACATGAAGTTATTATGGTCTTCTACTTGATGAACACTATGTTTGACATATTCAAACGCTACCTTTCACCGGGTAGTTATAAAGGGTATGATTGGCATAATCGGATTCATGTAGGGAAGAATAATAAGCTTAATGTATTTGTCCCTCTACGGAGAGATGTCAAGCTTGGGCCTCTCGTAGGAATGATGTTGATGAAAATGTTCGGCCGGGCTCAAATGAATTGATTGGATTAATGTCATTTGGATTATCAACATATTCAGAATCGAGAAAGTATTGAACAAAGACAAGTTGACTTGTTGACCATGACTTGCGTTCAATGACATCGTGGACAAAAGGATTGTGACATATTCTAAATGAATGCGAACTTGTATCTAGTTATACTATTTGGGTAGGTATGACGGTTTACTAGAACCTAATCATATCTTATGGATTCATTTTTGAACCCATTGCCAACTTAGTATAATCCTAGAGGGTCACACACAATAGAACGAATCCTAAAAGGACTATATTGGAATATAAGGTCGAAGGACCATTTGAGGATTTAAGGAAATTAGAGGAAGAAAAGTGGAACAGAGGAGGTCCGGGCGGACCAGTGGAAAGGACCCGGGTGGACCTGGCATGGTCCGATCGGACCACTTGCCATACCCGGCCAAACCAGTCGGTTTCGGGAGGAAACTTCCTTAATCCACTTCCTTGCGGGTTTAGACATAAGTTACCTATTTGGAATAGGTCTAACTTGTATATAAACAGCCCTAATTCGTCCCTAATCAGTAAATGTGTTTTTGCAAGCCTCCAAAGAGTTTTTGAGAGTTATTTCTTGTTCTAAGAAATCCCTAGATTGATGAACAAGATCAAACACAATTATATTCCATATAGTCAAAATAAAATTGAGAAAACGTGTTCCTCAATTTTGGTCTAGCAACCAAGATCAAGAAGCTCCTTGATATTCGTTCGTGGTGTGGATACCGCTAGAGGGTGAAACTCATCATCTTGAAAGTTAGTGTTCAAGCTTTGTGTTCGTGATCAAGTTTCTAAATCTCCACCAAGATCAAAGGTTGAAATTCAAAGGCATCAAGGGTTAGTATTCTAGTATTCATATTGTATGTATTTGATATAATCATCTGAACGGATCTATGGCTTTAGGTTTCTATTAAAATTTTAAATGCTATTTTCCGCTGCGCATGTTACTCTGAAACCCAACAGTGGTATCAGAGCCCCGTTCATGTTGATTACTTCAATACTAAGATCATGTTGTGTGTATATAAATTGCTTGTTTATGTTCCTATCATGATATGAATATTGGATTATGATGTTTATGTGTTATTTGATTTTATGTGGTTTATTGTTTTATAAACTTTAATCGCACTATTCAATCGCATTAAAATTATGTTCGATTTAAAATTGTTTGGATTATCAATTTCTGATTGGATCAAAGTTTTGATAATCGGGGAAAAACAATTTTGAGATAAATTTTCGAACTTTAAAAATTTTGGTTTTCTGGCGTAGGTCCGACCGGACCAAAGGAAGGACCCGGCCGGACCATCTGGTCTGGAGCGGGGTTCTGTTCTTTGTTTTTGGTCAGATTCAGAATCTGGAATTTTTCGAAGGGGTCTGACCGGACCAGTGACAGTACCCGGCCGGACCTGCTGGTCTGGAGCGGGTATTGGGCAGTTGGTTTTGGGTGCGGATCTCGGGGTTTGATTTTTCCTATTTGTTTTGATCTTGTGATTCTGAGATTGGATCAGAGGTTGGATGGCTAATCTACGTTCATCGAGATTGTGTTTCCCAAACTTGATCGCAATCAAAGTTTTAAAGATAAAACGAAGTTAGAATTATGAAGAGTTCATAATTGCTAAAATTAAGAAACAAAATTCTTGATTCAAAGATAGGAGATCTATGTGGAATTGTGGATGCAATTGGCCTACGTTCATCGAGACCATCTATTGCTTAGTTTCGGCTACATGGACTACTTTCTTGGTTTCTTGAATTAGTGCGGAATTGTGGTTGCCTTATGGCTTAGTTTCGGCCGCACTTCTTGTTGTCTTGATTTGGAGATAATAACCGAAGTTGAAATAGTCTCATCCTCATAATTATAGAGAAACTAATGACACATAAATATTATGCTTAAATTAATGTCTATTAATTTAATGGCTAAACTTGATGTGTAACATGTTTATATTATGTGCTCATAAATGTGTTATATGCTATATGAAATAAACCTTCAAAGGAAGTTTTAAGTCATCTTTCCATGCCATGATTAAAACACTTATTGATACATGAGTAACTTTAATATGGGTTCGCCAAAGCGAAGTGTGTTAATTTTATTCATGTATGAGTAAGATGAGTGAATAAGAGTTTCTTATGCGTTTAAAATGGTTGGACTTAATTAAGCGTCAAAACAGTTTTGGGCTTAAGGCAAAGTTGAGATTTAACATGCTTTTTGAAATTGGATTTCCTAAAGAATCTCAGAAAATGATCTAAGAGTCATATGGGATATGATTGACATGTTTGTCTACCTGATTAATTTGATTTTGAGCGGTGCGCCAAAGCGTACTTGAAATTAAATTAAAGTTGGATCTTAGCCCATGTAAATTATATTATACATTAGATGTATAAGAAGGTTGAATAATTTAGTGGGAGTATTTTTGGAAAATGCATTGTTTATTTCTTTAATGAAAAATTGGTACTTATTAAATTTTTTTTTTTTTTTGCATAATTGTAGATAATGACTACTAACACTCAATCAATTTCGTTGTGATCGATCCTTGAAAAGGATAAGCTCCAAGAGAATGGTACGAACTTTATGGATTGGATCCGTAGCCTAAGAATTGTTCTTAGGCAAGAAGAAAAGTTTTACATTCTCGATGGGCCTCTTCCCGTTGAACCAGAACCTGCTGCCCCTAGGGCAGAAAGAGACAGTTACAAGAAACATCGTAATGCTTCTAGAGATGTAAGTTGTATCATGCTTGCTACTATGTGCTCAAAACTCCAACAAAATTTGAAACAATTGGAAGCCTATCAGATAGGCGTGGAGTTAAGAGCCATGTTTCAAGAGCAAGCTAGGCAAGAGAGGTACAAGACCATTGTTGCATTCACTTCTTGCAAAATGAGTGAAGGGCAACAAGTGAGTCCTCACATGCTAAAAATGAATGGTTATGTAGAGCATCTTGAGAAACTTGGCTATCCAATCCCATTGGAGCTAGCCATGGATCTCATTCTTAATTCATTGCCTAAAAGTTATAATCAGTTTGTGATGAATTATAACATGCATGGAATGGATAAGAATCTCTCTGAGTTGCATGGTATGCTTAAAACTGCGGAGATGAAGATTGTGGAGAAAGGTTCTCCTGTGCTCTTGGTTCATGATAGAAAGAAGGCTAGTGCCAAAGGAAAGGGTAAGAAAGTTGTCAAACCCAAGATAAGTAAGGAAAAGGTTGCCAAAGATTCTGAGGCAAAACCCGATTCACAAGAGGATGCAATCTGTTTCCATTGTCAAGAAATTGGTCATTGAAAACGTAATTGCAAGGCTTTTAAGGAAGAGCAAAAGAAGAAGAAGAGCAGTGGGACAGCGTCGACTTCAGGTATCAATATGATAGATATTCTCCTTTCTACCACTGATTCTTGGGTATTGGATACCGGATGTGGTTCTCACATTTTTTTAAATGTGCAGGGACTAAAGAATAGGAGACTGCTTAAAGAGGGTGAAGTGGACCTACGAGTGGGAAATGGAGGAAGAGTTGCTGCATTAGCTGTAGGAACTTATGAAGTCACTTTACCTTCTGGTTTAATACTTGTTTTGAATAATTGCTATTATGTACCGGATTTAAGTAGAAATATTATTTCAATTTCTTGTTTGGATAATGAAGGTTTTAAGTTTTTTATTGAAAATAAGAAATTTTCTATTTATTTAAATGATGTACTTTATGGTATTGCAAATTCATTTAATGGCCTTTATGTCTTGGATGTCAAGAACGATGAAAATTTCTATCATATAAATAAGAAATCTAAACCTAATGATGTAAATCATACTTATTTGTGGCATTGCCGTCTTGGTCATATTAATGAGAAGCGTATCTCAAAACTCCATGGGGACGGTCTTTTGGGTTCATGTGACCTCGAGTCATATGATACTTGCGAGTCGTGTCTTCTTGGAAAAATGACTAAGACACCTTTTACCAAATTAGGTGAAAGGGCAAGCGAATTATTGGGGTTGATACATTCCGATGTATGCGGACCACTAAGTATCAATGCTAGGGGAGGATTTCAATACTTCATAACCTTCACTGATGATTATAGTAGATTTGGGTATGTTTACCTAATGAAACATAAAAGTGAAGCATTTGAGATATTTAGAATATTTCAAAATGAAGTAGAAAAACAACTTGGCAAAAGTATTAAGGCACTTCGATCGGATCGAGATGGAGAATACTTGAGTCATGAATTCAATGATCATCTAAAGAATTGTGGAATAATTTCACAATTGACTCCACCCGGAACACACAATGGAATGGTGTGTCCGAGAGGAGGAATCAGACCTTGTTGGACATGGTTCGATCAATGATGAGTCGAGTTGATCTTCCTTTATCCTTTTGAGGTTACGCTCTAGAAAGCGCTGCTTTCACACTAAATCGTGTTCCAACAAAATCGGTTCAAAAGACTCCATATGAAATGTGGAGCGGAAAGAAACCTTGTTTGTCTTTCATGAAGATTTGGGGTTGTGAAGCTTTCGTCAAAAGACTTGTCTCAGACAAACTCGCACACAAATCTGATAAATGTATTTTCGTGGGATATCCTAAGGAAACTAAAGGATATTACTTTTAAAACCAAACGGACAACAAAGTCTTTGTTGCCCGATATGGGTGAAGCCGCATACATTCTTGGCATTAAGATCTACAGAGATAGATCAAGGAAGCTAATTGGTTTAAGCCAAAGTACATACATTGACAAGGTCATTAGAAGATTCCGCATGGAAAATTCTAAGAGAGGAACCTTGCCAGTGTTGCATGGAGTTTCTCTAAACAAGAATCAATGTCCTAAGACAAAAGATGAGCGTGAGAAAATGAATGATGTTCCATATGCTTCGGCAATTGGATCCATCATGTATGCCATGATTTGTACTAGGCCGGATGTATCTTATGCTTTGAGCATAACGAGTAGATATCAATCTGACCCCGGTGAAAATCACTAGATGGCTGTAAAAGCGATTCTTAAGTACTTGAGAAGGACTAAAGATTTGTTTTTGGTCTATGGAGGAATGGAAGATGATCTCGTTGTAAATGCTTACACGGATGCAAGCTTCCAAACCGACAAAGACGACAGTCGATCGCAATCAGGTTTTGTGTATTTGTTAAATGGTGGAGCTGTAAGCTAGAAGAGTTCCAAGCAAAGTACAACCGCCGATTCTACAACGGAAGCTGAGTATATTGTTGCATCGGATGCTGCAAAAGAAGCTGTTTGATTAAGAAGTTCATCACTGAACTTGAAGTGGTTCCTAGTATTGCTAATCCAATAGACCTTTATTGCGATAATAATGGTGCTATTGCTCAAGCAAAGGAACCAAGAGCACATCAGAAATCCAAACACATAATTAGGCGTTTTCATATCATTCGAGAGATCGTTGATAGGGGAGACGTGAATATATGCAGAGTACCTACTGATGACAATGTCGCGGACCCTCTAACAAAGGGACTTCCACAAGCTAAACATGATGGTCATGTTAGGTCCATGGGTATTAGATACATGGGAGATTGGGCCTAGGGCAAGTGGGAGATTGTTGGTGTTGGTGCCCTAGGCACGTTTAATAAACGTTGTAATTGTTATCACTTATTTCATATTAATAAGGAGATGTTTTGATTATTATTGTTGTTCATGTTTACTTATAATAATCTCCGTCCCTATTACTTGTTTGGTATTAGTATAAAGGCTAAATGATCATGGGATGATCATGTTAGATTTATGGGTACTTGTTTAGTACTGGACATGACCCGCTCTATGAGATTTATGTCATGGTCAATGTCATACATATATCCCATATTAGTTGTGTCATTTGAATCCTTAGACATGAAGTTATTATGGTCTTCCACTTGATGAACATTATGTTTGACATATTCAAACGCTACCTTTCACCGGGTAGTTATAAAGGGTATGATTGGCATAATCGGATTCATGTAAGGAAAAATAATAAGCTAAATGGATTTGTCCCTCTACGGAGAGATGTCAAGCTTGGGCCTCTCATAGGAATGATGTTGATGAAAATGTTTGGCCGGACTCAAATGAATTGATTGGATTAATGTCATTTAGATTATCAACATATTCGGAATCGAGAAAGTATTGAACAAAGACAAGTTGACTTGTTGACCATGACTTGCGTTCAATGACATCGTGGACAAAAGGATTGTGACATATTCTAAAGGAATGCGAACTTGTATCTAGTTATACTATTTGGGTAGGTATGAAAGTTTGCTAGAACCTAATCATATCTTATGGATTCATGTTTGAACCCATTGCCAAATTAGTATAATCCTAGAGGGTCACACACAATAGAACGAATCCTAAAAGGACTATATTGGAATATAAGGTCGAAGGACCATTTGAGGATTTAAGGAAATTAGAAGAAGACAAGTGGAATAGAGGAGGTCCGGGCGGACCAGTGGAAAGGACCCGGGTGGACCTGGCATGGTCCGATCGGACCACTTGCCATACCCGGCCGGACCAGTCGGTTTCGGGAGGAAACTTCCTTAATCCGTTTTCTTGCGGGTTTAGACATAAGTTACCTATTTGGAATAGGTCTAACTTGTATATAAACAGCCCTAATTCGTCCCTAATCAGTAAATGTGTTTTTGCAAGCCTCCAAAGAGTTTTTGAGAGTTATTTCTTGTTCTAAGAAATCCCTAGATTTAAGAACAAGATCAAACACAATTATATTCCATATAGTCAAAATACAATTGAGAAAACGTGTTCCTAAATTTTGGTTTAGCAACCAAGATCAAGAAGCTCCTTGATATTCGTTCGTGGTGTAGATACCGCTAGAGGGTGAAACTCATCATCTTCAAAGTTTGTGTTCAAGCTTTGTGTTCGTGATCAAGTTTCTAAATCTCCACCAAGATCAAAGGTTGAAATTTAAAGGCATCAAGGGTTAGTATTCTAGTATTCATATTGTATGTATTTGATATAATCATCTAAACGGATCTATGGCTTTGGGTTTCTATTAAAATTTTAAATGCTATTTTCCGCTGCGCATGTTACTCCGAAACCTAACAAATCCATCTATCAGCGAGATCCAGCCAAGCTCCGAGCCAATCAACAACTGGTATTCTACGAAGGGGCCCATGGTATCCGAGGAATTTTTAGGCCAAGAAATGGGTTGCATACCCCGCACAGCAACAAAGGAAGAGCGGGTCACACTTGCTTTCGAGTCCGAGAGTGTTTCTAATACCCTCACCCAAGAGGATATGGAGGCCATAGCCGAACGTGTGTTTCCTTTCTTTGCTAATGAAAAATTTGATATTTCTGAGTACCCCGAGATTGCAAACATCATAAATGATGAATTAACTAATAACAAACTTAATGAACAAGTTAATAACGATTTAAATTATGATGAATTAGACCACAAAAACATAACATACCTAAATGAACTAGCTCAACAGGTTCGTTGTCGTGGTGAAAATGGTCCAGGGGCCGATGAGGAATTGCATGTTGTTAATCTGGGTACCGACGAAGAGCCGAATGAAACGAAGATAGGCAGCTTCTTCAAAGAGAAAGACAGAGAAAGATTGACTGCACTGCTCATGGAATTTGTGGATGTATTCGCATGGTAATACAAAGACATGCTGGGTTTGGACAGAAAGGTCGTAGAGCACAGAATTCCGATCAGAGAGGACGCCAAGCCAGTAAAGCAGAAGCTCAGAAAGATCAAACCAGAATGGTCCCTACAAGTCAAAGAAGAGATTGAAAAGCTCCTCAGTGTGGGTTTCATCAAAGTCATCGAGTATTCGACTTGGCTAGCCAACATTGTGACAGTCAGAAAGGCAAACGGCAAGGTTCGAGTTTGTGTGGACTTTCGGGATTTGAACAAAGCTTCCCCGAAAGATGATTTTCCGCTACCAAACATCGACATGCTCGTCGATTCGACTGCCAACTATGAAGTCCGCTTATTTGTGGACGGTTTTGCCGGTTACAATCAGATTCTCATGTCCAAGGAAGACCAACACAAGACAGCTTTCACAACACCATGGGGCACTTTTTGCTACACAGTCATGCCGTTCGGGTTAAGGAACGCTGGGGCTACCTACCAAAGGGCTGTTACGGATCTATTCCATGACATGATTCATAAAGAGATTGAGGTCTATATAGACGACATGATCATCCATTTAAAGGAAACCAACGGTCAACATTTGATCGATCTTCGCAAGTTCTTTGAACGACTCCGATAACACAACATGAGACTCAATCCCGCAAAGTGCAATTTTGGGGTCATCAGAGGAAAGGTTCTCGGTTACATGGTCACTGAGAGGTGAATTAAATCCGTCCATCCAAGATCAAGGAAATCATTGACATGCCTCCTCCAAAGACGCAGAAAGAAATCAAAGGTTTCATGGGCAGCTTCAATACATCAGTAGGTTTGTGCACCAACTCACTTCCATGTGTGAGCCGATCTTCAAGCTACTCAAGAAGAATGTGGCTCTAGAATGGACCGATACTTGCCAAGAAGCCTTCGACCAAGTGAAGCATTACTTGACATGCCCTTCAGTTTTGGTTCCACCACACAAGGAGAAGCCTCTCTTGCTCTATATCACTGTCAATGATGAAGCCCTAGGGGCTATGTTAGCACAAGAACAACGAGACTCCACAAAAGAGAACGCTATCTACTTTGTCAGCTGCCAGTTTCAAGGAGCTGAGAAGAACTACTCTGTCTTAGAAAAGTCTTGTGCGGCATTGGTTTGGTTACTCAAAAGCTCAAGAATTACATGGAGGCCTTCCCAATCAAGTTGGTAGCAAAAGTGGACCCGCTCCGCTACATCTTCGAGAAGCCCTTCATGTCAACAAGAATAGCCAAATGATACTTCATGCTCGCCGGCTACGATATCACTTACGTCACACTCAAATCCATCAGGGGGAAAGTGTTCAGTGATCAGCTTGCTGAATTTCCGTGTGACGAAGTGAAGGGGAAGATGTACAGTTCCCGACAAGCATTTAATTTGCGCTACAACAGAGGAAAATAAGTGGCAACTTTTTTTCGATGGCGCGGCCAATAAGCATAGGTATGGCATAGGGATGTGTAGATACCCCGGGGAACCACGGCTTGGCTAGAGCGTGAATTATCCTAGGATGTCTAATTGATTTTAAGAGTCGCCACCCACGTTTTAGAGGAACGCGAGAAAACCTAAGAAAATAGCCTTTTATTGATACGACGAAACCAAAGATTCTTGAGATGAGGCTTGGGGGTTAGGTGACGGAGTGGGAAGTACTTAAACACCCACTCTGCCCGCTTACGTGGGTCTTGCTACTTTTGGTGTTCTAATACTAAAAAGAAAAGTCCTTCAATTATTAATGTAAGAAGTGCTAACAATTACAATGGAAAGAAAGGGAAAA
>JAOWBW010001307.1:195990-307272 GCA_026119855.1 Campanula takesimana | reverse complement strand
ATAGGAAAAGCACAAGTGGCACTTGTCATTTCCTCGGATATAGACTTGTGTCATGGGCGAGTAAGAAACAAGCTTCAGTATCTGTCTCAACAACCGAAGCCGAATATATCGCTGCGGGAAGTTGTTGTTGTCAAATACTCTGGATGAAGCAGCAATGGTGGACTATGATATCATCGAAGAAAATTGTCCCATCTACTGCGACAACATCAACAATTGCGGTTTCTGAAAATCCTGTCATGCACTCAAAGACCAAGCACATCGACATCAATATCACTTCCTCAAAGACCACGGGAAAAAGGCAATATCATTTGGAACACGTGGGAACCGACTATCAAAATCGCCGACATTCTAACTAAAGCACTTGACGCGAAACGGTTCATGTTTTGAGAGGTGAAATGGGTATGCTTGAACTCAACTAAATTCAATATAGTTTTGTCAATACTAATGATTTTATGTTGTGTTGAGTTATGAGTATTAGGTACAAATGATTAAATCAATTTTTCAAAAGTTTCAAGGAAATTATGCGCCATCTTGCGCACTACTAACTGCGCGCCCATCTCTCGTTTTCTGCGCGCACAATATCTGCGCGCCTATCAATTCATGCGCGCGCTCAACCATCTTTGCGCGCCTTGATGTGTAATGCGCCTTGATGAATAATGCGCCTAGATGAGTATGCGCCTTGCTGAAGTAATGCGCCTCTTCATGCGCGCATTAACTATTGCGGCTCAATCATTTCTCAAAATTCAATTTCAATGATTGAACGTAATAAATACACAAGTACCAGGTATGTTCATTCTGTTCATTTATTATAGGAATCTATGTCTTTTGACATTCCTTTAATTGTTCAAGGGTACTTGTGCAATTAAAATTTTTCCCTCGTTTTACGCTTTTCGAAAAATTTTATTTTCTGGGGATATTTCTTGCACCCCAAACTTACACCAAAATAGATGTTTTTGGTGTTTGTGCAAAAATTAGTCAAATTGCTCATACACTTAAAGGGAAAGTGGAGCAGTTTTTCAAAAACCTAAATGTCACATCATGACACTTTAGGTCATTCAGCCATTAATGCCCCTCAAATCCCAAAAATCCCTCATTAATGAATGTCCTTTTTGTCATGATGAGCCGCCATTTTCAAAATCCCTTAAATGCAATCCTTTCAACTCCCATCTTTTTAAATTTTGACTGTGTTTTTGCTTTATCAGTGCAAATTTTAAAACCTAAACCTATAAAAACACATCATCACCTTCCTCTCTTCTCACCTACTCTATTTCTCTCTCTCTCCCCGTCTCACTCCCTCTCTCCCAGACTCGCCTCTCTCTCTTCATCTTCATTTTTCTTCTTCATTTACATTCATATATATAAGTTTATGGGTCCTAAGAAAGCATCAACATCTACACAAGACGATATGGTATGAATTCTCAACCTTAATCTCCTTATATTTCTGTTTTTTTTTTTTTTTTTTTTTTTTTTTTCGTCATTTTCAGTGATGTTTTTCGTTTTTTTTAAAACCCGGATTCATTTTCTTTGATTTCTCTTGATTCGATGATCCGTTTTCTATATCGTTTGTTGGGTTGTGTTCTATTCTTGATTTCGAATCTTTTAAAATCAACATTTTAACGATCAATGCTCTGTTTGTTACAAATCTGAGTTTTTGTTTTCAAAATTTTTCAAAATTTTCGGGCATTCTTTTGATCATTGTGCTTTCATTATTGATTTGTTCTTATTTTTGTTTGCATATTTAGATTCCTTGTCGTCATGCGGTCATTTTGATATATTATTTGTCTAGTTTGGTGAAGTTTCATGATTTTCGTGTTCTTGGTGTTCTTCGAGCATTCAAGGGTCGTTCTTCGTGTTCTTCGTCATTTATGCATGTTTTGGTCTCTAAAAATTTTCTAACTTGTTTTCGAAAATTTGAACTTTTTGATTTTCATTTCTTTCATTTGAATGCTTGTTGTTTGTTTTTCTTTCTAAGTAAAAATTTTCACGTCATGCGCCTATGTACTTCTTTATGTGCCTATTTTTTATGCACCTGAATGATTTATGCGCCTCTACTTGTATATGCGCTTAAATCATTCTGCGCCTAAAAACCTTATGCGCCTAACTTCGTACTTAGTCAAATTTCGTTGCTTTAATTTTTCCTTAGTATTCACATAGAACCATATTATGCGCCTTGTAACTCTATGCGCCTTCAATATTTTATGCGCCTAATTCAATCATGCGCCTTGATTCTCTATAATTTTGTGCGCCTGTTTCAATTATGCGCCTATATATTTCATACGCCTGTTACTTTGATCATTTTATGTTTCTATGCGCCTATATCACTTCTAACATCAATCATTTTTTTCAGGACCTTGCAAATTTCAAACTTGAAGAAACTCTTGATCTATTGGAGTTATCTGGTGAAGTGATGGGAAGAGAAATAATAGAGACTCTGCGCGTCGCTGGTCTGCTCCCTTTATTCACCATGGACCAAGATTTCTTCTCTGCGCTCCTCGTGGATGAGTTCTTCTCCACTGCTGTTCTAGTGGAAATTGACGTAAATGGGCGCACTCACTACCGGATTGAGGCGCGCGTTCAAAATGTTGACGTCCATATTTCATCATCTGTGATTCGACACTTGCTCGGTTTTCCATCTACCGGTGAAGATCGCATTATTGGGCGCCCGATGACTTACTCAATTGATGATCAGAACAAGATGGCTGCCTCACTTCTAAATATTCCCACGCTTCAAAACAATATCAAAAACACCGAAATTCGAGATGGTGGAGAACTCTTGACTCACATCGCTCACTTGGTGGGAACTTCAATAGTGTTCAAAACTGGGAACGTAAACCGATTCACGGTTGAACAATGGGAATACACAGCTGCTATCATGGCCAAGGAGACGCTTCACTGGCCTCATATTCTGTTCAAGACTCTGCGTGAGCAAATTGATAAATTTGTGAAGAACAAAAGTGATGGAAAGACCCGATTCCGCTCACACTGCCTTATTCTCACAAAACTTTTTCTAACTTACCCTGAGTTAGTTAAGTTTTTGAATGAGAATCCGGAGTACAAGATCAACGATGTTCCAATGTTTGGTAAAGCTAGTTTGGACCTCAAGAAGCGAAGGAAGAAGCCCACAAAGCGCGCAAAAGGAATCAAATCAAGACTGTTGAAGGCTTAGTTGATGAAGACACTGAGTCAGATAATGCGCCAGTCCTTAAAAGCGCACCATTATTAAAGAGCGCAGTGAAAGCAAGCTCTAGACAAAGCGCAGATCCAGTGCCAGGCGCAGATAAAAGCAAAGGCAAACGGGTAGTTGATGACCCTACTCCTGCGCCTGTCAAACGCACTAGATTTGAAACTGATGATGAGCGAGATCTGAGGCTAGCGCAAGAAGCCAGCAGGCTTGAGGCTCAACGAAAAAGAGATGAAGACTTTCTAGCCAAACAAGCTGCTGAGTCAGAAAAGTTAGAGCGCATGAAAGGCGCCGGATCAAGCGCAGATATTGAGAAAGGGCCTTCTGTTTCCGCGCCTTCCCAGCGCGCTCCTTCTCAACGCGCCCCCACTCCTCGTGCGCCCTCATTCAAATTTCAACCTTCCAATATGTCAAGGGCACAACTCCTCTCTGATTTCTTCGGCGATGACATTTCAGACATTGAGGAACCCGTTCAGGGGGAGCAAGAGACCATCCCTCAGCGCACTCCTTCTCCAGTTGCGCCTCCACCTGGACCAGATCCGATCTCAACAGAAACTTTTGATGTTGAAACAGTTGTTGTTGAAACTGTTGAAATTGAAACTGAAGATGAATTGAGTCTCCTACTCATTCACCTCCTCCTGCGCCTCCATCTCCTTCTGCGCCCCTTCAAGATTCTGCGCCCCTTCAAGATGATGCGCCACTCTCTACCCCTGCGCCTCCTCCGTCTGCTCCTGATTTGAGCGAGGTACTTTCCATTCTTCATTCTTTACAGCAGGGGCAAGCCAATTTAGAGCAAGGACAGGCGCATATAAAGTCTCAATTTGAGCTTCTTACTTCCTTACTCACTGATCAATCTGAAGAGATTGCTGCCATTAGGGGGAGATGAACTCTCTCAAGGCCAAACTTTCTGCTCCTTCTCCTCCTCCGGCGCAGACTCAGGTTCAAGCTCATACTGACCAGGCGCAAACCACCGCTTCTGCGCCTACGTTCATACCTCAATCTGCTGCGTCTCAATCAAATATGAATGTGCTTGTATCTAAGTTGGATGTCCTGAAAGAGTTGGTCGTCACTCATTTCACTGCTGCTCACTCAAGCTCCGACAGACGCGCTGAACATATTTCTTCAGATATTATCACGGCTCAAAATGCCATTGAAGCTCACATTCAAATCTTGGAAGAAAACATTTCACAGCAGCAGCAGATCACTCAGCGTTCCATTGATGAATACCAAAACATCAATGTGAATCACTTGAGTTATATTAGAGACGGTATTACTGCTACTCACTCCAGTGTCACGGACACTCAAGGGTTAGCGAACCGTAGTCATCAGCTCGCAAAGCAAATTCAGCGTTCTGTTTCAGAGATCGTTGAAGGATTGAAGGAAGATGATGCGCCTCCCAACCCTTAGCTTCTATTATTTTTTTGTAAATTTTTAGAATCTTTTGTAATAGAACAATCTCTTTGTGATAGTGATTTTGTGCTTACTTGTTTTAGCATCTTTGTTTTTGTTCTATTCAAAACTTGTAACTTGTAACTCTTACACCCCAAGTTTTAATGAGAACAATGCATCACTCATTATCAAACCTTGTTCACTCAAACTCCTTGTTTGTAGAACAATGAATATTGTTTAAATTCATAATGCATCATATTGAATTGTTTCATACTTTCATGCATTAAGTTTAACTTGGTTTAAACACATTTCAAAACTAAAAATCATATATCATCTTGAATGTGTTAAACTGTTGTTTCTATCTTTCCATATGTAACTCTTTATTCTTATTGGAATAGATTAGGAATCTATATTTTGGACTAGTGTGTACATTAACTTGAGACATGAATTACCAATTTCATTCATTTGGACATGTTTTTATCAAGTATAATGTTTGTCCTTGATATAGTAGGTAATGGCATCAATCAAATAGGGGGAGATTGTTGGGTATGCCCACATATATCTCAGTTTTAATGTATTAGGATTTATTAGATTTGATTGATCCATCACCTAAGTTTTATTTCATGGACTTTAGACCCACATGTAAGAAGTATTTATACTTCATTTTTTAGGTTGTCCATTATTATAGAATAGGCTTAGAAATAGGGCAAGAAGATCAAGTTTCAAGAAAAATCACTCAGTGAGTTTGAGCCGCGCTTATGCGCCTCCTGCGCCACGCGCCATGCGCCTCTTCACTCGCGCCTTGCGCCATTTAGAGCGCGCGCATAAGGATTTCTTCATAAGCTTACGCGCCTCTGCGCCCCTTGTTTTAAGCGCACGCTTACTGTGCGCCTATTGGCTAAATGCGCCTCTTGGCTCAAACGCGCCTCAAAGTGTTTATTCAAACACTCAGTGATTTATTGAAGACTCGAAGACTTGAAAAGAATTCAAAATTACGCCAATGATCCAACGGTGGATAAAAGATGCATATGCGCCTAATCTGTTGACACGTGTCCATAACGGTCACATTTATGTTGAGTGTCAAAATGGCCATAAAATATGCATGCTCCAATCAACGAACGACAGCTCATCTTATCCACAAGGATTTCCAAACGGCTAGTTTTTTGAAGTTCACTATAAATACCCCATAACTTCAACATTTTGAAGTTGCTGAGTTTTTGCTAAGAATTTCAAGAATTTCTCTCTCAAAGCATTTGTTGAAGATTTGAAGATTGCCTTCGTTTTTCCAGATTTCTCAAGAACATCTTCATACCTTCATCCTTAGCCCAGATCTTCAAAGCCTTAACACTTTAGTTTCTTGTGCTCTCCATCTCAAAGATCTAAAGAGCCTTGATTCTAAGAACACACACGCACCTCTTTAAGATTAATCATTTAGATTCATCTTTTAGAGATACACCGGTTATTGTTTTGGATTTGTTCTTTCATAGTAATAGATCTTGAGTTAGTGTATAAGCTCAAACATTGTAATTTGTAACACTCACTCATTATATAGATCTCGATTAGAAATCCAAGACTAACCATCTTGGTAGAGGACGTAGATCTTTCATTGATCGAACCTCTCCAAATAGCTTGTGTTATTATCTTGTCATTTCTTTCAAGTTATTATTTTCACTCACTATTTGCTTGTTTACTCATTGTAGATTGATTGAACTGAATTGTGTTGTGTTTGTTTTATCATTTGCCTTAGTTCCTTATTTCACTCACTTTGAGCCAAAATACTTAGTGTGTGTGTTGCGCTCCCTTTATCACTTTGCGCCTACTTTCATTACTAAATTCCGCTGTGCATTTCACTCACTCACTTAGGCGCATTTCATAACGCTTACTTGATAAAGTGCGCATTCGCAATTGAGTTTTTCAAGGGTACGAAAAGAATTTTAAAACAGCTATTCACCCCCCCCTCTAGCTATTTTTCATACCCTTGTTGCCCTTTGGGACCAACATTATTGATCACAATAATTCTTGACTGTGCAACCCCTAGATCTAGAATTACAGATTCGGAACTTCTGTCCAACTTCTTGAACTACTCTCCAGTTCTAGTTGACAAGTTAATTATTATGCTAGGGAGAGGGTTGTATTTATAGTCACATAAATACCAAAACTTTTGGCAATAAGGAATCTTAATTCTTGGAGAGAAACCAACTCTATCCTACAAGGAAATCACAATCCTTACTCTTGAATAAGTCCTTAATCCTTATTCCAATAGGAAACCTCTTTGATTCAAAGACACCGAATCCTAATAAAAATTGTATATAGAGAGAGAAAGAGCTCTAGAGAGCATGTATTGGAGAGAGAGAGAGAGTATAAAGCATATCATTCACACTAGATGAGGAGGGGTTATACATAGGTGGGGTAAGTGTATATTTTAGCCTTTTGCAAGGTCCCACCTTTTGTATTTGATATTAGTGTATAGGTTGTATATAATGTGTATAAGGATGTGTATAAATGTATATCTGAACGGCCAAGGTTCATCAGAAGCCCCCTATTATGAGTGTTAGATTATTTACGGTCGAAATGAGGAATATAATTTAATAGAGGATGGCCTGAGTATATTTATGGGTGGAGCTCGGAGCTTGTAAGACCGTCTTGAAATCTGGTAGTCTGGGCGAGCTCGACAAGAGAATGTGGCCGCCGTGAAAGAGACATGAAACTCGGGCTATGAGCTCGGTCGCTCGGGCAACGGACTATGGATGATCGCTTCAGAGATTCTCGAGGATAAATAAAACAGGCATGTAGCCGCCATAAGAGAGAAAATATGAGCTCGGGCATCAAGTAGTGGACAGTGGACGATGGACTGCGGACTACTGATAATCGCCATTGATAGTCGGAGATTTACGGCTATATATGAGTGAACATTATAATATAAGCAGTGATTTTGGAGAGAGTCTGAAGATATACCTCAGAAATTCCTGAAGATAAATAAAGCGGTGATGTAGCTTGTGGATAAGTAATCCAATAATAAGTAATGAGAATGAGAATGAGCCCTATATATACACCTCCAAATTCAGAGGTTGTTAGGAACCTGAATTGATAGGAGTTGGACTTTCAATGGAGCTTGCGGGACTCGGTAAGTCGGGTCAAATTTAAATAGGGATGTGGAACTCCCGAGTTGCGAGGAGGCATAAGATAAATAAACCTCCATATTTAGAGGTTGCTAGCGGACTTGATAGATAGGGCTTGGACTTTTAATGGAGCTCGTGGAAGACCTAATTGGTCGGGTTTTATTCTCTTAGATAAATGCGTAACCCCTAGTCGCGGGTCACTATAAGGCGCAGAAATATAAGCCCGTAGACTTCGTAATCAGATGAGCCAAAGTCGCTATTAATAATACGATGCCGGAGACGTCATAAATATGATGAGGCCGTAGGCGTTATAAATATGATGAGCCCATAGGATTCCATAATAAGATGAGCCCGTAGGCTTTCATTATAAGATAAACCCATATGCTTAATAGGGTTTTCTTTACTCGGAGGCTTTATTGAAATTTTACCCGTAGGCTTATTGAAGTTTTGTTAGCAGGCTTGTTGGAGTTTTGCCTGTAGGCTCTGTTGTAACTTTGCCCGAAGGCTTGTTGTAATTTTGGCTGTATGCTTTGATGTAAATTTTCACGTAGGCTTTGTTGTAATTTTGCCCGTAGACTTGTTGTAGTTTTTCCCGTAGGCTTGTTGGATATCTGGAAAATGAGTTTTTGAGATTCTACTGTTTTTACTTAGAGAAAATTTAGTCTTTTGATACCCTTTCTGATCTATCGATAAAATTTCTATATAGTGGAGTAATGGCCTGCTCGAGGCAGGATTTGATGTACGGCAAAATATAGGAATTTGAGACCCTCATTTAATTTGCAAAACATGAATTTTTTGGGAAAACTAGTTCCTCCATAAGTTATAAACTATCCTAAAAAGTTTGTGATATTCCTTCAAACCCCAACCGTCTAGGAAACCTACAAACCAAACAACAAATCCTCTTTAGACACTTGAATAATTGGACATGGGGAAATGTAGGAATACTGAAATCCACTATCACAAAAACCACACAAAACATCACTAGACTTAAAAAAAAAAAACCCAAAAAAACCACCACATCGTGCCCTCTTACATTTCATTAGGCTAGAAAGACATAACCCTTACATCCAACAAGAAGCTCTCTACACTTACTGGAATCAGCGAGCAAAGCAAAATTGGTACAACCTTGGAGATAGAAATTCTATCTATTTCCATAGTATTAGATCAATAAAAGCAAAGGACATCATGAATTCACCGGATACTAAATAAATATGGACTTTGAACTCAAGTTGGAGATGAAATCAGTGAAACCATAACTGAATACTACAAAGATCTTTTTTATAAACCAATCAACACAACCAATCAATCGACTCAACACATGCTACAACCAAACATAGACACAATTAGCCACATACAAAACCAGCTCCTTCCTGGACAAAAAGAAGACCTTGACAGAAAATTCATAGCAACAGAAACTGAAAAAGCCCTATTTCAAATGGAACAACAGAAATCTCCAGGACCAGGACCAGATGGACTAACGACAGAATTCTACCAACACAACTGAGATTTGATTTAAAAAAACAAGGTAATATCTACATCACTAAGTTTCCTAAATTTTGATGAACCTCTAAATAATGTCAATGATACCTTCATAGCTCTCATCCCAAAAACAGTACAACCCATATCCCCAAACCAATTCAGACCGATCAACCTTTGCAACACCATATACAAAATCATATAAAAAAAACTTTTGTGAACCGCTTAAAACCGCACATCTCTTCTCTTACAACCAAAAATCAAAATTCCTTCTTCCTGAAGAGACTCATCTTTGACAACATTCTCCTCAGCCATGAAATATATGAATATGTCAAGAAAGCCAAAAATTCCAATAAATCAGTTTGTTTTACAAAATTAGACATTAGTAAAGCTTATGACCGTCTCAACTAGGATTTCATTTTTCTTGTCCTTTAGAATATGGGTTTTAGCGACAAATGGATTGCTCTTATGCTTGTGTATCAACGGTCTCATATTCTGTCTTGATGAATGGATCACCCTCCCCCTATCACTCCAGCCAGAGGAATTAGACAAGGAGACGCACTATCGCCTTACGTTTCATACTATATGGGGAAGCATTATCCTCCACCCTAAACTATTTTAATGAATCCAAAATAATTTCAGGTCTCAAACTTGGTCATCCAGCCTCACCCATAAATCACCTTCTATTTGCAAAATGAATGTCTCCTTTCTTTTGAATTGTCTACCCCGGCTTGTTGGTTCATCAAATGGACTCTAGATGCCTTTAGCAATCAATCCAGATAAAATAGAAATTTCCAGAAAAGTGATCTATATCCCCCTTGATAGAATCCAATCTCAAAGAACAATCCCTTATAATACTCTCTCTCTCTCTCTCAAACTCAACAATCGATGGGAAATACCTAGGTCTAAGACAATCTTTTTATGGAAAGAAAAAGGATATCTTCCTAGAAATTTTATCTAGGGTCATACTAAAACTCCAAGGGTGGCAATGTAAATTCTTAAGTGTAGCTGGTAGAGTCGTTTTAGTTAAACATGTAATGTCCTCTATCCTGAGCTACTAGGGGTATAAATGGTTCGGTCATTTTAGAGACCAAACCACTAGTCATCGGTTTGAGAAAATTTCAGACATTAATACGAACCACAAAAAAGTTCAAACCGAATCAAACTAAGCCGTTATGGTTTGGTTTGTTTGGTTCAGACCGCAATTCAATAATGTGGTTCAGACTGCGGTTTAGATAGTGGTTCAAACCATCATTCAAACAGAGGCTTATATGACGATTCAAATCATGGGTTTAGAATTTGTTTAAAAGAGAAAATTCGAAGGAAGAAAAACGAATAAAGAAGGCAAATGAAGTGAACGCACACAAAACTTTGTTAACTATGTGCCTCAACAAATATAATACGTGATGAAAGGAGTATTGAATAAGATGCAAAACGAGATTTAAGAAAGGTTTAATATAATGTTTTTTTTTTAATATTTCAAAGGCGGATGTTACTTAGCGTGTAAATATATGAATAATACATACGGGCTGTTTGGTCTGGTGCTTCGGTTTGATGGTCCGGTCTGACGGTTCAATCTCGTAGTTTGGTTTGGTTTGGTTTGATTTAGTGTGGAGGGATCAGACCACAAACCAAACCAAACTACTCGTACTTGAAAACCAAACCAGACCGTATGGTTTGGTTCGGTTCGGTCCCAAACCACGGTCTGGTCGGAACCATTGACACCCGTACGAGCTACGCTATGTTCTGTTTTAAATTCCTAGTATACTTCATTAAGGATTTACACATAATCTTTAACAAACTCCTGTGGTTTGGCCTGAATAAAACAAAAGGAATTCACTGGATAGCATGGCCCCGCCTGTGCATCCCTAAAAATAGGGGAGAGTTAGGCCTCAGACACATAGGAGCTCTCAATCAAGCCTGCCTGGCCAAAACAGTCTGGAGAATTTTCTCAAAACCTGACATCCTTCTTAGTGAAACCTGTTGGGTATGCTTATCTCTTAACCCTCCTAAACATGTTAGAATTGATTGATACCATCACCTATTGTTATTTTATGGACTTTAGGACCCTATGTAAGAAGTTTAATAACTTCAATTTTTAGCGAAGTCCACTTTATAGTACATGCTTAGAATATAGGGCTTGGACCGAAAAAGAACTTAAGATTTCTTAAGCAGGAAATCTTTGCGCATGACTTCCATGCGCAGCACTCAATCCTGCTCAGCTTTCAATATTCTCAGATTCTTAAACTTGGAAAACGTTAAGATGATGTACGCTTATCAAAAGCCAAAAGTGCTGAGGTGTGCAGAAATGACAAAACAAACACACTCAGCAAATCCAACGATGGAGATGCACTTATATAAAATATTTCAAATGAAGACAGCTGTCAACCTTCTAGAAGAAGATTTGAATTTTGTCTTCATGCTCTGTCTCCAACGATTACAAATGACACATGCGCACCAATCATATTGTGCCAGCTCATTGTCCTTGCTCTGAGCTCCAATGTCTAGTTTTAAGCTCTCATCTATATATAGCTTGCTCTTCTTCTTTTCTAAGTTGCTTGAGTTTTTGCTTTCTAAGAGAAACTTTGAAGTTCTGAAGATTGTTGCTTAAATCCCAGATTCACTAGAATAACCTTCATACCTTTAAACTCTTGCCCAGATCCTAAGCCTTGTAACACCAGAATTCTTTGATCTCTCCATCTCATAGATTCATAGAGCCCAGAATTTCTGACACACACACACACACCTCTTGAAGCTTTGATCATATAGATCTTACTTCTTGAGAAACACTGGTTTAGTCTAGGATTTTCTCTTCATAGTATAGATTTTGATTTGAGTTTTGATTCCTTGTAATATTGTAAAAGCTCCTCATATCAATATAAATATTATAGTTAGAAAATTCAAGACTAACCATCTTGGTAGAGGACGTAGATCTTTGATAGATCAAACCTCTCAAAATAGCTTGTTCATTGTTCTTGCTGTTTATTTCCTGCTTATTTATTTCTGAATTATTACTTTTTTTTATCTTATCAGATTGCTATTTATTGATGTGTTTGTTACTGCTTATTGCCTAGCACAATTTTATCAAACTCCTTAAGCCTAACTTAGTGCGTGCATATTTAGTCTCTGCGCAGTATACCCTGCGCAATAGCTGCTTTAATATCCGCTGTGCATTTCACACTCTCTGCGTGCTATACTTTTCTTATTTGAGATCTGTGAGCGTAAGCCATTGATTTGCAAAAGGGTACGAAAAGAATTTTAAAACAACTATTCACCCCCCTCTAGCTATTTTTCATACCCTTGTTGCCCATTTGGGACCAACAAAACCCTCAAATCCACCTACTACCCTAGGAAAGATTTCATCCGTTCAACCATTTCGAGTAGAGCTTCTTGTGGCTGGAAAAGTATAAGCTGGGGAAAAGACCTTTTAAGGCCAAATCTTCTTTAGAGAATAAAAAATGGCCAACAGATACATGCTTTCAATGACCGTTGGATCCCTAGCAAATCCAACAAAAATACCTAGCCTGCTTGTAGCTGACCTTTTGAACCAACCAAGACAACACTGGAAAACCTCACTACTGGAAACTATTTACCCCCCATATATAGAATGTCGCGACCCCAACCCCGCGGGCCCGGAGTACGCGAGCTGGACGTCGACTTAAACAATAAACTCTAAAATAATGAAGATCAAATTTTCCTTTTATACCAAAAGATGATAACACAAAGTTTTGAAATCTAACTTGAACAACAAAATATAAACTAGTGTAAGCTCCATAAGCTTACACCCAAAATAATAAAATATACAAATTCTTATGACGTCAAGTTTGGTACAACTATTCCCAAAAAGGTTACATATTTATGTAATGTAAACCCACCAATAACAACTTGCCCCAAAAGCTCAACCCTCGCGACGTCCTCCTCGTGATCAGCGAGTCTAATCCTTTCCTCCTGAGGGGGGGGGGTTAAGGAAAAACAAAGATAAAAGAAAGGGGGTGAGATAAATCTCAATAAGTTACTAATGCAACTACATGACATGCTATGATGCAATAAGCAATAAACAATAATAAATATCACTGAGCACATAGCATTTATCAATTAACAGATAGCAACGGAAATAAACAATTAACAAAGGATATTAGCCAAGGTTTCCCAACTGAAAGAACCAAATAAAGGTCGCTGCGCAGCTTCAATAATCAACAATCAACATCTTCATAGTAGCATGAAAGCTTGAAGAGAAAACCCCCGGTACCGGAACCAATAATAATGAGGGGACAGTGACACACAGTCAAAGCCCAAAAACCAATAGCTAAGATGCTCACAAAGGGGCTAGCTCATCTCACATCCAAGGCCAATCTGGAGGAGGGAAATAATGGGGCAAAACAATGGTCAACATCATAATGGACTTGGCTTGTGCCATCATAATGTTTCGCATCGCCCGAAACACACACAAATACCAGCTGGACTTTCAAGTAAAGGCTAAGTAATAAAATACTAGCACGGTAAACAACTAATGATTCCAAAGTAGGGAACCGTTCCAAACAAATCACCCAAACCGGTGCATCAATCCAACAATATATCAAAAAAATGTTCCAACAAACCCAAACCATTTTTAATCGAATTCCATAACACAATCGATCACAAAGGGATCATTCTCGAACACTAAAGTGTTCCACAATATTAACTTAAGTCAACTAGGGTGATACTTCGAGCCTCGATCGGGCTTGGACCTTAAAACAATTCAAAAACAAAGATATTCAGAACAGCGGGTATGGGCGGTCGCCCATAGCCAGTCCGGGCGGTCGCCCAAAACCCAAACCCGAAGCCCAAACCAACTGACTTCATGGGCGGTCGCCCAACCCAAAAGTGGGCGGTCGCCCACTCACTATTACTCACGTTTTCCGGATCAACTGATTCGCTGGGCGGTCGCCCGAACCACCCATGGGCGGTCGCCCACGCCCCCTGCTTGCCGGAAAATCGCAAGAACCAACTGGGTTCTTCCATTTTCTTACCCAAATCTTCACCATTGCAAGCCAAACTCAAGACTAACATTACCAATACATAAACTAAAGTTCCCACACCATTTGGGAGCTAAAAGAACTCCTAGAACATCATCTAGAAAACCTCAATCAAGGATGATTCAAATACCAAATTTTCACAAAAATGAACAAAATGTAAATCATTCCCAAATCCACCCAAGATGCAATAAATAGCATTCATCTCATCAAATAAACATGGAGTAGCATTTCTAGCATAAAATGGGGGAAAAACAACTTACTTGGAATTTCTCAAAGATGACGGAATTCAAATATTTTTGGTTCTACGCGATCCTATCGACGATCTAAACACATTTCATAAAATGAGTAATAAGAAAAGATGAGAGGAAGAAGGTGAAAATGAGAGAGAAGGGAGAGAAGAGAAAAACTTACCTTTCTTGGAGAGAGAGAGAAAGTTTGCTGGGAATTGAGGGATGGAGTGGGAGGGTGAGGGAGAAAAGAGGGAGTAGGGAGATGATTATTTCAAAAACTTACACTTAGACCCCCTCCCCCACAACTACACCAACTCTAATACTTCCTACTAACAACTAAGACCAAATAATACTACACTAGCACAAATGACCCAAATAAAATGTTAGACGTAATTTATTATGAAACATAAATGCACACATAATTATTAATTAAATAATAATTTAAACAATTAAATAAGAAATAAATAAATAATTAAATATTTATTATTAGAAAATAGAGACGGGTTTTCGGGTTGTGACATTCACTCCCCCTTAAAGAAAATTCGACCCGAATTTTAACGAGACTTACCCGAATTAAAAAGCCACGGATATTTCCTCTCTTTCTCATCGCGAAGCTCCCACGTCGATTCCTCAACATTATGATTCCTCCAAAGAACTCTAACCAACGGAATGCTTTTGTTCCTCAACTCTTGGACTTTGGCATCGAGGATCCGAACCGGTCGTTCCTCGTAGGTCATATCAGGCTCTAGATCCTCCGGTACCCTCGGTAACACGTGAGATGGATCATGCACATACTTCTGAAGCATAGAAACGTGGAAAACATTATGTAACCGGTCTAAAGATGGTGGTAACGCAAGTCGATACGCAAGAAGTCCCACCTTTCCCAGAATCTCAAACGGACCTATAAACCTCGGAGCCAATTTACCTTTCTTCCCGAACCTTCGAATACCCACCTTCGGAGATACTTTCAAGAACACAAAATCACCGGTCTGAAAACTAAGATCTCGCCTTCGGTTATCTGAATAGCTCTTCTGTCGACTATGGGCTGTTTTCAATCGATCCCGGATAACTCTAACTTTCTCAACTGAATCCTGAAGCAAATCAATACCCACGATCTTCGCTTCAACGACTTCATCCCAACAGATAGGCGATCTACATTTTCTCCCATATAAAGCCTCATAAGGTGCCATCTCGATACTAGCCTGATAACTGTTGTTGTAAGAGAATTCCACTAACGGTAAATGTCTATCCCAAGAATCGGAAAAGTCTATCGAACAAGCTCGCAACATATCCTCCAAAATCTGAATGGTCCTCTCGGATTGACCGTCGGTCTGAGGATGAAAAGCTGTGCTGAATCGCAAATCTGTACCCAAAGTTTCCTGAAACGCCTTCCAGAATCTAGAAGTAAACCTCGGGTCTCGATCTGACACAATGCTAACCGGAACCCCATGCAATCTCGTAATCTCATCAATGTAAAGGGTCGCAAGCCTTTCCATCGAGTACCTAATGTCAATAGGCAAGAAATGTGCACTCTTGGTCAGTCTATCCACGATTACCCAAACACTGTCATACTTCCTACGGGTACGAGGTAGTCCCGTAACGAAATCCATAGTCACATGCTCCCATTTCCACTCCGTAATCTCTAACGGCTGAAGTAGTCCTGCGGGTCTCTGATGCTCGGCTTTGACCTGCTGACAAGTTAAACATTTCGAAACATACTTGGCTATTTCCCTCTTCATGTTGTTCCACCAAAAGTGTTGTTTCAAATTTTGATACATCTTCGTACTACCCGGATGAATAGTATATCTCGATTTGTGACCCTCATCTAAAACTTGCCTCTTTATTCCACCAACATCGGGTACGCACAAACGACCACGGAAAGTCAACACCCTATTTGAACTCATAGAAAAATCCTCGAAGTTCTTTTCCTTCATTTTACCCATTACTTTCACTAACTCGGGATCTTCTTTTGTGAGCTTCTTTTATTCTTTGAATTAGGGTCGGAGATGCCCTAATATTCGCAAAAATCGCCCCACGTCTCGATTCGCGAGGACACCAATCTCGAACATCCTCAAGCATTTTCCATTCTCGAACCATCATCGAAGCCACATAAGATTTTCTACTAATCGCATCGGCTACTACATTCGCCTTCCCCAGATGATAAGAAATCGTACAATCATAGTCCTTTAAAAGCTCCATCCATCGACGCTGTCGGTTGTTCAATTCCTTTTGAGAGAAGAGGTATTTCAAACTCTTGTGATCGGTAAAAATCTCAAACTTCGCTCCATATAGGTAATGCTTCCACTTATGCAACGCAAAGACTATCGCAGCCAACTCCATATCATGAGTAGGATAATTCTGTTCACTCGGGCTCAACTTCCTCGAAGCATACGCAATCACTTTCCCATTCTGCATCAAAACACAACCCAAACCCTCTTTAGAAGCATCACTGTAAATCACTAAGTCGTCATTTCCATTTGGTAACGCAAGAATCGGAGCCGTAGTTAATCTCTTCTTTAATTCATCAAAGCTACTTTATTTTTCACTCCACACAAACGGTACATCCTTCCGGGTCAACTGAGTCATCGGAGTAGCAATCCTCGAAAACCCTTCTATAAACCTTCTGTAATACCCGGCTAAACCCAGAAAACTTCTGATCTCGGTCACTGTCTCGGGTCTCTTCCAATCCACTATGGCTTCTATCTTTGAAGGATCCACAGAAATCACATCTTTAGAAATAACATGACCCAGAAATGAAACCTTCTCGAGCCAAAATTCGCATTTACTAAACTTCGCAAACAACTGCTCCCTTGCAAGAATGGATAAAACTGTCCTCAAGTGTTGCTCGTGCTCCTCTCGAGATTTAGAGTAGACAAGAATGTCGTCGATGAAGACCACCACAAACGAATCAAGATAAGGATGGAAAACCCGGTTCATCAAATCCATAAACACGGCAGGCGCGTTAGTCAACCCAAACGGCATAACCAAGAACTCGTAATGACCATAGCGAGTGCGAAAAGCAGTCTTCGGAATATCTTCCGATCGAATCTTTAACTGATGGTACCCACTCCTCAAATCAAGTTTAGAAAACACCACGGACCCTTGAAGCTGATCAAATAAATCATCAATGTGAGGTAGAGGATACTTGTTCTTCACTGTAACCTGATTCAACTTTCGGTAATCAATACACAATCTCAAAGAACCGTCTTTCTTCCGCACAAACAAAACCGGTGCTCCCCACGGGGAAACACTAGGGCGGATAAACCCTCGATCAAGCAACTCTTGCAACTGAACCTTTAATTCCTTCAACTCTGCGGGAGCCAATCTATACGGTGCCTTTGAAATCGGAGCCGTACCCGGCAAAAGGTCTATACAAAACTCTATTTCACGATCGGGAGGCATATCATATTCAGAAGAGAAAACATCAGGAAATTCCCTAACTACCCGAACACTCTCCAAACTAGGGGATTCTTTCCTAGTATCAAGCACACTAGCCAAGTAACCCTCACAACCTCTATGCAATAATCTCCTAGCTTTCACATAGGAAATCATACGAATATTTCTACCCAAAGGCATAGCCTCAAAAACAAATTTAGGCACATCAGGGATAGAAAAATTAACGACCTTTCTACGACAATCGACAGAAGCATGAAACTTGCTCAACCAATCCATACCCAAAATAACATCAAAGTCTTGAATCGGAAGGACTACTAAGTCCGCACACAAGACACGACCACATATAAGCACATCACAAGCACGAAATACTCTATCGGTCACCAAACACTCTCCCATAGGAGTTGACACCTCTAACACATAGGGCAAAGACTCAGATACAGCATTTAGTAAAGAAGCAAATTGCACAAAAATGTAAGAATGAGATGATCCTGGATCTACTAACGTACGCGCGCTCACATTAGATATAGAAACAATACCTCCAATCACTGAGGGATCATCTGCCTGATGCTGATTCATTGAAAACACTTTTCCTTGGACCTTGGCCTTTCCCGTAGCATCCCTTTTCTGACCCTGTGGAGCCCCAGCTCCTACCCCAGTCGGTTGGCCCCTGCCTCTAGTACAATCCCTTGCAAAATGCCCCATTTGACCACAATTGGTACACTTGCCCTGTTTCTTCCAACACTGGTCCTCTGAATGGCCTTCCTTTTGGCAATAGGAACAAAGTCTCCTATGATGGTCCCCTTGGTTCCCGGCAGTAGTGCCCGGGTTCCTTGGGATTGGTTGCCCTCGGGACTGAGATTGTCCCCCAAAATTACCTCGGTTATCTGAACGGGATTGTGGCTTGCTCTGCCCTCCTTGCTTGCTAGTGTTAGTCACCTCGACCTTCTTCTTGTGCTCCCCTATATCTTGCTCAATCAAATAGGCTCGGTCCACCGCATCCTGATAAGTTTGAATCCTCTGTGTTATAAGTTGAGTCCGGATAGAAGTCTTCAAACCCCGGATGAATCTCATAGCTTTCTGTTCTTCGGTCCTCACAAGATAGTCACAATACCGGGCTAATTCTGTGAACTTAGCCGAGTACTGAGCTATAGACAACAAACCTTGCTCCAAGTTGAGAAGCTCGATCTCCTTTCGGTTTTGATCCACTACCGGAATAAAATGCTCTTTGAACTTCCGCACAAACAATTCCCATGCATACACTGTATGGGTATCATCCCAACTCGCCTTAACTCCTTTCCACCAATGCTCGGCGGCCCCAACCAATTTGTAAGCCGCAAACCGGACCCTATCCTCGTCCGTGCACCCAAACCCATCATAAATTTTCTCCATAGACTCAACCCATAGTTCGGCCTTCTTCACATCGGGCTCACCATCGAACTCCCTTGGTTTTAATTTCAGAAATTGCTCCAACCCGTAACGCGGAGGTGGCACATGCTCCTCTCTTGGCCCTTGGTCATGAATTTCCTTCATGGCCGCCTCAAACATGCCTTGGAACATAGCACGGTTCTCCCCCCGAAGATCATTCTGATTCTGAGTCCCACTAGAACTTTCACCTGCCCTTCTTCTAGCCATTGGGAACAATTACCTGCATAAAACATCAACCGTTACTCACTCCGAACACAACTACCCTCCTAGGTCATACTAGTCCACCTAGACTTATACTTAGAGCTAAACCATGGCTCTGATACCAACTGTCGCGACCCCGACCCCGCGGGCCCGGAGTACGCGAGCTGGACGTCGACTTAAACAATAAACTCTAAAATAATGAAGATAAAATTTTCCTTTTATACCAAAAGATGATAACACAAAGTTTTGAAATCTAACTTGAACAACAAAATATAAACTAGTGTAAGCTCCATAAGCTTACACCCAAAATAATAAAATATACAAATTCTTATGACGTCAAGTTTGGTACAACTATTCCCAGAAAGGTTACACATTTATGTAATGTAAACCCACCACTAACAACTTGCCCCAAAAGCTCAACCCTCGCGACGTCCTCCTCGTGATCTGCGAGTCTAATCCTTTCCTCCTGGGGGGGGGGTAAGGAAAAACAAAGATAAAAGAAAGGGGGTGAGATAAATCTCAATAAGTTACTAATGCAACTACATAACATGCTATGGTGCAATAAGCAATAAACAATAATAAATATCACTGAGCACATAGCATTTATCAATTAACAGATAGCAGCGGAAATAAACAATTAACAAAGGATATTAGCCAAGGTTTCCCAACTGAAAGAACCAAATAAAGGTCGCTGCGCAGCTTCAATAATCAACAATCAACATCTTCATAGTAGCATGAAAGCTTGAAGAGAAAACCCCCGGTACCGGAACCAATAATAATGAGGGGACAGTGACACACAGTCAAAGCCCAAAAACCAATAGCTAAAATGCTCACAAAGGGGCTAGCTCATCTCACATCCAAGGCCAATCTGGAGGAGGGAAATAATGGGGCAAAACAATGGTCAACATCATAATGGACTTGGCTTGTGCCATCATAATGTTTCGCATCGCCCGAAACACACACAAATACCAGCTGGACTTTCAAGTAAAGGCTAAGTAATAAAATACTAGCACGGTAAACAACTAATGATTCCAAAGTAGGGAACCGTTCCAAACAAATCACCCAAAACGGTGCATCAATCCAACAATACATCTAAAAGATGTTCCAATAAACCCAAACCATTTTTAATCGAATTCCATAACACAATCAATCACAAAGGGATCATTCTCGAACACTAAAGTGTTCCACAATATTAACTTAAGTCAACTAGGGTGATACTTCGAGCCTCGATCGGGCTTGGACCTTAAAACAATTAAAAAACAAAGATATTCAGAACAGCGGGTATGGGCGATCGCCCATAGCCAGTCCTGGCGGTCGCCCAAAACCCAAACCCGAAGCCCAAACCAACTGACTTCATGGGCGGTCGCCCAACCCAAAAGTGGGCGGTCGCCCACTCACTATTACTCACATTTTCCGGATCAACTGATTCGCTGGGCGGTCGCCCACGCCCCCTGCTTGCCGGAAAATCGCAAGAACCAACTGGGTTCTTCCATTTTCTTACCCAAATCTTCACCATTGAAAGCCAAACTCAAGACTAACATTACCAATACATAAACTAAAGTTCCCACACCATTTGGGAGCTAAAAGAACTCCTAGAACATCATCTAGAAAACCTCAATCAAGGATGATTCAAATACCAAATTTTCACAAAAATGAACAAAATGTAAATCATTCCCAAATCCACCCAAGATGCAATAAATAGCATTCATCTCATCAAATAAACATGGAGTAGCATTTCTAGCATAAAATGGGGGAAAAGCAACTTACTTGGAATTTCTCAAAGATGACGGAATTCAAATATTTTTGGTTCTACGCGATCCTATCGACGATCTAAACACATTTCATAAAATGAGTAATAAGAAAAGATGAGAGGAAGAAGGTGAAAATGAAGAGAGAAGAGAGAAAAGAGAAAAACTTACCTTTCTTGGAGAGAGAGAGAAAGTTTGCTGGGAATTGAGGGATGGAGTGGGATGGTGAGGGAGAAGAGAGGGAGTAGGGATATGATTATTTCAAAAACTTACACTTAGACCCCCTCCCCCACAACTACACCAACTCTAATACTTCCTACTAACAACTAAGACCAAATAATACTACACTAGCACAAATGACCCAAATAAAATGCTAGACGTAATTTATTATGAAACATAAATGCACACATAATTATTAATTAAATAATAATTTAAACAATTAAATAAGAAATAAATAAATATTTATTATTAGAAAATAGAGACGGGTTTTCGGGTCGTGACATAGAATCCATTGTTAACATCCACATAACCAAGTCAGGTTGTGATAACCAGGTATGACAACATTCACATGATGACCAATATACGGTGAAATCTGGTTATTATATAGCTTTAGAAAACCATAAAGACACCAAAACCCTTATGTCAAACTCCCAAAACTCAGAAAACACAACCACATGGGAAAAAAAATCTGGAATAATCCTCTAGAACCTATACATAAAATCTTGTTTTGGAGACTCCTTTCCAAAGTCCTTCCTACACTCAAAGCATTACACACCTGAAAATGTTCGGCCTCTATCCTGTGTACAAGATGTGACAACTATGAAGAAAATGAAAACCTTCTCTTTTTTAACTACTGGATTTCCAAACAAACGTGGAACTCTGCCGCTATCCAAACTCCAACAAGCTGGATAGAACCGAACCAAACTGTGATCTCTTGGCTATCAACATAGATAAACCACCTTATAAACATTTTGGACCCATGTCTGATGGTCCTCATAGCCTGGGAAATATGGATCAACAAGAACAACGTAATTTTCAACTCAGCCTCTCTAGAAATAGATACAATCATTCAATTCCCAAGGCCCTAGAAAATCTGCAGAATATAAAAATCCGAGAAGCAATAGGGAACACCAATGGAAGAACAAGCTACGGTCGAATCATTGGAACAAACCAATCTCGGGCAAATGTAGCAAATCAGCAAAATGAGAGTCCTGATTCTTGCAATGAAATGACTCTTGAAGAATACATAAAAAACAACGGAACGGAGAACAATGGAACAAGGAACATGGAATACGAAATGATTGTTTGATAATCACAGATGGCTCCTACAAAAAGAATGCCAAATGGCCTTGTCTAGGTGGGGAACTATAGGACAGAAGGAACGGTAGAATAGCAAGCAGCAGCAAATCTTGTAACGCACCCTCAAGCATACAAGCAGAATGAAATGCCATTTATTTATGAAGGAATGAAGTGGCAACAAATCATAGCTTCATAAATCTGATAATATTAACAGATTCACTGTTTTAAGATTTAAACTCACTGTTTTAAGGTCTCGTTATTTTAAAGTTAAAACTATAATAAAAAATAAAATTTCTATAACTTATGAAAAGCTAGTTTCTTTCAAAACTTACTCTTGGCAAAATAAAAGTTGTGACCAAATTTTGATAGTTAGGAGCGGAAGAACAAAGTGTGTAGTGAAGATTCAAATGTGAGTAAAAAGGAAAAAGGGATCCGGTCCCGATCTACCTCACTAACCAAATACATGCCCGCGGAAATAACAAACGCCTTATTCTCTCTTCCACGCAAATTGTCACCTAGTTCAGTAATTTCCGTATCTTTCACCTGACGACACGCTTTTCTCTCATCGTGTAAATTTGCAATTCCTCTTTTCATAGATTTAGTGCTGAAAGCTCGAATAGTGCAGAAACAGAAGGAAGGAGGAGAGAGAAAATGGCGAAATCGAGCGCAGATGACGAGGAGCTCAGACGAGCCTGCGAGGCTGCAATCGAAGGAACCAAACAGAAGGTTGTAATGTCGATCCGTGTTGCCAAGACTCACGGTGTCTGGGGTAAATCCACCAAAATTGGCCGCGGCCAGATGGCTAAACCTAGGGTTCTTGCCCTTTCCAGTACGCTTCCATCTTTCTTCTTGGTGTCTGCGTTTGCTGATGCATCTGTCATTTGCATATTTCGATTTCTCAGTTGTTTGTTCATACTGATCTCATTTGAATTTCGTGGTCTATGCGAATTTTAATTGTATACACTTTTGTTTATACATAATTGAGCTACTCTTTTCTGTTATTTCGATTTGTATATCTAGGAAGTGTAATTTCTGTTACATAGAAAGGGAACTGCGTGTTCATACATTGATAACAAACACATTTTTTCCTGATGCAATTGATATGCTGAAAACTTAGGTCGTTTGCACTCTGTACTTCGTGAGTAATGCCAGTTTCACTCACTGAAGTGGTAGTAGGTAGGTTCCTGAACGAGCAGATTGTCTGCATGGTTAAAACAAAAAATAAAGATCTTCCAATGGCTAAATGGAAGTAGGACAAGTGGTTATGCTTATTATGTCAAGCAGATTCTTAAGGAGGATTTAAAACATTTTTGCTGTATGTTCTGATCAAGCAATGGAGAAGGTCTACGGAATTGGTTCAGTAAGGTGAAATTGATTATAATATGCATCACTCCCTTTTTAGTTTTTTCCAGAATAAGAGGTTACATTTTCTGTAAACATTTAATACCCTATGAGTTTGTGATGATAATATAACAAGTCAAATCAATTGATGCTAGTTATAGCTATCACCACACAGTACAAGAGAACTTTAGGGAGGTAATAAATTGTGAACCATTTCTCAATTTGCGCCAATAAGTCAATCAGACAGAGGGAGTTCAAAGAACACACTTACTTTTGAAAAGATCTAAAGTGAAAACTGTGAGGGGGGGGGGGCGCACAAAACTGAAGAAAGACAAACGATGTTGTCTAATCATTGATTTGATAATGGTACCGCTTGGGAGATATGATGCTCATTTAGTGGCTCCTGAGGGCTGTGTCAGTTTGTTTGGTTTAATATGGTGCTATATGCGAACATTTTATTTATCCTTGATTTAATTATTTGCTGACAAAATCAACAGCAAACCAGTTCCATTACTCCATATTAATGACATATGATTCTAGTGGTGTGGTGATATTTTTTCTTTTGTCTAATTTGGTGTTGGACGTGATAAAGAGCAAAACTAAGAAGTGTAGTGTATGACATATTGCGCAAAACTGTTTACTTCAAAATGGTTTAACTAGTAGGTTGTGGTTTATGCAGCAAAAGAAAAAGGGCCGCGAACTAAAGCTTTCCTCCGAGTCTTAAAGTACTCAACTGGAGGTGTTCTTGAGGTACACTTTGAAACTCTATTTGCGTATACTTGTTATCTCTTTAGATGATACATTACGGACTTGGAGAATCAGAATCCCTAAGTTGAGCTACCACTGGATCTGGTGGTAGTTGCATAGTATTATGAAAACATGAGTTAATGGAAGCTAAGCTACTACTAATTTGAGTACGTAATAAACTTCATGTCTAATGTCACAAAGTCAGACACGATGATTGTTTTCTGGAAAATGCAGCTGCCATTTAGGTACACAAAATATATTATAAACCCTTTCTCCTAATGTTCTGGTTGATGCTTAGAAATGACATTTAACAATAATTTTTTTGGCCTTTCCACCTCATGAACTGAAATCATTCATAGTTTCCTCTGAAATTACTATGAAGGTTGTGATTTTGAACTGAAATTTTCTCTTAAAAAGTCTTTCCCCTGCACCTGTAGCCTGCAAAGTTATATAAACTGAAGCATCTTGCGAAGGTGGAGGTTGTCACTAATGACCCTAGTGGTTGCACGTTCACACTGGTAATGTTTCTTTTTACAAGGCTATGTCTACCATTCATTTCTTTTAATTGTAATGGCTCTGAAATTGTGAGATGGATGATCAGTTTCTTATTTTAGCTACTTTATTGGTCGAATTTCCTGTAGGGGTTTGATAACCTCAGAAGCCAGAGTGTTGCTCCTCCTCAATGGACTATGCGCAACCTTGATGATAGGTAAAGCTTGTGCTACTGTGCAGTGGCGGAGCCAGAAATCGAAGGAAGGGGGGGGGGGCAAAATATGTTGGAGCCAAGCCCCCGATTTTTTTTTTCCGGTGTTTCTATATACTATACAATACAATACAATTTTAGGCATAGACATATAGTTAAGTACTAACTTTAATGGTGACAATAAAGCATATACGATTCATCACATATACTCCCTTTGCCCCAAAATGATATTTTTATTTGCCATTTTTCATCGTCCCAAAAAATCCTTATCATTTTTACGGTTTAGGCTTAAAAGTGCACAAACAAATTGAATAGTCAAATGTTGAAAATATTTTGAGACAAATGGAGTATAACACAAAGGGGTCGCGCTCCTGTGAGAACCATTTTATATGAGAACCGTGAGAACCAATCATAACCATTAGATTAGAAAAAAAAATCAAGGGTCCAGATGTTAGATACATTGGATACACTTGGATACATTAGTTAATTTTCGAAAAACAATTGGATACATTAGTTTTTAACATAGTGTATCCAAGTGCAACACTTAGATACAATACTTATTAACCTATTGTATCCAAGTGTAATATCGAATTCTTTGTAATGTATCTAAGTGTATCAATTGTATCTAACATATGGACCCTTGATTTTTTTTCTAATCTAATGGTTATGATTGGTTCTCACAATATTTAAGTTATCATTTGAGCACCTACCTAACACAAAGTATCCAAAGATTTAACATATATAGTTGTTTAACATCGACCTTATTTTTACTCACCTACCTCACTTTTCTTACATAATTCCGTCTTAAAAATAAAAGTGTACCCCCTCCGTCTCATACTTATCGCTACTTATTTTCCTTTTAGTGTCCCATATTTATTGCTACTTACCTAAAATGTTCTATCTTTCTCTCTCTTACTCACTCACAACAACTATCTACTAACTTGTTTTCTCTCTCCTACCCACTTACAACAATCACTTTTCCAATATATTTTATTAATCCTCGTGCATTCCCATTTGGTAGCAAAAAGTATGGGACGGAAGGAGTAAATTTTAGTGGGACGGGGGGAATATATTTGTATGTACAGTGTGTATATGTATATACTTTATTTTTTAACACACATATACATATATACTTAACTACCATTATTGCAAAAAAAAAAAAAAAAAAAATGAAAAGCCAAGGGGGGGGGGGCAGTTGCCCCTGCTTGCCCCCTTGTGCCTCCGCCTCTGCTACTGTGCATCTGGATGTTAAATGCTTAATAAGCAAATGTTTTTTAGCATATATGTTTCTCTTAGGCCTCAAGTTTATTCACTCTTTTAATCTTGTAGGAATCGCCTGTTACTTTGTATCATGAACATATGCAAAGACATGCTGGGTCGTCTTCCCAAAGTTGTCGGTATTGATGTAGTGGAGATGGCTCTTTGGGCCAAGGTGCGTATGAGTGGTTCTGTTCTGCTATCCTGTTTTTACCTTTTGTTTTGGTATTAGAGAACGTTTACATACAAAAAAGAGGAGAGTTACATTTTTGGTAGTGAGATGTATGTGATGCTGCGTTGACTTGTAATAATATATACAATCTAGACTATTGTCAGAATTTTACTTAAACCTTCAAATTTTGAAATAATCATTCACAACATGTGGCCAGAATACTTTTTTGGGATATCATTTTGCAAGTATTATTTTTCTCATTTGAAAAAGAAAATAAATGAAATTGATCTATTGTCTGGATGAAAAAACTTTTTGTCTGGGATACAATGACTCGACCAAATATCAATAATTCTACGTATGCGGTTCTTTATATTTCTTGACCATTAACCCTCATCAAAGATTACATGTTTTTGTTTTTGAAAATGTGCAGACAATATAGAGTTTAGTGTTATTTTCCTCCGTTACCCACTTAACATATTACCTTCTTTCATCGGAAGCCATGTTAAAAACCTTTTCTGTTTGTGCTGGTTACTTTCCAGTCATTGACTCCAAGATGTATTTTTCTGTTTTATTGTTTAGAATATCAAAAAATTACTGGTAGTTTTCCAGCAATCTTTTATATCAAATTTGTAGTATTATTTGACTGGATTTAGTATAGGAAAATACACCTGCAATTACTAAGCAACAAAATCGCCAAGATGGGCCAGTCGAAATTGCAGCAGCAGAAGGAGATATGAAAGTGACAGTTGAAAGAGAACTTGTGTCTCAAGCGGAGGAAGAGGACATGGAAGCTCTTTTAGGCACGTACGTGTTTGTTTCTTTCATTCGCAATATGTGTGCTATTTGTTTGTATATAAATATTTTTTTACATTCATATATTTATGCCTGCCATACACATGTATTTCCGCTTTCAACTTTTAAGAAATTTGATGTATCATGAGCATAAAAAGGACTATACATCACCGTAATAGGTTCACAATGCTGTTCAATAGAGTAACAGGTTACGAAATCATTTTTGCTGTCTATCAATAGTCAAGGTCCTTGAGCCTAAAGTTGTGTTCGGTAGCATCAAGCACTTGATGCTTAATATAATGTAGGGAAGTTTGGAGGTAGGATGCACTGGATCACATTGGGCGCTAGACGTTGAATGTTGAATGAGGCTCTTATTCGTTAAGTAAGAATTTTGATTCTCAATCATTAAGAGGATCTTGGACATATTCATGTTGAATGAAAGAATTAAATCATGCATCCTACCTCTAAATTACCCTACATTGTATTAAGCATCAAGTAGATCTAAAAAGTAAATATAGCCATGACTCCACCTGGGGAAGCGTTACGAAAAATCTATAAAGTGGCTGTCTCTGGAAATGCTTGCTGAAAGCCTGTAAAGGATAAGAAATAAGCAGAAGCTCCACATGCAAGAGCAGAGTTTAAATTGTTGGAAGCCACACCTTAAGTATGAGGCAATGGTTGCTGTCTGCTGCACAACTCATTTCCATGCTACTGTGCAATTTCAAGATTTAGGGCATAGCCTTCACATGCGGTTTCATGTCATGCCTAGGGATGGCAACGGGTCGGGTTCGGGGCGCGTTTGCCTTAAACCGAACCCAATCCGTGGGAATTAACCTTTCACCCGCACCCGCCCCGCCCCGAGCTTTATCAAACCCGTGCCCGCCCCGCCCTTCCTTTCCCTTGGCCTGATGTAATAGCAATGAACTAGAACAAAACTAGAACTAGAACCACAACACCAGAAAAGCATAAATTTCTCACTTAAACAATGATATTTTGTTTCAAATTGGTAATAACTTCTTCAATATTTACAAAAATTGAAGAAAAATCTTGAAGTAAAAGGTAGAAATCGACCGAGGGAGAGAGAGGGACGGACCGAGGGAGAGACGGCGACGGCACGAAGGAACGATCGACGGCGAAGGCAGGAATGAACGACGGCGAAGGCAGGAATGATCGACGGCGACATCAGGAATGATCGACGGCGACGGCAGGAACGATCGACGGCGTCGACTCTTCCTTCAACACGAACAACGCAAGCGGCGGCATTGTGATTGTGATTTCTGTAAAAGTGTAAAACTGATAAATGAAATGAAACCCTAAATGTCCTTTATATAGTTGTATTATTTTGTAAATTGGTAAGAATAGAAGGGCTGATATGAAACTAGGAAGGATACTAATACATGTGCGGGTCGGGTCGGGTTAGCACTTAAACCCGACCCCGACCCGAACCCGCGCGGGTTATAAAAAATGCGACCCTAACCCTATTTTTGCGGGGCGGATCACCCTCGGGTTCGGATCGGGTTCGGGCGAATTGCCATCCCTAGTCATGCCTGACTGAGCTCTAGTCCTTACGATAGAATATACTCCCTCCGTCCCACCTCACTTGACACCCAAGAGGTGGGCACAATAACTAAGGAAAATGAATAAAATAAGGAAAATATGTGGTAGAAAATGAAGAGAGAGAATGAGTGGGGTAAATAGTAGTGTTGGTTGAACAAATTGAGTGGTGAGAAATGAAGAGAGAGAATGAGTGGTGGGGTAGAGTGAATATAAAATTATAAAAAGTATGCTATTTTGGGAAGTGTCAAGTGAGCTGGGACAGACTAAAATGGAAATAAGTGTCAAGTGAGCTGGGACGGAGGGAGTATTAACTAGTCGTCGGGAAACCTGGCATCCTGATGACCATTGGATGGTGTGCCATCCTCCTCACCAAAATTTTACTGAGCCAAAGCAAAGTTTTCTAGGGAAGGAACTCAGCGTTTCCATACGATGCAGAAAAAGTACCATAATAGTTGTATGGTCGCACAGAGAAGGGAAGGATAAAGGAAAAGATTTGTGTGAGCCTATTTATAGGCCCAGTTGTAGCCTTCATGGCATTATGATTTAAAATAAATTATAAAGACATGCCACTTTTATTTTTATTTTTACATGCAACTTTCCCTAGATGGGTCAAGTCTTCCATAATTTGCCATTCAGTGTACCTATCTGATATTTGCTAATCTGTGGATATGCAAACTAATTAACTAATAATGCAATCATTTGTGATGATAATTTCGATTATGCCACTCTTTCCAGTTATGTCATGGGTATTGGGGAAGCGGAAGCATTTTCGGAGCGGTTGAAGCGAGAACTTCAAGCTCTGGAAGCTGCAAACGTGCATGCTATTTTGGAGAGTGAGCCTCTGATAGAAGAGGTAATCCTTTCTGTTTCAGGAATATGTTCATAAGAGTGTAATGTTGGATCATTCTCAATGTTATTGCTGTATTACTTTGATGTTCTCATTCCTTCCTAGGTTATCATTCATCAATCTTAACATTCTCATTTCATACATACCCATTGTTTATAGTTGCCCAATACTACCATTTCATAAAGTAATACAGGTCCAATAGCTGTTCTATATAGTAACTTAGGTGGTTTAAGCCTATTGCTAGCTCTTCTATAATGCTCTTAAACAGCTGTTTTCTTACTTACTTTTTCTGCTTGTGAGTCCTGCAGGTACTGCAGGGGCTTGAGACTGCAACAAACTGTGTTGAGGATATGGATGAATGGCTGGGCATCTTTAATGTCAAACTTAGACATATGAGAGAGGATATTGAATCAGTAAGAAAATTGATTACTATGAGTTTGAGCATACGTATGGTCATCTATACTGCCACGAAACTCCCTTCAGCTTCCAGCTAGGGTGATATAACTATTGCATTTTTTATGCTCTACCTGAACAAGAAACCTGATCATAAATTTTGGATGTATATAGTTGATTTGTAGAGAAGGAAAGAGTTTATTGCTTGCTGAAGTATAACTTTTCTGCTTCAGATGGATTTTAATCTGAATGTTCTGAAAAGTATGTAAAGATTAAAGTTCTAGTCGCTTTCTTGCCGTAGCTATGTAGTGCTTAGTGTCAGATAATGTCTATGCGAAACAGTTGGCAACATTAGTCAATTTAGCACGAGTGCGCGAATTTTGGTGATGATTGGGTTTTTTGTTTGTGAATGCAGATAGAAACACGCAATAACAAGCTGGAAATGCAGTCTGTGAATAACAAAGCATTAATTGAGGAGTTGGATAAGCTTCTTGAAAGATTGCGCATCCCTTCAGAGGTACTTTGACAATTGATATGGCTACGTTATTTTGTCTTCATATTATTTGATCAAGTCTTGTTCATCCGTGTGACATATTCTGTAATTTTTCTCCAGTATGCAGCATGTCTAACTGGAGGTTCATTTGATGAGGCACGCATGCTTCAAAATATTGAAGCATGCGAATGGTTGACTGGAGCTTTGCGTGGTCTTCAAGTACCTAACTTGGATCCTGCCTATGCAAGCCTGAGATCCGTATGTACATTGTCTGTCTTTATTGATGCGGCTTATTCTTTTACTGCAGTTTGGTGTTCACATAAATGTCTTGAAGTAGAAACCTAAAATACTATAATCATCTATGTCGCAAGTCATAGAAAACAGTGTTGTTATACTTGGTGAAACATTATTGAATGTTGTGAAGAGCATATAAAAGTTTAAATATTAAATTTTTCTTCCTTTGTACCAGAAAGAGAGTCCAGTTACTATTTTCATCTTTCCAAGAAAAGAGTTCCATTTCTAAAAGAAGAAATAATTTTATTGCAATTTCAAGATACAAGTGAGTACAGCTACATCCTTAGAAAGTCCGATTTGTCAAAGGTGGATCTTTTTTTTGGATGAGGTAATTTCTCTATGAAGATGCTTGTATGTGATAAACAACTTGGTGCATTCCCTCTGATCATTGCATTCATATATACACGTCTTTGTTATTCATTTGTGGATGACAATTTAAATTTTACACGAGGCACAAGCGAAGATGTAAAACAACTAGTCAGCCATGCACCTGTTTAAATCTATGAATCTATTTGTCAGTTTTTCTTAGTGCTGTGGTAGTTCTCATTCGTCAGTCTTTATCACTTTTTCCTACATCTAAAGTTCCGTTCAAATATGCTCTGTTTTATTCTCCTTTTCCGAAAACTGCCTGGATTCGAAAGCTTCAGTATATATGTAATCTTGGCATTAATCTTTCAAAAATCATAAAAGTTGCATATTAGCTATTGTCTATTTAGCCCTATAACCTAGAGTTCTTGTGACTTTGTAATGTCCTGATTTGTGTTTTGAACTTAGGGACAATCTTCTGCTCTTCATTTTCTTGCTGTCATGCATCAGATGAATTCCCACTTCATCCTTTTTTTTTCTTCCCCTTTTTCTTTGACAAAATTTCAACTTCATCTTAAAAATCTTTAAATTATAATTTTTAAAATATGTGACTTAGATGACTAGGAACTCAAATCTGTAGGCACAAGGTTATGTACGTTACTTGGATTGTCAGTCTTATCTAGCATCATTCGGGTGGTATGATTTTTACTCCATTTCTACATGTCTTGTAACCAACTAGAATACAAAATTTTAAGGCTTGGTTGTGGCTCAGTGCTTTATAAAATGGAAAATGGCACTATTCGAACTTCATTTGACATGTTTCAGTTTTGCTATGGTATACTCCATCCGTCGTAGCTCAATGTACGTACTTGGTGTCATTGATAGGTCTCACTTCCAAAAATGGACAACTTTTGTTATTATGATAGTTATCTTACCCCACTTGTCATTCTCACACCCTTAAATTATGGGCCCCACTTGCAAATCCTATTCCACTTATCATACTCACAATACTTGTGAACACACACACACACACACACACACACACACACACACACACACTCATTCCTTAATTCCCGTGCTCAACTGTAAGTGTGTACATTGAGCTAAGATAGAGGGAGTATATGGTATACTCCCTCCGTCCCACTCGAATTAGGATTCTTGGACAATCTAATTATACTTTGACCAATAATTTGAAGAAAAATGATTATCGTAATGAAAATTTTAAAATAGTTATTGAATTTATTCGTGATCGTAATACAATAACAATTTTTAAAATTTTATTAGCATCATTATTTTTCTTCAAATTATTGGTCAAAGTAGAATCAGATTGACCAAGAATCCTAATTCGAGTGGGACGGAGGGAGTATACTGGTAGTTTTTTGATGAAGTCATCTGAAACTCATTTTTGTTTCTTCTTTACGAATAACAGTTTACCTTTTACAATCATTAGATGTCTCTTTAAGGAATTGGTGATTAAATTCTTACAGGTCAAGGAGAAGCGAGCAGAACTTGACAAATTGAAAGCTACTTTTGTGCGAAGAGCCTCTGAGTTTTTGAGAAACTATTTTGCTAGTTTAGTGGATTTTATGATAAGTGACAAGAGTTATTTCTCTCAGGTTCTTGCGACAGGATATTGCAATTGTCTTATCAATATAATTTTGCTTGACCATCTACATGTTAGTATCTTAAATGATAACATATAGACTCCTCTCTTGTAATATACAGCGGGGTCAACTGAAGAGGCCTGATCATGCTGATCTCCGATATAAATGCAGGACGTATGCTCGCCTTTTGCAACACTTGAAGGTCAAATAATGGAAGAAGGAAGAATTATTTACAGTAGTTATTGTTAGATGTCCTACATCTCCATACTTTATGTTTCTAATATCCTCTTCTACTCCTTTTTTTTTTTTACAGAGTCTGGATAGAAATTGCCTGGGCCCACTGAGGACAGCTTACTGTAGCTCCCTTAATTTGCTTCTACGGCGTGAGGTCAGTAGATATCGTAATTAATTGCAGCTGCGTTTGTGTTTGGTGTGCTCTTGAAGTTCCACGATGTTCCATATAACTTTCTTAATGTTGATTGGTTGCGCTTGACATATACTTAAGTATACAAAGGGCCTTTTGCTCTGTAACTACATTTGCAAAGGCTTGCGTCATACATGATCAACTTGTAGCCAATTGATGTTTTTTATCGAACAGTCCCTCTGTTCCGTTTTGGGTGGCTTCCTGGCCCTTTTTCATTTGTCCCTACGGAATCGTCACATTTGGATAAGTGAAAATACTGCATTTGGTTTGTTATTGTACTTCGAAAACATCCAAAATTGTGACGATTAGGGCAAACATTGGTTAGTGCTATTCCTATTTTAGATTGCTGAGAGAAGTTGTGCTGTCCTTAACCATTGGGCAATTAATAGGGTTTCCCGTCAAAAAGAGGTCAGAGAGAGCATACCTTCAACCATTGCTGAAACAAGTGATTTAGGTCAATTTGTCAATTGAAATTAATGGCATAATCATTTGAATGTCAATAATTTTGTAATCTTCGCCGAGATTATGGGTTCTGAAGTTTCCAAACATTATATATGTGTGTGGTTATATTTCTATATGTATGAATGTTCCTAATACTCCCTCCGTCCCAAAATGATCTTCATACTTTTTTCAACATTACCACGAAGGAACTTTGAGCAATGATTTTAGGTTGATTAATTTATCTTAATGAAAATCTAAAACTTGTTTTTGATAGTATTGATGATGATGTGTCAATAACAAGTTTTAGATTTTCATTAGTACAATTGAGTCAACCTAAAATTATTGCTCAAAAATCCTTCGCAATAACGTTGAAAAAAGTATGAAGATCATTTTGGGACGGAGGGAGTATGATTTATCACTTTTAAAGATTGTGTTCTTTCAAGCAATAGCGCTCAAGGTCATACAGCCATGAGCATGCACAGGAATTCAATGAATCGGCATTGAAATATTTTACAGTATATTTTTGAACTTTTGCTGCCAATTGTTGAACTCGTGTGACTCATATGGATTGAGCTTTACATAGTGGTAACACTTGTGGTTTTGTTTTATATATGCATATGGTGTAATACTCTTGGTTTTGCTTGTTTCCTTAGATACATGGAACATTACATGCGCTTCGAAGTTTGATCAGTTCTTCTGAACTGAATTCAAATTTTATGTTCTTAATGATTTTGTTTATGAACTGTTTGTTACACAGTAGCATTCTTGTAGTTAAGATGTTATATCTGAACACTCTTTTTATCGTTTTAGGCTCGTGAGTTTGCAAATGAACTTCGTGCTAGTACCAAAGCATCAAGAAATCCAACAGTGTGGCTTGAAGGTTCCACTGGTTCGAACCAAAATGTGAGTAATGCAGACACTTCGACAGTTTCAGAGGCTTATGCCAAGATGCTCACAATATTTATCCCACTCCTTGTTGATGAGGTTAGGACCTAACTTATTCGCTCGTTCTGTCTTTTTGCACCATCCACTTCCCGCCAGGAGTTAAAATGATTTCACTAGCAAGAACCAAACACTCATTTCTTACACTGGTCAAACCACAGAGTTCATTTTTCGCACACTTCATGTGCTTTGAAGTTCCGGCACTTGTACCACCTGGAGGTCCTGCAAATGGAAACAAAAATGGATCGATGGATGATGATGCTAATGACGATGATTTAGGCATTTTGGACATTGATGAAAATGACAGCAAACCTGGTACCTTTTCTTGTGCTGTTTTCTTTTTCAGCTATATTAAGAGCCTTTTCATCTTTTAACATGCTATGTTTAGGTAAAACCTCGGAGCTGGAGGCGCTAAATGAATCACTTCATGCTTTACTGGATGGGATACAAGTACGTTAAAGATAACTTTATCTTGTGTTCTGATTATATGAATTGCTACTCTCTTTTCTTGTGTAGGGGCCTTATGGCAGATTGATATTGAAGTGTCAGATTGAAAGAAATAGCTAGTATGCCTGTTCTAAATCCATGTTTAGGTGTGGGCAATTTAATTTCTCAAGAAAGATCCATACCTTAAAGGCCAGCATCTCGAGCAATTATATCCCTACACTTGACGAGAAAATCCCCAGAATCAGTCTTAACTAAAATACGAAGGATTAACGTATGCGATTTTGGATGTTTATCTCTTTTCCTTACTGATCTACATATTGAGCCCAAAGAAGACGGAAAAATCTAAAATAATCTTTGATAGCGGCTGCGTAACACATTTCTCTCAGATATGATTTGATTTCATACTACATATGGAAAACTGATGAAGCTTTAATCAACAATGAAAGAGAAGTAACAAGACTTTGGAAACATCAACTGATGGTTATGTTACTTGTATATGATTTTTTTTTCCTTTTCTCACAATGCTATAAATATTGTACTAAAACATGTAAGATGAAAAGCAGTAGCTGTCTATCAATGTTTCTTGATATATATCTTGTCAGAGTAGTGGCACTCATTTGGATCTTAGTGGACTGTCAAGTGTTGCTAGTTACTGTATCAGGAAAATATGGTAACAGATGTCAGTAATAAAAATACTTTTTTGTGTTCCATCTCTAACATGTTATTATCTCATCCGCTGCTGGTTATATTTTACTCCTTCCTTTCTCCTCTCAGAGTCCCAAGTTGAAAGTATTTGAAGAGTTAAGATGAATAAGGACATATATAAGGGTTATAATTATGCCATCTTTAGGTTTACTATAATATAATAGGTCTCACTCTCAGTACTCTTCAAATTTGTAGGCTTAATTTTTGGTGCAAGAGTTTCAAAGTCAAATGCTCGAATATGAAAAATAATACTCCCTCCGTCCCAAAATCTATGTCCGAAATTGCTCTTGATCAAGAACAATTTCGGACATTCATTTTTGGACAGAGGTAGTAATCTTTGTATGTAATGGAGGGAGGGAGTATAAATGAAGTACTCCCTCCGTCCCATCTTAAACTTCAAAGTCAAAGGAAAATTTGTCAACTTACTTGTACTTTGACTGAACACTTATAATATAATTAATTATCTTAATAAAAAATTTAAAAATTGTTTTTGATTCACCATTATCAATATTCTCATAAGTAACTTTTAGTTTTTCAATAGGATAATCAAATTTTCTCTAAATCAATAGTCAAAGTGCAAGTAAGTTGACAAATTTTGCTTTGACTTTGAAGCTTAAGATGGGACAGGGGGAGTAATTGTTTTACTGTTCTACTCATGCAAGATAGTTCCTAGGCAAGACACGAGTGATGTCACAGTTGTGGACCTTGTGGTATAATCTACATGATTGCTAGCGAAACTATTGGATAATGTCTTTAGTTCTTTTTATCCTGGATTACAGGAGGATTTCTATGCGGTGGTGGATTGGGCATACAAGATTGATCCATTGCGCTGTATATCTATGCATGGGATAACAGAACGATATATATCTGGTCAGAAAGCTGATGCAGCAGGATATGTGCGACTGTTGCTGGATGCCTTAGAATCTAGAATTACTTCTCAGTTTACCCGTGTAAGTTATAACCTTCATGCAGAATGCCACTGTGACTTGCTTGTAAAGTTCATGACATCCATCAACTCACTTTAAGAATCTGTGCAGTTTGTTGATGAAGCTTGCCACCAGATTGAAAGAAATGAGCGAAATGTACGGCAGATGGGTGTCTTGTCGTATATACCAAGGTAAACGGGATCTCAGATGTTTAGGATTCTGTAAAGAGCATGAGCTGCATCACACATTAGACATTTATGGGAGATGAGAATGCTATAAAATGATTCAGTATAATTAAGTGTCTTCTCATATATGACCAGATAAACTAGGTTAGAAATGGATTGAGTTGGGTAGAAAATTGTTCATTGTAATTAGCATGCCGGGCTTCTATGAAGACATGGGAATTAATTTTTCTCTTATTTTAGCACTTGCCACTTAAGGCAATAGATTTTCGATGATTCAAATTCTCTTAAGAATAGAAAAAATATCTTTTATGAATCTTTGGTCAAAGTATAATCAAGCTAATCAAATAAGTCAAGGTCGGACTGATATCTTTAGACAAAGGAAGTTAAGTACTTGAAAGGACCAACATATGGTTTAGTAGGCATTGTAAAAGAGTGCTAGAAGAAAATTGACATTTGGGTGAGGCTAGGAAATCCAGCAGATCCATCTGTACTTCTTTCTACGAGATGAAACTCATTTTGTTCAGTTTGATTAAACTCGGTGTAATATTTAAAACTTAGCTTGTATTGTATATAAGGTCCTTGCTTATGTTTGCATTATCTTCGCCTCTGCTATCGACACTCTTCTATTTTGGTTGATCATTTGTAGATATATTCTGCATGACTAAGCCTTATGTATTGGGCCTTGTTGCTGCTTAGTATTTACTTTTTCCCTTAGCGTTGCTAAGTTGATAGTTGCCTTGGTTTGTTTTCCTTCGCTAGGTCGAGTATTAACTCATACTACCTCCGTCCCATAATAAATGTCGCATTTGAATTGTCAACAATTTAAGGAACGTGCCATACTTGTTCGCATCAAGACACTTTCCTTATCTAGGAATGCGAAATTTATTTTTGAACATGACAAAAATAAAAGTCTGACATGTATTATAGGACGGGGAGGAAGTATAATCTTTTGAACCCACAGTGTTGTGTGAGTTTGTTATTTCTTTGTTTGCAGTACTTAATTTGGTTATATATGCATTCATATAAAGTTTAACTTACTTCTGTATAGATTTGCGACACTTGCCACCCGTATGGAGCAGTATATTCAGGGACAATCTAGGGACCTGGTTGATCAGGCATATGTTAAATTTGTAAGTATTCCCCTTGCAAAAACATATTTTTCAAATCAGAAGCACAACACACCATATATTGGCATATGTTAATGTAAGGGTATGAAACATCAACACCAGAAGTTAAGACAATCTTACTTGTTGAGTTGGTGTGTTTAATCTTTTGGTTGCAGTGTGATTAGATATATGATATTGATCTGCTTTTGACGAATGAAGTGCATGTTCTTTGAAAAGCTAAAATGAACATGTAACTTGTTATCTCTTATTTTGGTGATGGATGCCTTGTCCATCTGTTTTGTAATTTGAGATTCATCTATGAAGTTTTTTTTTTTTTTTTTTTTTTGTAATTTGAGATTCATCTAATTGTCTTTTTTTTTCCTGAAAAAAAAAGGATCTTGTAACTTGTTATGGAGAAAGGACAATTTCAGTATAATTTATACCCCGCATACACTTATAAAAAAACTATAGCCCGTCTATTTTACATAATAAAATTTTTGCATTGAGTCTATATGGAGGAGTTGTATATAATGAAAGGGGAAATCAAAAACATTATTTTGGCTTATCTTGGTCTTTATTTTATCCAAAGTGGTATCTTCTACCCCCATATGACACTGAGTTATAAAGCATGTATGAAGTCCCCTCAGGTTCACTTGAACCAATGGTGAAAGATGTTACCTGAATATCTTCGGATCTTAGAAAGATCAAAGAGTCCTTTTTGTTTTTTCCTTCAGTTTTCCTGTATCTGAATCACGGATCTTCACCAGCCTCGCCACCATCATGCATCCTTAAGGTTAATATCACGGTCTGGTGGTTTGGTTTTTACGTCTCAAACTGCAGTTATTTTTAAAATGGTATGCTTTAGTTTGGAGGGGTCATACCACAGACCTAACCGAACCAGGTGTTTCGCCAATTTTTTTGGACCAAACCGAACCAGACCACATGGTGGTCCGGTTTGGTCCTAGTCTCCCAAACCGCGGTCTAAACCGAACTGCTCACGCCTATTGAAATCTATTATTCACCATCATGCAAAGCACTTGGTGTCAAACGGCACAAACATGGCCTAGCCTACATTCACACTAATCTATTCCTCCCCATCGCTAGAATACGCACATACTTTATGCAAATCCATTAGGGTTAAAAGAATGTAAGAACAGGCACAAGAACCTCATAGGAGCCTGATGGGGCACCAGAAGCTATGGATGTGGGTTAAAAAAATTAATGAAGTTCTTGTAGTTGCAGTTATAATTCACTTTCATGCTTCTGTAAATGACAGGAGTTTTGTCAGGTAGTGACAAACTAAATGTTAATTGTCAATTCAAGTTTTTTTTTTTTTTTTTTTTTTTTTTTTTTGTTTACTTTCGGTTGAAATTTACTGGTTAAAATCTACCGTTAATTGAGCTGCAATGTTGACTTTACTTTTCACTGACTGCAGTTAAGTTCTCTGATTAATGGCCAGAGATTCTGAATAAAAACAAAAATAAGTGGTAGCATCATTAGCTTTGCCTTCTCTCTCTGCACACATATCTGAGTCGACAAAAAATGGTAAAGAGAACAAAGTGATTGGAAGAAAAATTGGCGGCGACAAACATTATTTAATCAATTTAGAATCAATTTTCACATGACCTATAATCAGAATTATCTCCTTCCTCTCCGGCTCCTTCAAACACCTAGTTCTACCTTCTTCTTTTTTTTGCGCCCGGAATCCAGTTCCATCAGGCCTCTATTGTTGATCACATCTCACTCTGCTGAAAGATGACTGTGGTTTTGTAAATGTGATGCCAATGTTTTGTTTGCTGTTTTTTTTTTTTTTTACTGCTTTGGAAAGACCAAATTTTCTTTTGAAAAATCCGTCAAGACCGGACGTAAGGTTGGAAGCAAGAATTTTCGACGAGGAGTGACAAAAGTTGGGCGGAGGCAGAGTGAACGAGGAGAGAAAATATAAGTAATGGAGGAGAAAACTATGGTAGTCGGAGGGAAAGTAGGGGAAACCCAACCCTAGTTTCTTACTATAAACTCGAAATCACAAAACCCACATAGAAAAGTACATGTGACTTGCGCATGACTTTTTAACAGGCCATATGTAACGGCTTTAACAGAAACCTTGAATTGATAAGAAATTGCAATCTCGGACCCTAAATTGATGAAATTGAAATATTGGACCCCAATGTAGGAACTAACCCCTAAGTTTGGACCCTATTTTGTTGTTTGCCCATGTTAATATGTGATTGCGCCATCTTAATCTGCAAATTGGATTTTTTGGATTGAAATAATTCAGTGTATATGTTCTTTCGTTCATCTCTATCAGTTCTTCCATTTGGACCCTATTTGGATGAAAATCCTCATACTGAGTAATTCTATTATACCTCATTTGACAGGTTGGCATAATGTTTGTGACTCTAGACAAAATTGCTCAGACAGACCCGAAATATGCTGACATTTTACTCCTAGAAAACTATGCTGCATTTCAGAATAGGTATTCATGATTAATATAACAGTATTGTCAAATATACTTATACTCATGATTTATATGACAGTATTGTTAAGTATACTTGTATCAAGATACTGATTTAGAAGCACTCATGCAGTCTCTATGACCTGGCCAATGTCGTACCCACCTTGGCAAAATTTTACCACCAAGCAAGTGAATCTTATGAACAAGCTTGCACGCGGCATATCAGCGTGATCATATACTACGTAAGTTATTAACAGTGGTGCTTGTACATCTTCTCTTGAACTGTGTATAAAAACATTATTTCACCTTCTTTTCATTCGCAGCAATTCGAACGGTTATTCCAGTTTGCTCGAAGAATTGAGGATTTGATGTACACAATCACACCCGAAGAGGTAAGTGGTTGCTATTTCCCATATCTTTATGAAGGAATGTGCATTTCTGATTTCTCGCTGCTGAAATTTTATAGTGACGTCCAGTAGTTCTTTATTTTACCCATCTTATAGTCCAATCGTGTATGTGTACTTTTAGTACTACGAAAAGAAGAAATTATATGAGAAAACCTTGTGTTGCATATGTCATTAATCATGATCCTTGCTAATCTAGGTAGATCATAGGCATCTAGTTATCAACAAAGATAATTTCTTAGCTGTGCCACTTTCCAGCTACCTTGTTGTCATGCTACTTTATTATTATTATTTGTATTATTATTATTATTATTATTATATTTATTTGTTTATTATTATTATTATTATTTTTTTTGGGGGAGGGGAGGGGGCGGGAGGAGATGGCACTTATTTGCGTCGGATACTTAAATGTTACTTATTATTAAGGCTAAAAGAAATTTACTTCGTTAATTTCAGATCCCTTTCCAGCTTGGATTGTCAAAAGTTGATTTGCGGAAGGTGGTGAAATCAAGTTTATCGGGGGTAAGCCATTTAATAACTCTGGAATCTTCGTCATTGGTTTCAGGAACGGTTTGGTAACGTGATGTATTTCTACAGGTTGACAAGTCCATCAGTGCAATGTACAAGAAATTGCAAAAGAATTTAACCTCAGAAGAACTACTTCCTTCGTTATGGGATAAATGCAAGGTACTTTTTGTATTCTATTAGCTTTGTGGTTGCTATCTGCCAACAAGAAGTAGCAATTTGGATTGCATCTGGGGCACTTCTTGATTTAAAGCTTATGTATTTTTTGAAGCTCTGTTTGTATTCCATCCTCAGGCTCTCAATAAAATTATTATCATAAGATAGGTGTAAGATTGAAGATATATAGAGGATAGAAGAATGTGCTAACTAGTTTAAAGAAAAAAGAACGAAAAAAGGGGGAAAATAGAGAGAATAAGGTAAAACAAAAAGAATTCTAAGTGTGATGGTGGCGCCAAAGAGCTAATGCTCTAGTGGCGTCCGGGTATCCGGTTGGAGAGGGTCAGGGGCTCTAGCATGAATGCGATAGAGATATCTTAGGTTCTCTAGCATGGATGGTAGGGTTAAACAAAAGAAAAGAAGGGGGGGGGGGTGCTGGGGGCAATCGATGATCTAGTTTAACTTTTTGAGGAGGCTCTTTCCTACCATTTCCTTAAATGTTTCATCTGCTAGAGTTTATTACTTGTTGGGCTTCCAAAATTTTGCACCCTCTTGTCTTGGTTCATACATCCTTGTTTGACCGCACTTTTCAAGTTTTGATATGTCCATTTGGAATCTGCTATTTTTTTTTTATAAGAATGTACTCCCTCCGTCCCGGAAAGTTAGTTCCTCTTTTTTCATTGTTTGTTTGAAATTTGAATGAACTTTGAGCAATAATTTAGGTTACTTTTAATTATCGTAAGGAAAATATATAATAGTTACTGATAATATTTAAAATAGTATCATGTTGTAGATTTTCATTAGAATAAATAAAATGAACTTAAATTTTTGGTCAAAGTTCATTCAAACTAACAGCTAAAAAGGACAAACTTTCCGGGATGGGGGTTGTATATGCCAAAGAGAGATTATGTCACTGCTTTGGAAGCTGTTGCTTGCAATTTTAGTGTGCAGGGATTTTTGAGGGATTTGATGAATGTATATTTTAACTATTTTTCTTCTAATATGAATTGACAGAAAGAGTTTCTGGACAAGTATGATAGCTTTGCGCAGCTTGTTGCGAAGATCTACCCAAGCGAGAACATCCCATCTGTATCAGAAATGAGAGAACTTTTGGCCTCCATGTAGGAAGGACAGGACCAATTGGTGTTTGTAAAGTCTTGGCTTATTCCATATTGGGTATAGAGTGTGATAGTCGTTTTGTAATCAGTTTTTCCGTTTCTCCCTAATTTGGGTTATTATTATTCACTTTCACAATGTAGGTTAAATAAGTTAAGTGTTTGTATGACGTGAATTCGATATACCAAGTACTCCATATTATTCTTTTCTTTTGCTTTCAATTCAATTACTAGTAGCTTTTCTTTTTCCTTCTAAATTGTTTAGTAGAAAAATGGTGCCGCGTCAAGTGATATTCTTTCGAAAAACCAGCCTTTAGAAGATAGTAGGTTTTTTGCTTTATGTATATTGAATATCAAGAAATGGATGGAATCAGGAGTATAACAGATGGCAATCAAGCTGAACCCAATTTTCAACTACTGAGTGTGAGCAATCTAAGCAACAAACCAGCAAGTTCCGGTGTAGATGTGAAAAATGAAAACATTTGAAGACGAGAAAAGTGTCCATTAGAGTGATCGAGCCAAACTGATGCTCTTGCTAAATTCTTGCAGATAACACTGTTTGTAATTTTTTTTTGTTCTCCTTTCCCTTTTTTTTTCTTCGCACTTGCTTCATTTTAACTATATGTTCTTAGCTTTCATAATATATTTTACTCCCTCCATCCCCAAATCATCTTCGCGTTTGACTATTCAAACTTTTTAAGGACAAGAACACTTGTTTCACTAGCTATGGTTTGTTTATGCACTTTCGGAAGAACATTTTGGGACAATGAGAAATGAAAAATAGGAAGATCATTTTGGGACGGAGGGAGTATAATTATTGTATTTTTATCTCTGTTTTTTCATCTTTTTCCCTATAAACACTTTTTCATTGATAATTTTGTATGACGATTTTGTTAGTATATCTCAGATATTTTTGAGATAAAAGTTTTGATGTAGTTTTATACTTTTACGCCTTTATACTTAATAATTTATGATAAAGGTATAACTTTTTTTTTTTTTTTTGATAATAACAACAAAGTCTTTCTTCGGTAACGATTTTTTTTTTTTTTTTTTTTTGAAATCTTAAACCTTAACCCAAGACTTCTACTTGACTTAAATATGCTCACAAATGATTTGAGAGTAATAATCTATTCAATAAGGGCGACTTCAATGGTAGTCCTTTGCTAGAAAAATGTATCTTATTTTTATCGGCCCTGAGCCGTTTTTTCTATATAACCAAGTAATTTCGTTTTGCAAAAAATAATATAAAATAGTAGTCCTTGTTCCATGGGTATCAAAATCAAAGTTTGATACACATGAACACTATTCACATGTGTATAAAAAAAACATCTCCAATCATATGTATCAAATTTTGACATCAATATTTTTTTTTGTTAAAAAATATTAATATTTTAATATAATAAATATTATCAAAATATAATCATTATTTTAATTAAAATATTTTTAAAGTAAATTATTAATTTATAAATAATCATATAAGAAACAAATTTGGTTTTGATGGTCCTTAGCAAGGTAGCAAAATTGCTACCTTTGCTAGGACTACACCAAAATTTGATACCTATTTTATTTGTTATTGGAGATGCAAGCACCTTTACATGGGTATCAAATTTTGGTTTTGACGCCCAATGTTGGAGTTGCCCTAAAGTAAGATTGATGCTGCAAAAAACGTACCGGATCAGCCTTCGTCTCGGTTCGGATAAATCCAACAATGAGAACTTTCTCGTACAGATCTGCGCACAATGAGCAAACGTAAACTACGCCGGGGCTTCACCGGCGAAGGCCCCCCGGCGTGAGAATAAGAATACGGATTGTGTATGAAATGAAGAGAAATCAATTGACTATAGTTTAGAGCCAAAAGAGTTCATTACCCGTTTCCTGTGTGGAGGGCCTGTTTATATAGGCGTGGGTGAATGAGTCCTGACTTGTCAAGTAAGCCTGAATGCCCGTGTTGATTTAGGACTCGTATTCCTTGGAGATAGACTCCTGATAAGGATGGATGATATCCCGGTTGTATTGTAGTAGAGGTACAGTGTTAGAGTTGTGGTTGAACTCTGTAAGTGGCTTCCCTTTGATAATGGGAGGTTGATGGCGCTATGATATAAGTCGGCCCGTCAACTACCCCGGCTCGTCATTGAGGCCGGCCAGGGATTAGGCTCTTAGAACTCGACCTAGGCAAGACCTGCCTGTTCGGCCTTGAGATGTCGGCTTTATAAAGCATGGGATTTTATGGTGCCGGCCCAATTAATGGATCCCAATGACCAAGTTGGGTTATGTCGTTCAGTGGCCCCCGAGTTTCTATCTCGGCATATCGAGTAGAAACTGAACTGTATTGACTGTAGCTTCATTTATGTTGATTTGATAGTCCGCCGTCAAAATCCTTAATAGTTTAGATTTCCTGACGTCAACTTGATTTATTTCAGGTGAAATCATTATTCTTTTTGGAAAACGGAACCTTCATTACTTGCTCCCCAATTATGAGTGGCATAAATTGTAACACCCCAACTTTCCACAACTATTAGATAATCATTAACTTGAATAAAACCTTAAATCAGAATGCCCAATGGCTACAAATAACCACAATTCAAACTTTAACTAACAATCAAACCCATAACGGCTAGTACAAGTCACTAGCTCAGAATGGTAACCAACGAAAATATAACGTTCAACTTAACTTAACGGAAACATTTAACTACTAATTAACTTTAATCGCAAGTAGCTTCTACGCCAACGGTTCCTTGTGACCTTTAGTATCCTTACTCATAACCTGGAAAAATGAGGATGAAAGGAATGAGCGAACAATGCCCAGCAAGTTCATACGGAATCCCCTCGGGTACTAAGAGGAGATAACCGAAAGGAACGGTAACAGGAATTCACAACGAAAGGATAACTCAATGATCAAACAACTCTCAGTTTGAAAACATTTAACTTGATGAAAAACAATTCATTTCTTGAAAACACGTGGCTTCAGGGACAGTTTCCAAAACATAACATTTTCACAAAACTTTACTTTTCTTTACTTTACTTTACTTTACTTTACTTTACTTCATTTAGGGATTAAGCACGCGCTGTACCCAGGGCTCGGGTTTCTACTGACCGTACCCAAAATCGGTATATCATGATAACCTACGCTACTTCATCAAGCAACGCAAAGGGGTCCACATGTTCATCTTGGAACTATGGATAACTGTAAGGGGTCCACTTATCCGTTTCGGGATTATGGATAACTGTAGGGGTCCACTTATCCGTTTCGGGATTATGGATAACTGTAATCACTTTACTTATTACAAAACTTCACTTTAAACAGCTTTACAAAACAAAGCTTAACTTTACAAAACTTTACTTGATCACTTTTGAAAAGGTGTACATTTCACTTTAGACACCAAGTCAGAATACAAATCATACACATGATAACCCAATTGAACAACAACAATATCAATAGGGTGGATAACAAAGGACGGTAATATTCGCAGAACGGAATAGTTTTAAAATACCATCTAGCCACACAGATAGTTTACTTTAACAAAACAGAGATTGGGAATCCTACACAAATGATTGAAATCAAATACTACTAAGAGCGTAATCCCTTACCTTAGCCTTGCGTTTAACTAGCTCGCTTACTCCGCTTGGACAATCTACAAACATGCAATAGTCCAATCTTAGACACAAGTAAACACTATTTTATTTTCCGTCCCAAAATACTACTTTATTTTACTAGGTTAACCCCATGATTTAGTCATCTATAACCTCTTTCATAGTTAACCAATAACCTTAAGAATGACTACAACACCCCTAGGGTTTTTATTAATCAATTCCCAACATTCAATTTCACTATATGAATTACACACACTGATTTCACACTTTCTGCACACACTTACTGAGTACACCTACAAACTGGTACACCCACACTCTGATACACCCCCACTCTGGTACACCCACATTCTGATACACCCACACTCTGGTACACCCACACTCTGATACACCCACACTCTGGTACACCCACATTCTGATACACCCACACTCTGGTACACCCACACTCTGATACACCCACACACACACAGTATAGAACACGCACACACACACACGCACATATCGCACACACACACACACAGCCCATGTACGCACACACACACACACACACACACTCGGCAGCCACTGCCGCCGCACACACACACACCAGTCAACACACACACACCACAGCTTCTTGATTTCTACCCCAAATTGACCAAAGCCCTAGTTGATCAATCACTATCTAAGGGTTTCTTAATTCGACAATTTGATTAACAAAGATGAAGAGGAGGGTTTAAGGTTTCTAGGATTACCTTTTGTGAGATTGATCCTCCCTCTATTTCTCTCTTCTTCTTCCTCCTCTGCGTCTCTTGCGCCGCCCCCTCCCTCTGTTTCCGTTTTTTTTTTCTTTGCGGTATAGAAGACAGTGCTAGGGATTTAAGAAGGAGTATTTATTTTAAATAGGGTTATTAGTTTCCTATTAAGAAAGGGTTAAAATAACCTATTGGGCTTCTATTTACTAAAGCCCAAAATGAGCCCAACACTTACTATTAATTAATGAGTCCAATATCATTTAAAAGAGTTTTCACAATTAAATAATTAATGGCCTAGGGACGGGTATTACATTCTTACCCCCTTAAAAGAGTTTGGTCCTCCAAACTAAACGTACCTTAAACATCAAACAAGGCGGGATACATATCACGCATTTCACTTTTGAGCTCCCACGTGGCTTCTCTTTCCGTGTGATTGCTCCACTGCACTTTTACGTACGGAATCACTCGCTTCCGCAAAACTTGATCTTTACGGTCTACAATCTTTACTGGCTTCTCATCATAACTCAAATCTTCACGAAAACGTAACTGTTTGTACTCTATGACATGGCTTGGGTCGGCTACATACTTTCTCAACATCGACACGCGAAACACATTGTGCACACCAGACAGCACAGGAGGTAGAGCCAACTTATAGGCTACCGCCCCTATTCGTTCTAGAATCTCAAACGGACCCACATATCTCGGACTTAACTTCCCGCGAATCCCAAATCGCATGACTCCTTTTGTCGGTGAGATCTTCAAGAATACGTGATCCCCTACTTGGAACTCCAGATCGCGCCTTCGATTATCCGAATACGATTTCTCTCTACTCTGCGCAGTTAATAACCACTTGCGAATCTGTTGAACTTTATCCGCCGTTACTTGAACAATCTCAGGTCCACTTAATTTCCTCTCACCTACTTCGTCCCAACACGCATGTGATCTACATTTCCGCCGTACAGAGCTTCATACGGCGCCATTCCAATACTAGAGTGGTAACTGTTGTTGTAGGCAAATTCCACTAGTGGTAGATGATCATCCCACACTCCTTTCCAATCTAACGACGTTGCTCTCAATAGGTCTTCGAGAGTTTGAATCGTCCTTTCTGACTGTCCGTCTGTCTGAGGATGGAACGCTGTACTCATAGTTAATTCCGTCCCCAACGCTTTCTGTAAACTCTTCCAGAAATTCGATGTAAATCTCGCATCTCGATCTGACACTATAGAGACCGGTATCCCATGTAACCTCACGATCTCATCCACGTACAACTTAGCTAACTTCTCCAACGAATCAGTCACCTTGATTGCTAGAAAGTGAGCCGATTTAGTGAGCCTATCTACTATGACCCAAATTGCATTATGACCCTTCAACGTCTTAGGAAGTCCAATCACCAGATCCATAGTGATGTGTTCCCACTTCCACTCTGGAATAGGTAACGATTGTAGCAGTCCCGCGGGTTTCTGGTGTTCACTTTTCACTTGTTGACACACTAAACACTTAGAAACGAATTCCGCTACCTCATTCTTCATATTGTTCCACCAAAAAGATTCCTTTAGATCCCTGTACATCTTAGTACTCCCAGGGTGAACCGAAAACCTTGAACAGTGAGCTTCCTCAAGAATTTCCCTCTTGATACTATCATTATTAGGCACCCAAATCCTTGATCGATACATCATGATCCCATAGTCGCTAACACGGAAGTCCACCATTCACTTTTGCCTATGACCTTGTGGATTGCTGATAACTCGTCATCCACATTCTGAGCTTCCTTGATTCTTACTAATAATGTTGGTTGGACACTCACTTGAGCCAGATAACCTTTAACTGGAACTTCTAGCTTTACTATTTCACTATCTCTCAATTCACTTACCCCCTTAGAAATCATAATCGCTAATGTTCCATGATTCTTTCTACTTAACGCATCTGCCACTTTATTGGCTTTTCCAGGATGATACAGACTTTTGCAATCATAATCCTTAAGTAATTCGAGCCATCTTCTCTGCCTCATATTCAACTCTTTCTAGGTGAATATATATTTAAGACTCTTATGGTCGGTATAAATCTCACATGGTACCCCATACAAATAATGTCTCCAAATTTTCAATGAAAACACCACGGCCGCTAGCTCCAAATCATGGGTAGGATAGTTCTTCTAATGGTTCTTGAGTTGCCTAGACGCATAAGCTATCACTTTGTCATTCTGCATCAACACACAACCCAAACCTTTCAATGAAGCATCACTATAAATCACAAAACCATCCTTGCTTGTTGGTACCGTAAGAACAGGCACAGACACTAATCGCCTTTTCAATTCTTGAAAGTTCTTCTCACAATCGTCCGATCATACAAACTTCGTTCCTTTCGTGGTCAACTTGGTCAATGGTAGGGATAACTTTGAAAATCCTTCTACAAACCTACGGTAATAACCAGCTAAGCACAAGAAGCTCCTTATTTCGCTAACAGAAGTTTGTCTCTCCCAATTCACTATAGCCTTGATTTTAGCAGGGTCAACAGCTACCCCATTCTTAGACACCACATGCCCCAAGAATGCCACTTCCTCAAGCCAGAACTCACACTTCTTAAACTTGGCATACAACTTTTGTTCTCTCAGAATCTGCAATATTAATTTCAAATGTCCTTCATGCTCCTCTTTTGACTTAGAATACACCAAAATGTCATCAATGAATACAATTGCACACTTGTCTAAGAACTCTTGAAATATTCTATTCATAAGCTCCATAAACATAGCAGGTGCATTTGTCAATCCAAACGGCATTACTAGGAACTCATAGTGCCCATACCTAGTCCCAAAAGCCGTCTTTGCTACATCTTCCTTTTTCACTCTCAACTGATGGTATCCAGAACGCATATCAATCTTAGAGAAATAACATGCACCCTGGAGTTGATCAAACAAATCATCGATTCTAGGCAAAGGATACTTATTATTAATTGTTGCACGGTTTAACTCCCGATAATCAATACATAACCTCATTGACTCATCCTTCTTCTTTACAAGTAACACCGGCGCACCCCACGGTGATGCACTCGGCCTAATCAGACCCTTGTCCAATAACTCTTGTAACTATTCTTTTAATTCTTTAAGTTCCGGCAGAGCCATCCTATATGGTGCTCACGAAATTTGTGCAGTCTCTGGTGCTAGATCTATTGAAAACTCTACTTCTCGCTCAGGTGGTATTCCCGGTAAGTCCTCAGGGAAAACATCTTTAAAATCCCTTACTATGGAAAGAGATTCTATATTCACTTCTTTCTTGCTTGACTTACTAACATACGCTAGAAAGCCCTCATAACCCTTCCTTAACAGTTTATGAGCCTTCATTACAGAAATCAGATCGGTCCGGACTCTCGGTTTCGATCCTTGAAAACAAAATTTTTCTCCAGAGGGTAATTCGAAGTTTACTTCCTTTTCAAAACAGTCTACTTTGGCATGATAGCAGCTAACCAATCCATTCCCAATATCACATCAAATTCTTCGATTTCCAAGCTAATGAGATCAACCTCAAGCTTTTTCCCGTCCACTTTCAAAGGACACTTCCTATATATAGATGTAATAGGGATCGATTCTCTAGTTTGAATATCTGTAACTAAAGAATTCTCTAACGCCTCAGGAATTAAATTCATTTTCTTAGCCAAGCAATCATTTGGCACTTCTCATCAGAACCTTGCCCTTTGGCGTCGTTCTTATTACCATCCATTTGGTTTCCATGACCTTTACTCTAGTACTTACTAGCAGTACTGTCCTTTTCACGATCCTCAGTAGCCTTCCGCTTATTGCTATTCCCATCGCAGTTCTAGCTTCCCTTAGATCTAGTCGACTCTTCTCAGTTGATTTTTTTTCCTTCTCGCTTACTGCGATAACTATCTGCTTCTTCCTCCACTATCCTTGCCCTATCCAACGCTTGATCATAGGTTGATAGCATTAACAGAGTAATTCTGTATCTGATTCGGTCGTTCAAACCATATTCAAACATTCGGGCTTTCTGCTCTTCATCATCGAAGATCATTGGGCAAATTCTAACAATTAGGTGAATCTAGCACCATAGTCGTCCACCTTCGTACTTCCTTGAGTTAGTATCATAACTCAGACACACTGGCGTTTCGAACACTTGCCGGATAATATGATACTATCATTAGTATCATGAATACGAAACGTTTTCACGCACTCTCATACTATAGATCGTCTCCACAGACTAACATTCAATTTATAGGTCATTCACTAGACTACTGGTCGCTTCAATAAACCGTCACTATCTTCATTAGTCAACTTTACTAGACCAATCTTACCTAATCCAGGTTAACTCTCACATTTAAAACTATTGCTCATGCCAACACAAGCATTGCTACTATGCTTAATATTTTCACATAAATAGGCCGTCCCCAAAGGACGTAACTTTTACAAACGATCGGTTTACTAAATCTCTGGTCGTTTCAATAGACCAACTCTACTTAGCGAAGACATTTCACTAGACTTTACTTTCTATCAGGCCGATTCACTAGACCTACTTTCATTCACACTTGGCCGTTTCAATAAGCCATTTACTTTTTTCACTTGACCGTTTCAATTAGGTCACTTTATTCTTGTTTCGATCATTTCACTAGACCAAAACTAATTTCACTTTGGCCGTTTCAATAAGCCAATTAATACTCATGGTCTTTTCACTTGACCAATACTTCTTTGTTCTAAATAGCTCACCCGTCATAAAACTTAAGAACAAGACAATTAACAAAGCTATTTGCTTACATGAATCATAACTTTTACTACGAGGATCTTCTTGGAATAAAAGTTAACAAAACAAAATTCTAGTATTTTCTCTAAACTAGAACTAACTATCAATACTATAAATAAGAATAAACTCTATGTCCCACTTTTCAATCATGGAACACCTTCCTAGGCTTTCCCTTAGGCCTTCCACTTGGCACCCTTGGAACTCCCTTAGAATCTCTTGGCCTACCTCTGGGCCTACGAACCGGTATCATCTCTTATTCCAGTTCTTCATCATCATCAATAATGATTGGGGTAACTTCCTTGTCCCCAAGGTTAATTCCTACGTCCTCGACTTCCTCTTTAGCTACCAATTCTTCCTCATTTGGCGCTTCATTACCTATGAGTGTTGTCGGTTCCAACTCTCTAGTTCTAGTTTTCTTCAAATCTTTCAATTCATAAAACCATTGGTGAACTTCTTCTCTGGTTTCATGATAGTACTTCTCACTTTGATTCATGGTCTCCTTTACTTCTTCCAATTCTTTGAAGTGTCTAGTAATGCTTTCCTATCTTGCATCCGCTTCTCTAGTGTAAAGCTTACTATGGTCGTTTTAGCTTCTAAGTCTTCAGTTAACTTTTGAATCATATCTCTGAATTATTCTTTTCTTAATTGTTCTTTGCCTCAATTCCATCTTCTGGTTTCTTCTAAGTCCGTCATTAACTTACAATTAGGATATAACCATTATCAATACCATATAACTCAAAGGTATATGACTATTATCATCAATTGCATAAGCAACTTAAAGAATAACATTCTAGTGTAACCCTTCAAGTGTCACTCCCAAAGTGTTCACTTACATTCCTTGAGGAAATCTATCTTAGGTTCTTTCCTAAAATAGCAAGATTCTATAAAAGGAAAGTTTCCAAACTTAGAAAGTTTCCCAAAATGGAAAGTTTCCCTAAATAGCAGGTTTCCTCAATTAGTGCTTCCCAAAAATACTTTGTTCTTATCAGAGTTCTAAAGCCCAACATCGTTAAGTACTACTTCTCCCAATAGTCTTAACTTCTAAGTCTGAGTCTCCCAAGTAATCCTAAACCGGGGCTCTGATACCAACTGTAACACCCCAAATTTTTCCACAACTATTAGATAATCATTAACTTGAATAAAACCTTAAATCAGAATGCCCAACGGATACAAATAACCACAATTCAAACTTTAACTAACAATCAAACCCATAATGGCTAGTACAAGTCACTAGCTCAGAATGGTAACCAACGGAAATATAACGTTCAACTTCACTTAACTTAACGGAAACATATAACTACTAATTAACTTTAATCGCAAGTAGCTTCTACGCCAACGGTTCCTTGTGACCTTTAGTATCCTTACTCATAACCTGGAAAAATGAGGATGAAAGGAATGAGCGAACAATGCCCAGCAAGTTCATACGGAATCCCCTCGGGTACTAAGAGGAGATAACCGAAAGGAACGGTAACAAGAATTCACAACGAAAGGATAACTCAATGATCAAACAATTCTCAGTTTGAAAACATTTAACTTGATGAAAAACAATTCATTTCTTGAAAACACGTGGCTTCAGAGACAGTTTCCAAAACACAACATTTTCACAAAACTTTACTTTTCTTTACTTTACTTCATTTAGGGATTAAGCACGCGCTGTACCCAGGGCTCGGGTTTCTACTGACCGCACCCAAAATCGGTATATCATGATAACCTACGCTACTTCATCAAGCAACGCAAAGGGGTCCACATGTTCATCTTGGAACTATGGATAACTGTAAGGGGTCCACTTATCCGTTTCAGGATTATGGATAACTGTAGGGGTCCACTTATCCGTTTCGAGATTATGGATAACTGTAATCACTTTACTTATTACAAAACTTCACTTTAAAGAGCTTTACAAAACAAAGCTTAACTTTACAAAACTTTACTTGATCACTTTTGAAAAGGTGTACATCTCACTTTAGACACCAAGTCACAATACGAATCATACACATGATAACCCAATTGAACAACAACAATATCAATAGGGTGGATAACAAAGGACCGTAATATTCGCAGAACGGAATAGTTTTAAAATACCATCTAGCCACACAAATAGTTTACTTTAACAAAACAGAGATTGGGAATCCTATACAAAGGATTGAAATCAAATACTACTAAGAGCGTAATCCCTTACCTTAGCCTTGCGTTTAACTAGCTCGCTTACTCCGCTTGGACCATCTACAAACATGCAATAGTCCAATCTTAGACACAAGTAAACACTATTTTATTTTCCGTCCCAAAATACTACTTTATTTTACTAGGTTAACCCCATGATTTAGTCATCTATAACCTCTTTCATAGTTAACCAATAACCTTAAGAATGACTACAACACCCCTAGGGTTTTTATTAATCAATTCCCAACATTCAATTTCACTATATGAATTACACACACTGATTTCACACTTTCTGCACACACTTACTGAGTACACCTACAAACTGGTACACCCACACTCTGATACACCCCCACTCTGGTACACCCATATTCTGATACACCCACACTCATGTACACCCACATTCTGATACACCTACACTCTGGTACACCCACACTCTGATACACCCACACTCTGGTACACCCACATTCTGATACACCCACACTCTGGTACACCCACACTCTGATACACCCACACACACTAACACCTTCAACACACACACAGTATAGAACACGCACACACACACACGCACACACACACGCACACACACACACGCACATATCGCACACACACACACACAGAGCCCATGTACGCACACACACACACACACACTCGGCAGCCACTGCCGCCGCACACAGACACACACACCAGTCAACACACACACACCACAGCTTCTTGATTTCTACCCCAAATTGACCAAAGCCCTAGTTGATCAATCACTATCTTAGGGTTTCTTAATTCGACAATTTGATTAACAAAGATGAAGAGGAGGGTTTAAGGGTTCTAGGATTACCTTTTTGTGAGATCGATCCTCCCTCTATTTCTCTCTTCTTCTTCCTCCTCTGCGTCTCTTGCGCCGCCCCCTCCCTCTGTTTCCGTTTTTTTCCTTTGCGGTATAAAAGACAGTGCTAGGGATTTAAGAAGGAGTATTTATTTTAAATAGGGTTATTAGTTTCCTATTATGAAAGGGTTAAAATAACCTATTGGGCTTCTATTTACTAAAGCCCAAAATGAGCCCAACACTTACTATTAATTAATGAGTCCAATATCATTTAAAAGAGTTTTCACAATTAAATAATTAATGGTCTAGGGCCGGGTATTACATAAATAGTTCCTCACCCCCTCTTCATATTCAGACAATATATATAAAATCCGCCCCTTGGTATTTTTTTCTCTAAAAATCGTTCCCACTTTCTCTTTCAAGATCCTTCAAGAGATTTCAAGATGGCGCCAAAAAGAACGTACTACGACGCCTTCCCAGAAGAAGTGGATTCAGATGCAGAGACCCAAGCTGTAGGTTCAAGTTCACCAAGTAGCAGTGATTCTATGTTTCCTTTGAAGCACCGTTCATCTTTTCCGGTGGAGGAGTCACCGTCCGACAGCAACGGAGAATTTTCAGAGCCAGATCCTATTTTAAGTGAGAATGAGTTTTACGATGATGACGATGGTAGCGAACATGATGGTGAAGACCATGATGAAGATAAGGATGATGATGGTGAAGACGATGATGAAGATAAGGATGATGATGGTGAAGATGAGGATGAGGATAAGGACGTCAGAGATGGCATTGATGTTGATGATCAGGGATATGAAGGGGATGGAGAATGGGAGGAAGAAAATAAAGATCAAGATCATGATCTTTGTTAGGACTCAATACTTCTTCTTTTGCTTTTATAAAGGCTAAGCTCCCGGCCGTATTGTGGGGGTCCTTTTGGTGGTGATAATGGAACTATCCTTTGTAGTTATTGACTTACTTGCGTTGTAGTTCTGCTTTTTTTTCCACCATTGCTCTTGTTCTTGTTTGTCTCTGGATTCTGTACTAGCAAACGACATATCATTAGGCAAGAATATTTTCCGAGATGTACCTTGTCCTATAGTTAGGACAGTAAACATTGATAATTTCCATCTCGGCATCACTTAAGTCTTCCTTTCATCTCGACATCGTCTTGTTTTCCATGTTTTACTGAGAATGTATGTCTTATTATCGTCGTATCGGTCTTGTCCATGTATGGGACCTTATTATGTCGACCTAGTCATCCGGCCTATTATTGCTTATGTCGTCCTAGGTGCACCGGATGTCTTCTTATCAAAGTCGGCCTTGTCATACCACGTGTCAGCCTGGCGTCGCTTAGATGTCCTTTATCCCTAATGACGGTTGGTCATATCAATCGTTTGTCTTCAAACGGCGCACATGTCGTTAATGACAAGACATCCGCCTTGAAAACGTGTCCGCATTAATTATGGGATATGATGGGATTCTGGATGTACGTGCTACCCGTGGATCATGGGTTTAAGCCGGGTCAAAACCGAACCATATTTCTTCGACCCGGCCTATATAGACGCTGAAAGTCCCCAAAATTTCACTTTTTCAAAATCTTTCAAAGAGAACCGTACCCTTGCTCAGCCGGCGAAACTCCGACTAAAGTTATTCCGGCTTGAATTTTGCCATTTTGCTCCGATCGTCTCCGTTTACACCGTATCAACCGATTCTTCTGATCCTCTTTCTGACAAAGGTACTATATTTCTACCCCCTTTTCACCATTTTACGGTTTCCATCATTGTTAGGGTTTAGGAGGTTTATGAAGTTTAGCCTTTTACTCTGTTTGATTCTGAGCGGACTTCAGCCTTAAGATAGCTTTCCTTCTCCCTGTTATGTTCTGTCCCCTAAATTTTGATCCCAATGCCATGTACGGATTTTATGAGCGAAACAATAGGATATATATAAAGTCGGAGGGGATATGGAAAATGTTGTCTTTAATGGCAATTGGTGACCTGTTATTTCTGAATAAAAACCCCAGGGATGACGTTAGGTATCTGTAGATACCCCGGGGAACCACGGCTTGGCTAGAGCGCGTGAATTAACCTAGGATGTCTAATTGTGTTTTAGAGTCGCCACCTATGTTTTAGAGGAACGTAAGAAAACCTAATGTTTATGAGCCTAAGTTGATTTACGAAAATAGAGATTCTTTGGGATGAGGGGTTCGGGGGTTAGGTTACGAAATGGAAAGTACTTAAACACCCATTTTGCCCGAGCAAAGTCGGTCTTGTTTGTTCATAATTCACTTTCTAAGATAAATGTGTTCTTCCTATTAAAATGATGATAAAAAAGGGGGGGTTTTAGAGTTTGAAATGTAGGGAGATGACTCCTAGGCCAATTCAATGTAATGAAAGGACTGTTGGTGTCATGTCCCAAATGGTTTTGGGTGATTGCACATTTGATTGAAGAAGAAGAAGAAGAAGAAGAAGAAGAAGAAGAAGAAGAAGAAGAAGAAGTGCTTAAAACATTTACCTATAGTATTCTTAAAAAGAGAACCTCTTGTCAAGCCTTGAAGAAGAGGTTGAGTACTTTTGTTGAAGAAATCCCAAAGGAAAGGTCTAGGCAAAGAGTGAGTAAAAGGTCTAAAATGATGATTTTTCAAGTCCTCCTCCAATGATGGATTGGAGGGTTTTTATAGTTGAAAAGTGACTGTTTTTGGAGCCAAACGGAGTCTCCAAGAAATTTTTCCCGGGCAAAATCATGTATAATGAGCAAGGGAGAGATTCTTGGGTAGAATCTGTAACTGACACGCCCCAGAAGCGCGCGCATCCCACCTAGGCGGCGGAAGGCGCGCGCGTCTGGCCTCAAGGGGCGGAGGCGCGTGACTCTGAGAAGCGACTTTTGACAGAATGGACTAGAAAGTTAGAACTGTTATTCAGTTTAGCCCCGGGAGTTAACGGAGTCCGTCTGGAACTTAACCAAAGTAACAGAAACTAACAGGAAACACTTAAAAGATGGAGAAACACAAAATCAAGTGTGCAATCGAGGTGAGCGGTCCAAGGCGGGGTGTCTACAGAGCCCCTCGGTGGCGTGGATTGCGAAGCAAACGCGCCGACGAAAGATAGACATCCGCCTAGGACATCACCAAGAAAAGGAAAAGACTCGATAAAAGCAGGAATTTGAAATTGCGGAGGATAGAGGTGCGCTCCCTGTGTGAGCGGTTTGAGAGATAAGGGTGCACTCCCTGTGTGAGCGGCTTTGCCAATAGCGGGATCCGTTTGCTGGAACCGGGATCTGTTTTCAGGAAGCGGGATCTGTTCGTTGAGAGCGAGATCCGTTTGCTAGAAGCGGGACCTGTTTGCTGAGAGCGAGATCCGTTTGCTGGAGGCGGGACCTGTTTGCTGAGAGCGAGATCCGTTTGCTGGAGGCGGGACCTGTTTGCTGAGAGCGAGATCCGTTTGCTGGAAGCGGGACCTGTTTGCTGAGAGCGAGATCCATTTGCTGGAAGCGAGACCCAGAGGACCGTCTACTGGAGTGCGGGACCCGGAGGACCGTTTGCTGGAGTGCGGGACCCGGAGGACCGTTTGCTGGAGTGCGGGACCCGGAGGACCGTTAGCTGAAGTGCGGGACCCGGAGGACCGTTTGCTGAAGTGTGGGACCCGGAGGACCGTTTGCTTTGAATAGATGTAGATCTTGTTTGATGATGAAGCAGTGATTCCGGGGATCATCCCAGACCAAGTTGTTGTCATGAGTCGTTCTTTGACTGTTTGACTTTGACTTTTGACAGGGTGCGGGCACAGTTGACTGCGGAGTGCTTTGTGCTGGGGATGAATTGTGAAAACTGATCTTTGAGAAAAAAGAAAGACACCCTACTTTGAGTGTGAGTTTCTATCCTATTTCAGTTTTTAGACCTGCCTTAAGGGCGGACCACATTAATGTGTGCCCAGCTGGGTGTTTGCTGTCGTCGTTTTGAGCTTCTCTTGTTGGTGGGATTGATCTTTTCTGTAGATAGAAGGCGTTTGAACGTGCCTGGGCTTCCTTCTTGAACTGACAAGGGCTATTTCTGGAGCCTTCTTATGCCTGGGACGCGGGCACTTCCTCTCTTGGATACGGGACGCGCGCGCCTTGTAGATCGGTGTCGGGAGGTGCGCGCCTCTGGGAGGCGAAATTCAGGGCCTGATATTTGCTGGCCAAAAGATCCTCCAACAGCTATAATATCAGCTTCTGGTCGACAATTCGATTCCAGCAGCCCTTTTTTGTCATTTTTGAACACCATTCTATTACCCAATCTTGCTTATAACCTTCTTCCCTATGGCCTCCAACCTTTTTAGCCTTGATGCCGAGGTTGTCAAGAGTTACGAGAAGGATTTGTCGACCTTCGTGTATTCTTTTAAGACTCATCCCAAAAATGCCTTCATCAAAGATTTCGGGCTTCGAATTCTCTTCACTTTGCGGACATTGAAGCCGGATTGGGACTTGTTGAAGCCTGCTGCAGCCTTTTGGGATTGTGATAGCCATACATTCAACTTTTCGGCTAATGAAACGGTGCCGACCATTGATGATTTTGGGGCCATTTTGGGTATGCCTTTGGCCTGTCGGATTGCCGTCCCCAAGTATCACCGCGGTGTTATTGATTCTTGGGTTGATATTCTGAATCTCCCTGTTGGAGAAGTGAAGAAGATGATGCACGGGACCGTTGTTGACATAACTGAGCTTCCGATGTTCTTCAGTTTGCATTCAGAAGATGTCGCGGTTCAGTCCTTTAAGAGAAATGCCATGGCTGTCTGCCTTTTCAGCGAGGTTTTGCTTGTCACTCCTCTGGGTACTGCGGATGCGCAGTTGGCTGAGATAGTGTTGCAGGCGAAAGGACAACGATTTAGCGTAGTTCCGCTTATTGTAGGAGAGACCTTGCATGGTTTGGACGAGTTGCACCATATAGGCGAGATGCGACGGGGGAGCCCTTTGCTTTTGACCATATGGCTTCGGGAGCATTTCAGGCTTTATGCGTCGGATGGCGACCTTTCTCCTTTTACTGTTCATAGGCGACGGTTGCTGATTAGAGATTTGACCGAAGAGGGTTGGAGGAGATTTTTTGCTTCTCGTCTCACAGCTGATGTTGAGTGGTGTCCTTGGGGTCTTCGCCCTTTTGTGGAGTGGACCTTCGGTTTTCAGCATGTGGTTTTACCCGGATTGAGGGACTCTTCGTTTTATCAGCCAGAACGGGTTTTGAGACAGTTCGGTCGTCAGCAAGTAATTCCTTTCCCGAAGAATGGGGTACTTCGTCCAGTTTCTTATATGGGTCCGGACTTCTCGAATGAGCTTCAGTTGGCTTGGGGAGATGATCGTGACCGTTGGGTTTCTGCTCCATTGCACCGGGGCAGCATTTTTCTTCCCGAGAGTTACTTGGATCATTTGCTTGGTACCGTCTACCGTGGCATTACTTGGGTAGATGCTCTTCGGGCGGAGTTGCTAGGAAGGGATTTTGAGCCCAGCAGTGCTTTGAGGTATAAGGAAGCTGCTGCTGATATGAACAACATCCTGACCGATCCTTTCGGTACTCCCTTGGATGACTTTTATGCTCGGAGGCGTTCGGTTGCGCAGAAGATATCGGTCCGCATCAGTGTCCCTAGGCCCCCCAAGAAGAGTAGGATTGATGGTCGTTCGGGTGGTCCTTCAAAGGCCAAGAGAAAATTAGATTTTTCCTAGTACCCCCAAGAGATTGCAATTAAAATAGACCACTTGTTAGGATTTAATGTTTTAAGTCTTTTATTAGCTCAACATTTCCATTGTAATGATAAGAATGTTTTAGTGAATGAATAAAATTGCATCTCGTTAATTTGAAATGATTTGGGTATTTGTTTACGTTTTAGACCGCACCCGAAGGTTGCCTACGTTCCTCCAAGTGTAGAGGCTCAGGTCTCCGTAGTTCAAACAAACGAAGACCATTTTTTTTTTTTTTGTGTGTGCACCCTGTTTTTTGCCTAGACCGCCCTTTCGGGTTTTCAATCCAGCGGGCTTCTTTTTTGCACATGCTCTAATTTTTGCCTAGGCCGCCCTTGCGGGTTTTCAACCTAGCGAGTTTTTTTTTTTTTTGTTATGGTCTTCGTTTATTAGACGTAAAACCTCTTTAATTTGTCGAGGTTGACTTCCTTTGGCAGCTGATCTCCGTCTAAATCCATGAGTCGGACTGCACCGCTTAGTATCTTCTTGACTACGTACGGACCAATCCATCGGGGTCCCCATTTTCCAAGGGGGTTCATGGCATTAGGAGGGTGTTGTCATGGGACCAAATCCCCCACACTGATGTTTCGGGGCTTCACCTTTTTGTTGAAAACCCTAGCCATTCTTTGTTGATATGCTCTCGTACGTTCGATCGCTCTTAGCCTTTTCTCGTCGAGTAGGGCTAGCTGTTCATATCGACTTTGCATCCAATCTACTTCATTGACTTGGTTCTCGAGGAGGACCCGCAGGGATGGAACTTCAAGCTCTATTGGTAGTACAGCTTCGGAACCATATACCAGTGCATAAGGAGTTTCTCCAGTAGCTGTCCGTATTGACGTACGGTATCCCCATAATGCTAGAGGTAACTTTTCGGGCCAATCCCTTCCAGTGGAGGCCATTTTCTTCACAATGGTCTCGATTGTCTTATTAGCTTTCTCGACCGCGCCGTTTGCTTGAGGGCGGTATGGAGATGACTTGTGCTTAGTAACCTTGTATTCTACCAGGAGTGCGTCCATCTCTTTCTCAAAGTGAGACCCGTTGTCTGAGATGATCTCATGAGGAACGCCGTATCGGCACATGATGTGGGTTTTCACGAATTCGGCCACTTTCTTGGCGTTAAGAACTCGGTAAGCTTGTGCTTCGACCCATTTTGTAACATAGTCCACGGCTACTAGGATGAAAGATTGTCCGTTGCTGCCAGTAGGGTGGACTTTGCCAATGATGTCTATGCCCCAACAAGAGAAAGGCCAAGGCGTGGTCATATTGTAAAGCTGTGAGGGTGGAGCGTGCTGTAGATTGGCATGGAATTGGCATTTGGCGCACCTCTTGACTTTCTCGATGCAGTCCCTTTCCATGGTACTCCAATAATAACCTATGCAGAGTATCTTCTTGGCCAACATAAACCCGTTCATGTGAGGCCCACATTCACTTTCGTGGATCTCATGCATTATTTCTTAAGCTTCGGTCTCATTCGCACATAGGAGATTGACCCCCTCGTGGTGCCTTTTGTAGACTCTGTCCCCAATCAGTACATATCGGGAGGCTAGTCTTTGCAATGCCATTTGAGACTTCTTATTGCTGTTCTCGGGATAGGTACCACCCTTGAGGAAATTCATGATATCTGTATACCATGGGGAGTTTTCTTGGACCTCGTTGATCTCGATACTCATGCAGTATGCCGGACTGTTTCGTCGGGAAATTTTGAAGGGCTTCACCATTTTACCCTCAGGCATTTCGACCAGTGAAGCGATGGTGGCTAGTGCATCAGCAAAACGGTTCTTGTCCCTTGGCAGGTAATTGAAGGTGATTTCTTGAAATTGTTCAACCAATTCCTCGAGATGTTGACCATACCGTTGCAGGGTTGAGTCTTGAATCTTCCATTTTCTGGATGTCTGGTTGATGATGAGCAAGGAATCACCGAATACTTCTAAACTTGTAACATTTCTTTCGAGGGCTGCTTCGAGCCCCGCTATGCAAGCTTCGTACTCAGCGGTGTTGTTAGTGGCTTCAAATTCAAGGCGGATGGCAATTGGAGTATACATGTCCTTTGGATCAACAAGTAACATCCCTATGCCATACCCATGCTTATTGGCTGCGCCATCGAAAAAAAGTTGCCACTTATTTTCCTCTGTTGTAGCACAAATTAAATGCTCGTCGGGGAACTGTACATCTTCCCCCTTCACTTCGTCATACGGAAATTCAGCAAGCTGATCACTGAACACTTTCCCCCTGATGGATTTGAGTGTGACGTAAGTGATATCATAGCCGACGAGCATGAAATACCATTTGGCTATTCTTGTTGACATGAAAGGCTTCTCGAAGATGTAGCGGAGCAGGTCCACTTTTGCTACCAACTTGATTGGGAATGCCTCCATGTAATGCTTGAGCTTTTGAGTAACCCAAACCAATGCAGCACAAGACTTCTCTAAGACAGAGTAGTTCTTTTCAGCTCCTTAAAACCGTCGGCTGACAAAGTAGATGGCATTCTCCTTTGTGGAGTCTCGCTGTTCTTGTGCTAACATAGCCCCTAGGGCTTCATCATTGACAGTGAGATAGAGCAAAAGAGGCTTTTCTTCGTGTGGTGGAACCAAAACTGGAGGGCATGTCAAGTAATGCTTCACTTGGTCGAAGGCTTCTTGGCACGCATCGGTCCATTCTAGAGCCACATTCTTTTTGAGTAGCTTGAAGATTGGCTCACACATAGAAGTGAGTTGGTGCACAAACCGACTGATGTATTGAAGTCTGCCCATGAAACCTTTGATTTATTTCTGCGTCCTTGGGGGAGGCATGTCAATGATTGCCTTGATCTTGGAGGGATCGGCTTCAATTCCTCTCTCAGTAACCATGTAACCAAGAACCATTCCTCTGATGACCCCAAAAGTGCACTTTGCGGGATTGAGTCTCATCTTGTGTTGTCGAAGCCTTTCAAAGAATTTGCGAAGATCGATCAAATGTTGACCATTGGTTCCCTTTGAATGGATGATCATGTCGTCTATATAGACCTCGATCTCTTTATGAATCATATCGTGGAATAGATCCGTAACAGCCCTTTGGTAGGTAGCCCCAGCGTTCCTTAGTCCGAACGGCATAACTGTGTAGCAGAAGGTCCCCCACGGAGTTGTGAAAGCTGTCTTGTGTTGATCCTCTTCGGACATGAGAATCTGATTGTAACCGGCAAAACGGTCCACAAATGAGCGGACTTCATAGTTGGCAGTTGAATCGACGAGCACGTCGATGTTTGGTAGTGGAAAATCATCTTTCGGGGAAGCTTTGTTCAAATCCCGGAAGTCCACACAAACTCGAACCTTGCCGTTTGCCTTTCTGACTGTCACAATGTTGGTTATCCAAGTTGGATACTCAATGACTTTGATGAAACCCACACTGAGGAGCTTTTCAATCTCTTCTTTGACTTGTAGAGACCATTCTGGCTTGATCTTTCTGAGCTTCTGCTTTACTAGCTTGGCGTCCTCTTTGATCGGAATTCTGTGCTCCGCGACCTTTCTGTCCAAACCCGGCATGTCTTTGTACGACCATGCGAATACATTCACAAATTCTCTGAGCAGTGCAGTCAATTTGTCTTTGTCTTCCCCTTTGAAGAAGCTGCCAATCTTCGTTTCTTTCGGCTCTTCGTCGGTACCCAGATTAACAACATGCAATTCTTCATCAGCCCTTGGACCACTTTCACCACGACAACGGACCTGTTGAGCTAGTTCATTTAGGTATGTTATGTTTTCATGGTCTATTTCATCATAATTTGAATCGTTATTAACTCGTTCATTAAGTTCGTTATTAGTTAATTCATCATTTATGATGTTGCAATCTCGGGGTACTAAGAAATATCGAATTTTTCATTAGCAAAGAAAGGAAACACACGCTCGGCTATTGCCTCCATATCCTCTTGGGTGAGGGCATTAGAAACACTCTCGGACTCGGAAGTAAGTGTGAGCCGCTCTTCCTTTGTTGCTGTACGGGGTATGCAACCCATTTCTCGGATCAAGAAATCCTCGGATACTACGGGCCCCTTCGTTGAATACCAGTTGTTGATTGGCTCGGAGCTTGGTGAGATCTCACTGATAGATGGACTCTCCATTTTTGTGTTGTCGGAGATGGCGTTGACTTGACAATCGTCCATGATGGCAAATTCTTAGAACATGGAGGCTAGATCGGATAGTTCTTCCCCCACGGTAATCTCTACCTCGGATTCTATAGTCACTTTCTTGCCCCACCACTCTTGGGGTGACATTGGAGTAGGTTCCCTTTCTAGTGCCGGTATTTCACAGTCGGTGAAGATCTCGAGACCGGGCTTTCTGACACCCTTGTCGTTAACCCACGGTTCGGGAAAGATCATGTACGGAACATTTTCCCCTTGGCGAACAAAATAACCGTTTAGCGTGTTGCGGTAAGGCCTCAAGTTGGGGATTTCATATCGTCGACCTTCTTTGCGAGCTTGGGTCCTTTGATTCTTGACTGCTTGCTCGTACTTCAAGTCATCCTTGGTAGGCTCGTATCCCAGACCAAACTTGTTCTTGACAAAAGGAACTTCCACGGGGTGTAATATCCCTTGTTAATGTTTCCCTAGGCCAAGACCGGGAAAGTGATTCATGTTCCTCATCATGCGGAGGATTTAGGATTGCTAGGGACCCACTGTCTGTTTCCCCCTTCTTTGTCAATGGTGTTGACGCCGGAGAGAGTGGCATCTTCTATCCTGTATTGGACTTGGTGAACGGGTTGTCCCCCATTTCTATGGATGGTGACATTTTCAGCCATGATAGTGACTATCTCGTCCCCATTTCTGATTTTGATACACTGATGGAGAGTGGAGGGTACCGCATTGGAACTGTGGATCCAAGGTCGGCCCAGAAGTAAGTTGAATGAAGCGGGGACATCAAGTACTTGGAATGGGACGGACATGATCATGCTTCCAAATTCGATATCAACTTCTAACATTCCCATGACTGTACGGGCAGTGCTGTCATACCCTCTAATGACTTGTACGGAGGGTTGTAAATCGGAGCTTTTGAGCCCCAGTATGCCCATGACTCGGCTAGGCATTAAGTTGAGTGCAGAGCCACCGTCTACTAGAAATATTGAGATGGGTCTCCCCCTTGCCCTTACTTTGAGGTAGATGGCTTCATTGTGTTCGGACCCAAATGGTAGGAGGTCCATGTCGGCAAAAGTGATGACATTGCCGAAGTGAATGTGACCTATCATTGCTGTGAGGTCTTCAGGAGTCGTGTCGGGAGAGACTGATGTGTCATCCAAGTTCTTGATGACGAGGTATCGGTGTTTCTTTGATGATGCAATAAGGTCCCAGATGGATATGTTGGCTTGCGTCTTCTTGAGTTGTGTTAACAAAGGATCTTCGGGTATGTCGTGTGCTTGCGATCTTTGAGAAGAGGTGCTGGTTGCTGCAGTATTGGAAGGGATTGTGCTCGTTGTTACTCGGCCACTGCGAGTGAGCACGTTCACGGTCCCTTGTAGCTTCTTCTTCCTATTCTCTAAGACTTCCCTCATAATCTCATCATAAGTCACAACATAACAAGAATTATCAAGTTTATTTATATCATCGGAGCCCTCATTCACAATTGGGATCGAATGAGTGGTTCTTTCAAACTCTCCTACCTCTATTACATTGACACCACCCTCATTAGGGATTATGAATTCCTTCTTATCTATGAGGTCTTGGATGGTGTTGCAGATGGAGAAGCAATCCTCGGTGAGGTGGCCGGTGCATTGATGGTAGTCACACCATTTGTGGTGAGCATGATTGGCACGGAGCGGTTGTGGTTGCTTGTACCCTTGAAGAGGGGTGATTTGTCCCTTGGCCTTTAGAGCTTCATAGGCCTCGGTGATGGTCATGCCGTTGAGAGGAGTGTAGACGCGGTCGTTTTGGAACCGCTTGCCTTGTGGTGGGGGAACCTTCTTGTAATTCCCCTTGTCAGTAGTAACGGCATTTACAAGAGCCTCTTTGTTTGAACTAGAGGCGGCCTTGTATCGGTAAGTAGGAGTGGCCTTCTTAATCTCCTTGAGCAAGTCATCCATGCGTACCCCCGCCTCATACATTTGGGAGAAGTCGGAGTAGCAAGCCCCACTTAGGTGGGTGCGGAGATCAATCTTGAGACATTTGAGAAAGATGTCCATTTGCTCTTTTGTGTTTGGCCTCTCAACAATTTCAGAGAGCTTGTCATTCCATCTCCTTGTGAAGTCAATGAAGGACTCGTTGTCTCTTTGAGTGGTATTCTCGAGCTCTTTCCTTGTGGGCCGGTGAGTGGTGTTGCCTTGATATTGATTTTTGAAGGCAAGCATGGCGGCATCCCAATCAAGACGGACAGTGAGCGGGAGAGTTGCATACCAATCCTTGGCCGCCCCCTCGAGAGTGAGAGGAAAGCATTGAGCCATAACTTTTGGGGAGACCTTCTTCGGAACCATAGCCCAAATGTAAGTCTCGATGTGAGCCATCGGGCATGAGTTGCCCTTAAACTTGCTAATTTCGGGCATCTTGAATTTGTCGGGAAGAGCGGCCATCGTGCTCATGAGGATGGATGACTGATAAAGGCTTGTGTTGGAGCCTTTTCCCATGTTGAGGCCGTCAAATTTCTGATCAATGTAGGCCATGATGGAGTCGACCATTTTGGGGTCGTTGTTGTCGGTGCTTGGTCCCCCCATTTTTTTGGTACGGGCACTGACATACGGGCTTTCAAACAAACCCTTGGTCCACTCGGATTCCTCATTGTAATTAACCCCCTTGTTCTTGGAGAGCTTGAGGAGCTTGGCTTTCAGTTGGTCAACTTCGGCCTCGTGGGCCTCCCTTTGACTGTCGACATGAGCTTTCCACAAGGGTTCTTTGGTTTGAGCCTCTTGGTTAAGGGTGGAGACTTGTTGTTGGAGTGTTTGAACCATGGCAGAAAGCTGTTCGAGAGTCATGGCGTTGTTGGTGTTGGAGTCGCCGGCCATTGATGATGTAGAAGCTGTTGGAGTGATCGGTTCACGGACAAGCCTGTTGGATGAATCTCTGTAGATGCGGAGAGTACCAATCGGACCTATAATTGGAGAAGTAGCCCTTGTCATTCTTGGTTCACACTTTCGGTCCATGAGGAGGTTGAGAACACACAGTTGGGCACACGACTCGAACCACATAAAAAAAAGACTTTTTTTTTTTTATAAGTCGGAGGGAATGGGTCCCCTTTGGGGTTTCTAAGAAAATAATGGAATCGTCACACTAGTATATTGACCATCTCGCAGTCCCATATACTCATCGGATTCCATCACGTTTGTGAATCCTACATGTATCGGGATTAAACTAAAATAATGTAGTAAAGCATACATGCGGGGACGGATTTTTATTTTCGTCCAAGATAACCACTTTTGGGGACGGATTTTTATTGCGTCCGTTTCAACAAGTTGGCATGTATGATTTGAAGACATTAGTTTAGGGAAATCTCGGTACATGGAAACCGACTTGAGTCACGGAGTGTTAGATCCTAACTAGAATTGTGTGGTTTGTGCTCGGCTTGAAAAAGACCTCATTTTTTAGACCTTGAACACTTTCTCTTTACACAAACTCTACACAAATTCTCCCTACAAGAGTTTTAACAACAAAACTCTACACAAAGTTCTACACAACCATTTCTTTACAACAACACCACTTTCAAGTCAAGGTTTCAAGTTCTCTTTTCTAAAGGTACAACTTTTCTCTTTCTCTTTTATTTATGTCTTACTAGTATGCAATCTCCATAAAAGGAATACAACCAAAAGACCACTTCACTATTGAAGTTTAGTCAAGGTTACATTCCAACATTCCAAACACTAATTAAATTCCATTTCATTTCTTATGTAATTGTTTAGCATATTCAACATGTAATCTTTTAGCATAAATTAATTAATAAAATCATTCTTTTTATTTCCCCTTTTCTTCTCATCTCAATTGTTAGCACTTTTTTTTTTATATCAATAAATTGAAGGATATTTAACATTAGAACACCAAAAGTAGCAAGACCCGCGTAAGCGGGGCGGAGTGGGTGTTTAAGTACTTCCCACTCCGTCACCTAACCCCCGAACCCATCTTTTCTCGAATCTCTGGTTTTGTATATAAAATTGGATTTTCTTAGGTTTTCTCGCGTTCCTCTAAAACGTGGGTGACGACTCTTAAAATCAAGTAGACATCCTAGGATAATTCACGCGCTCTAGCCAAGCCGTGGTTCCCCGGGGTATCTACAGTGGCGACTCTGCTGGGGACATTTGAGGGTTAAACTTGTGTTTCTGTTCATAATTTACTTTTCTGGGCATTCTGGAAATTGACATGGGAAGCGCGCGCCTCGGACCTTCATGGTCCAAAGCGCGCGCGTCCCGAGTCAAATTCCAGAATCGCCCGCCTTCCATGTGTTCTTCCTATTCTTCCTATTATTTCATGCTAACAAACATTGCAGGGGTTCCATCACACAATCAGGATCAGGGCAATCCCTTGAGTCCATAACTTTCTGATAATCTGACAGGTGAGCCCAGAAGCGGGCGCCTCCCAATTTCTATGTGCCAGTCGCGCGCTTCCCACAACACTAGCCCGAGGCGCGCGCTTCTGGGCCAATTTCCAGGGCAAGAACAGGTTTCAGTGACTGAACAGAACAGTGGGGTGTGGGCACAGTTGCGTGCATCAGAACAGAATTGAACCCTTGGACTGTTTCTTTTTATGTTTTATTTACCGGTCACACGGGTGATTCGGGAGTTGTAATTTATGTGTTCTTATCTTTTCTTTTCAAAAAAAATAAAATAAAATTTTTTTGTCACGTGATAGACCTCGCACTACGTGCACATTACCCCTATAAACTGCTCACTATTGAGTCGCACAAGTCCAACCCCAAACCCGTCGAGGCCCGTCCTATAAAGTTTCAAACTCCACTCGACCTTGGCTCTTTCGAAGCGGTAAACCTCAGCCCGTGGCGTAGTTCATGACTACATGCCGGGGGTGACCTTTAAGCCTCATATTCAAGCCGAGCACAAACCACACAATTCTAGTTAGGGTCTAACACTCCGTGACTCAAGTCGGTTTCCATGTACCGAGATTTCCCTAAACTAATGTCTTCAAATCATACATGCCAACTTGTTGAAACGGACGCAATAAAAATCCGTCCCCAAATGTGGTTATCTTGGACGAAAATAAAAAATCCGTCCCCGCATGTATGCTTTACTACATTAATTTAGTTTAATCCCGACACATGTAGGATTCATAAGCGTGATGGAATCCGATGAGTATATGGGACCGCGAGATGGTCTATATACTAGTGTGACGATTCTATTATTTTCTTAGAAACCCCAAAAGGGACCCATTCCCTCCGACTTATAAAAAAAAAGAGTCTTTTTTTTTCTTATGTGGTTCGAGTCGTGTGCCCAACTGTGTGTTCTCAACCTCCTCACGGACCGAAAGTGTGAACCAAGACTGACAAGGGCTACTTCTCCAATTATAGGTCCGATTGGTACTCTCCGCATCTACAGAGATTCATCCAACAGGCTTGTCCGTGAACCGATCACTCCAACAGCTTCTACATCATCAATGGCCGGCGACTCCAACACCAACAACGCCATGACTCTCGAACAACTTTTTGCCATAGTTCAAACACTCCAACAACAAGTCTCCACCCTTAACCAAGAGGCTCAAACCAAAGAAGCCTTGTGGCAAGCTCATGTCGACAGTCAAAGGGAGGCCCACGAGGCCGAAGTTGACCAACTGAAAGCCAAGCTCCTCAAGCTCTCCAAGAACAAGGGGGTTAATGACAATGAGGAATCCGAGTGGACCAAGGGTTTGTTTGAAAGCCCGTATGTCAGTTCCCGTACCAAAAAAGTGGGGGGACCAAGCACCGATAACAACGACCCCAAAATGGTCGACTCCATCATGGCCTACATTGATCAGAAATTTGACGGCCTCAACATGGGAAAAGGCTCCAACACAAGCCTTTATCAGTCATCCATCCTCATGAGCACGATGGCCGCTCTTCCCGACAAATTCAAGATGCCCGACATTAGCAAGTTTAAGGGCAACTCATGCCTGATGGCTCACATCGAGACTTACATTTGGGCTATGGTTCCGAAGAAGGTCTCCCCAAAAGTTATGGCTCAATGCTTTCCTCTCACTCTCGAGGGGGCGGCCAAGGATTGGTATGCAACTCTCCCGCTCACTGTCCGTCTTGATTGGGATGCCGCCATGCTTGCCTTCAAAAATCAATATCAAGGCAACAACACTCACCGGCCCACAAGGAAAGAGCTCGAGAATCCCACTCAAAGAGACAACGAGTCCTTCATTGACTTCACAAGGAGATGGAATGACAAGCTCTCTGAAATTGTTGAGAGGCCAAACACAAAAGAGCAAATGGACATCTTTCTCAAATGTCTCAAGATTGATCTCCGCACCCACCTAAGTGGGGCTTGCTACTCCGACTTCTCCCAAATGTATGAGGCGGGGGTACGCATGGATGACTTGCTCAAGGAGATTAAGAAGGCCACTCCTACTTACCGATACAAGGCTGCCTCTAGTTCAAACAAAGAGGCTCCTGTAAATGCCGTTACTACTGACAAGGGGAATTACAAGAAGGTTCCCCCACCACAAGGCAAGCGGTTCCAAAACGACCGCGTCTACACTCCTCTCAATGGCATGACCATCACCGAGGCCTATGAAGCTCTAAAGGCCAAGGGACAAATCACCCCTCTTCAAGGGTACAAGCAACCACAACCGCTCCGTGCCAATCATGCTCACCACAAGTGGTGTGACTATCACCTATGCAGCGGTCATCTCACTGAGGATTGCTTCTCCCTCCGCGACATCATCCAAGATTCGATTGACAATGGGGAATTTGCCGTGGGTGAAGAGCAAGAACTCATCAAAGAAGAGGCTTAGATTTGAAATGGGCTTTAACAAGAGATCATGCCACTACAACGACAATGGGGACTACAACAACAATCTCCGTTTCTCTTTCTCTACCTAGAAAATAGGATAAAAAAAAGGAGTCAAAAGTCCTCTAATGTGTGCATTAATGTTTTCTCTCGTCCAATGTTAAATTTTGAGTCAATCATTAAATAAAAGTCGTTCTTGTCCTCATACACTCTTCCAAGTTGTTCAATTAATTCTTGGCAAAATGATGAAAAGGTGTCTAAACAAGTTTTGGAATGAAGGCCATCGCTTGAACGCCCAGGGGCTAAACATCGACGACGGCACCAACAACGAAGACATCAACAACGACGAAATCAAGACAAAGAAAGGTGGAGCAACAATCATGAAGCAAAGTTTTCAAAAGGGGATTAAAAAAAAAAAAAGCTCGCTAGGTTGAAATCCTCAAATCAACCTAGGCAAAAGTTAGAGCAAAAAAAAAAAAAAAAAAAAAAAAAAAAATCCCCCTTCATTCAAAGAAGTTCACAACAACAATATCATTCCACCAAACGAAGGACGAAGCAACATCGACAACAATCACGACGAAGCAACAATTCATCACTGTGAACGGAGCATCCACAAGAACTACGGTGACCTGAGCCTCTACACTGGAGGAACGTAGGCAACCTTCGGGTCCGGTCTCATGCAAGAAAGAAGATATGTTTTGACACGTCCCAAGTCCCGGGATTCCCTAATAGAACCTCGAACCTGGTGCGCGTAACTAACAAGAAACAAGAATCTAACGGGAAATAGGAACAATACCTGTTAGAAAAAAACTGATATGATATATATACTCAAGAGTAGGGAGCTAAGATAGCTCACACGAGTTCTAGACCAAGAAAATTAAAACCAAACAAGTTACATACAGCGGAAGACATGCCTAGCAAATAAGCTGGCATCAAGAACTGTCTAGGGACAACAAATACTACCCCAATACAAGCCCAGAGTTTATTAACTCATACAAGATCGTCCTTACCAAAATATAAAAGGACACTAACTTTGAACAAGAATATCCTGCTGAGTAAGTTCCCAGCTAAGTCGAGCCTCACTGCGTACTATCCCCTGCTTTCCTGGGGGGGGGGAAACAATTAAACAAATAAAGGGTGAGATAAATCTCAGTAAGCTATTAACATGCAACTATATGTCATGTTATCATGCAATACAAGTAGATACTCAACTAAACATATATCAAGTATCATCAAGTAACAAGTATAGGAGAGGCTAAGCCAACTTAACAAGTAATCAAGCTCAAGAAAGGTTCAGGTAACAAGTAGTCAAGTAGTGCGAGAGGCTAGACCAGCTCACAAGATGCACATAGGCCTATCACGCATTGTACCTGAATCCTTCCTTATTCCTCCCAAGAATACCATTTGTTGTCGATGCTTTTCTAGCTGAGGACAACCAAGAACAAGAACAAGAGCTGCTGTGCAGTATATAAGAAGACCTGGTAACCAGTGTCATCCACAAGACAAGATCCACGTGGTGTTCAAGACAAGAGTTAGCATTCACTTAGGTCAGGCTTATTGCTCCAACCAAGGAAGCTATGCCCTTACTATGGCCAGTAGTAAGGGGTCAAGCGGAAATACATAGGGACCCGATTGTCACTTAAACCCCAGCTCTCGCGACAAGCATGAACCTATATATTTTCGAACAAGCAAGGAGAACCAGCTGGACTCACACAAGAATGCACAAGTAGATGTTTACTTGAACTACGAGAACAGAACTCAGTCCCTTATTAGTGGACTACTCTTTATGCACCATGTAATCATGTATCATGTGCTCACGAGAATATGCACCATGTAATTATGTATCATGTGCTCACGAGAATATAAGTACACGTACTCAATTATTGCGAATACCAATCAAGTTTAACTATGGCACATAAGTGTCCATGTAACACGATCAATCCAAGTTAGAGTCTATTAATAACAGACCTCAAATAAGTAGTAGGGTATATCATTCTATATCACTTTGTCACATGCCAAGTTTGCACGTACATATTCATATCACGTTTAACACATTAAAGTGTCTACCACGATACCCTTACTATCAAATAGGGCTCAATACATTATACTCTAAACACGTAGTAGAATAGGTCATATTGTACCTAGACACAGTCATACTTCACGTATATGTATCGTTAGTAATCGAATACATTTTCTAACACATATTGTGTTCTGTAATCATTCTTATTAATTTAAATCGTAGTATTCACGATTATATGAATTATCTTCATATTACACTAGTCCCTATTTTCTTTAGGAACCATTTCAAGACAAGATATCAAGTTCAGGTATACAGTAGGGTTAATCATTCTCTAACTAGTTTCATAACCCAATTCTTCGGTTATTCATGTCATGAATCAAATAATCAAGAAGCTACATTCTATCAAGTAGCTACATGCAAGATTTGCATATACACATCAAGAATCTTTCAAGTTTATTACCATACACCTATATTGGTGTCAAGGCACGTACAAGATTTTATAATCTTATATTAAAGTCTTAATCCAATTATTTGGATATTCAAGTCATGTACGAGATTTTATTGTCTTATACTTCAAGTTACTGTCTCATCTTAAGACATTCAAGACAATCAAGACAGTCAAGACTTTTACAAGATTTTATCATCTTGTATCCAAGTTCTCAATCCATTTTCTTGGATGGTTAAACATGTACAAGAGTTAATTAACTTATACTTAAGTTATCAATCCAACTCTTTTGTTATTTAAGACAAGTACAAGATTTACTCATCTTATATTCATGTTTTAATTAAGAAGATGAGCTATACATTTTCCCAATCAAGTTCACGATCCTATTCCTAGGATATTCAAGTTCAAGGCATAGCTTTAATGCCCTTAAGTTGTCAATCTTTAGATTCAAGACACGTAGAAGAGTACTTACTCTTACACTCAAGTTCAAGTTCAGAAGATGAATTATACATCTTACTCGTACAAGTTTTCAAACCCTTTTCTTAGGATATTCAAGCTCAAGACATTAGTTGGTACCCCTAAGGTATACAAACATTAACTTCAAGACATATAAAAGAGTTACTACTCTTATACCCAAGTTATCATTTAATTATGATTTAAGTCCACATTTCATTTGTTCACAAAGGGACTATTTTTCAGTACTAGAGTGTTCTACAACACTCATCTAGGCCATCTAGGGTAGTACCCTAAACCTAGACCAAGAATAATTCGAGTTCAATTTAAGTAATTGAGCTAGACAACTCATACTTACGAGTTCTTAATCCCCTACCTAGGATATTCAATCTCAAGTCATTGTTTTAATGCCCCTAAGGTGCACAATCATTGGCTTCAAGACAAGCATAACACATAAGTGCTTGTTCATAGCACTTTCAAGACATATAAAAGAGTTCTTCCTTTTATACTCAAGTTCTCATTTTAATTTAATGAGTAATCATGTTCAAGACTCACTTCTGATACCCCTAAGGTATCACAATACTTACTAGGACATCTTATCCTAAGGCTATATGCCTTAACAAGGGTTATTTCCAACTTATACAATCATTAAACAAGTTTTACAATTTTTCAGGACATATGGGCGGCCGCACAAAATGGTGTGGGCGGTCGCCCAAAATCAGGCTTTCCAAGAACAAAATACTTCAGATAGATGGGCGGTCGCCCAAGGCCCAAAAATGCCAAAATCCGAATTCTTTCTCAGGTTAAATAATTTTCCGTCCCAAGCGTAGGAGTAACTTTTATTAACTCTTAGGCAATACCCAAAACATTATTTCAGGCTCAATTCATTTCTTATACCGTCCCATAAATAATAGGACAATTTCCTTTTATTCCATTTCAATATTTCACCGACCCCAAAAGTATAAGTACAATTTTATATTATACTACTATATCCATTTAGGGATACTTCCATTCATTTCCCCGTACCATAAATAATGGTACAATTTCTCTAATACTATTTAAATCAAGTTACTATTTTACCGTCTCACGAATAGGAGTAATTTTTTTATATTTTTCCAAGTTTCTTCCCAGGACAAGCTATTCCTTCATATTTACTTCATATTTAGCATACGAATACTCCCTTCGTCCCAATTTTACAAGTATCACAAAAATTGCCCAAAACACAATTTTAACAAGAACAAGTAGCGGGAATAACATATATGCATGTTATTACAAGTAAGGGGGAGTCAATAACTTACCTAGTCAAAAATCAAGTTGACCCAAATTAATTTCTGATCGGCCTGAAACGCTCTATTCAACGCCACGAATATTTATCCGGGACCAGAATCACGAACGGAGGGATAATTAAGCTCGAGGAGTCGAGAATAGGGTAAATCTTTAACTTTCTCTCTGAGACAGAGAGAAAGTACGAGAACCTTTTAGAATAAAATGCCTCAGAGAAGGCAAACACTAAGTTTTATCTTTTGAACTTTCAAAAATTTCACTTTGGCCCCTCAAGTTTCAACTTTGACAAAAAGGCCCCTCAAGTTCTAACTTTGACATTTAACCACCTTAACTTTCTAACGCAGTTAAATAATTAACTCAAATAAAATAGCATATAAATATGCTAGTCAAAATTTTAACAAGCAAGTCAAGAATTTAACAATAAGTCAAATATTTAACGAAATTATGGATGGGCGTTACATGTTTATCCCTAGCGCGTTATGGTGATCGGCCTTCATCTCGAACTTGTCAAGACATCTTTGTACGATTCATTTGCCAATGAATTAATCACCTCAAGATTGAACAACTTTCCTAGATTTAGAATCACTTTCCGTTCCTTGTCGAGTCTAGGGCTTCTATTCTTTCTGCATACTCCCAGTTTCTTGCAATAAAACTGGGGCTTTCTTTCTCTTCTCTCTTAATGACTTACTTGCCTTCGTGAGTCATTCAACAAATATAAACATGAAGTCAATACTAGGGACACTTCCCTAGTCGAGTCAATGTCACTCATCTTTAGTGACAAGTGGTCTTCACCGCAAAAATCACATGTCTTATCTCCTCAGCCAAAGTCAATGCACACTTCCTCATTAATCGAGTCAAAAAAAAAAAAAAAAAAAAGATGCAAAAGAGATGCCCGCTAGATTGAAAACCCGAAAGGGCGGTCTAGGCAAAAAACAGGGTGCGTCATAAAAAAAAATGAGAGAGTGAGAGAGAGAAGGGAAAGAGAAATGGAGATCTCCGGCCTCTAAGGAAGACAACTACACAAGCTCTACATTGGGTCTCCTCAGCAAGTCAATCCCACCGAGCCAACTTTGGAATTGCAAAAGGCTCGACAACACATGGCACAATCAAAGGTCGTCTTGGGTTACTGACATCATTCTCCAACAGTGTGCATTTTTGGGTTCATGAAAAGAAGGCCCGTGGTAACCAAGACCCATCTGAGAACGAGCCCATCATAAAAGGGCACGAGGTTGCACAAATAATCCCTAGCTAGTCAATTGGCTTGGGCAGCAAATAGCAACAACATGTGTCTCAGTTTTCAAAACTTTTGCAAGTATGTGCTTCTAAAGTACGCCGAAAGGCTCCCGAGAAATGGAGTAGCTCTTGCCATGTCCTCTCATGTTTGTTCCCTCACACGAGGATGAGTCACTCTTTCTTTGCTCAACAAATGGTGACGCCCTAGGGGCTATGTGACTCAAGAACAAGGGCTTCTTTGCTTCATTTGACAATCAATAAGCCTTAGGGGCTATGCTCGAGAAAGATGTGTGAGACTATCCTCAAAGTCTCTCAAAAGGAATGTTGAGAAGCACCTTCTTGTCATGTATGCTCATACTTATTCCCCCCAATCAAGGATGGACCTTTCTCGCTATGGTCAAGTCTTAAAGGCTCCCTCGACAAGAAACAATTCACTTCAATGTCCCCAGCAACATTTGAAGCTTTATACCGAAAGGTCTCAAGGGGCTTCGCAATCTACAATCCCTTGGGCTAAGGCATTACAACAATCCAAGCAAAGGGCAATATTGGGGCTCGCAATTAACAAGCTTTTGGGCAGTGGTACCCAAGCAATGCAATTTGGGAGTAGTCTTATGGCACCATGAAAGGGATCAAAATTCAATGGTCCCTCAACACTTCCAGTCAAAAGGCCTCTTGGTTTTAAATGAAGGCTCCGATGATATGAATGAATTTGATGATTCTTGTTAGAACTCACATCGATATTCTGAAGGAAGTCTTAGAGAAAAGGAAAAAGATTCAATATGCTAGACTCACCCGGCTGAGTTATAGCGGGCAATGCCAATATGTTAACTCTATAAGCAGAGTTACGGTCAATCCCAATGTTTCTGCAAGTACTGCACCCCCTTCTCCAAGATCAAAAGCACAGGCTGCATCCGAAGATCCGCCGTCAGTTCAACTCAAGAAGACTCGAGCAAACATACCGTTCAAGACTTTATCACACCAAGACCTTATCATCACACCAAGACCTTATCATCTGCAACAACATCACCATCTCCCACGAGACGTCTCCCGAAGACCGTACTACATTTTTAACATGGACCTTCCGCCATTTGGGTATCAACCACAAAAAGGTCCATTCATCTCCAAGCAAGAGAAAGAGGAAGATCACTTTCATGAGTTCTACCCAATGGTGCATCTGCTCTCAATACAATGCCAAGATAAGTTAGAGCTTCACACCGAAAGATCTCCACATCCCGCCATCTACAAACTTTACAAGCCCGTGACATTTGGGGCTTAGCAATCTCTCAGAGCTTGGTATCAATGATCTTCTCTTGGGGCTTGCCCACGTCGACAACAAAAGACAGTTTATTTGAATGGGCTAAGAGTTGATTCATCTTGGGGCTTCATAAGCCACTCAAAGTTCAGCATTCGAGGGGCTTTACAGTCAGCAACCCCTTGGCATCTCGACATTAATAGTCCTTTTGAAGCCCCATAAACGACAAATCTCTTGGGGCTAGACATCAATTTCGTTGGACACCACGGCAACGACGACAACATTCAAGCGAAGCAATCCGGACTTCGATCGAACATGACTTGATCTTGGGTTGGCTTTTACAAACACACAATGATTAAAATGGTTTACCCACGAACTAAAAAAAAAAAAAAAAAACCGTCCCCGCATGTATGTTTTAGAGGAACATAAGAAAAACCTAAAAAGAGCCAATTTTATATACAAAACCAGAGATTCGGGAAAAGATGGGTTCGGGGGTTAGGTGACGGAGTGGGAAGTACTTAAATACCCACTCCGCCCTGCTTACGCGGGTCTTGCTACTTTTGGTGTTCTAATGCTAAATGTCCTTCAATTTATTGATATAAAAAATGTGCTAACACTTGAGATGAGAAGAAAAGGGGAAATAAAAAGAATGATTTTATTAATTAATTTATGCTAAAAGATTACATGTCGAATTATTGCTAGATAATTATATTAAGAAATGAATGGTAAATTAAAGTAGAGATTAAAATGTAGGGAGATAACCTTAACCAACTTTAATGTAGTAAAGTGGTCATTTGGTCATGTCCCAATTGATGGGGATTGCATACATTACTAAGACATGTAAAATGAGAGAAGAAGAATAAAGTACCTTAAGAAAGAGGACTTCAAACTTGGACTTGAAAATGGTGTTGTTGTAGAGAAATTGTTGTAGAACAATTTGTGTAGAGTCTTGTTACGAAGAACTCTTGTTGGGAGAATTCGTGTAGAGAATTGTGTATAGTGTGTGTGTAGAGAAAATTCAAGTCTAAAAATGAGGTCTTTTTCCAAGGTAGGAGATGATGGTTCTTATAGGTAAAATTAGGAGGGAAAGGTTGGAGGGAAATTGGTCAATCCATGTGAGATGGAATTGACCAATCACAAATAAGATAAATAAAATAATAAATAAATAATAAAGAGAAAATCAAATAATAATAAAAAAGAATATTTTGTTTTTATGAAGAATGGCTAGAATAAAGGATTTGGGAGTTATGAAATAAGGGGGAATGAATATGGATGTAAAAAGGAGTTGTTTGTAATAAAGAAGAGATTTTCTAAATAAGAAAATGGAGGGGAAAATGGTGCTATCCGTTACTGCCAAAGCGGGAAGCGCACGGGTCCGGCCTATTGGAACAAACGCGCGCGCGACCCATTGACGGTGCCGGAAGCGCCCACGGGCTAAAACGACAGAATGACTCTAAAAGTTAACTCTGTTATGCAGTTTAGTCCAAAACTAACGGAATCAGTTAGGAACTTAACAGAAGTAACAGAAATTAACAAAAACAAGTTAAATAAAAATACTATGTATGCAATCGGGGTGAGAGGTCCAAAGCGGGGTGTCTACAGAGCCCCTCAGCGACGTGGATTGCGAAGCAAAACGCGTCGACGAAAGAAAGACAACCGCCGAGGACATCGACAAGAGAAAACAAAGACTCGATAAAGCAGGAATTTGAAATTACAAAGGATAGGAGTGCGCTCCCTGTGTGAGCGGCTTTCGCGGATGAAAAAGGTGTGGTGGCTTGAGGCGGCCCACCACGGCCACAAAATTTTTAAAAAGGTGTGGTGGCTTGAGGCGGCCCACCACGGCCACAAAATTTTAAAAAGGTGTGGTGGTTTGAGGCGGCCCACCATGGCCACAAAATTTTAAAAAGGTGTGGTGGCTTGAGGCGGCCCACCACGGCCACAAAAATTTTAAAAAGGTGTGGTGGCTTGAGGCAGCCCACCACGGCCACAAAAATTTAAAAAGGTGTGGTGGCTTGAGGCGGCCCACCACGGCCACAACATTTAAAAAAGGTGTGGTGGCTTGAGGCGGCCCACCACGACCGCAATTTAAAGAAAGAGGGGAATTTTGAAATTGTGAAAGATGGGGGTGCGCTCCCTGTGTGAGCGGCTTTATTGATATAGAAAAGATATGGCGGGATCCGTTTTGCTGAAGCAGGATCCGTTTGCTGATGCGGGATCCGTTTGCTGAGCCGGGATCCGTTTGCTGAATGCGGGATCCGTTTGCTGACGCGGGATCCGTTTGCTGAAGCGGGATCCGTTTGCTGAATGCGGGATCCGTTTACTGATGCGGGATCCGTTTGCTGATGCGGGATCCGTTTGCTGAATGCGGGATCCGTTTGCTAAGGCGGGATCCGTTTTCTGATGTGAGATCCGTTTGCTAAGGCGGGATCTGATTGCTGAATGCGGGATCCGTTTGCTGATGGCGGGATCCGTTTGCTGGTGCTGGATCCGTTTGCTGGTGCGGGATCCGTTTGCTGAAGCGGTATCCGTTTGCTGAAGCGGGATCCGTTTGCTGATGGTGGGATCCGTTTGCTAATTGCGGGGTCACCGTGGACCAAATTGATGTCTAGAGCTGCAGTTGCTATTGACTTTATCGTGGGGATGCGGGCATGGTTGACTGTGGACCATTTTCAGCTGGGGATGAAGTGCCTTGAGTAGCGGATCTTGTTGACTTCGTGGTGGTACATGTTATGTGTGTGCTTTGCAGGTATATGTGTTTGTGTAAGAAGATGCATGAAGTGTGAAATGAAGAGAGAAATTGTGCTCGTGGTGCAATGTGATTTGAAAGCAGTTTTGCATGAGAGATAATTTTTGTAAGAATGGAGAAAGTGATTTTGTGTGCGGTGTGATTTGAGGAAAGCCTCGGATGTATTCATACCTTCACTTACCATTGCCGCTTGATTGGAGATGGATTGCTGAAGGATGTGGATGCTTTTGATGAAGAATGTCCATGCTTTGGATGGAGAATGATGATGTTGGTGATGATGAGTTGTTCTTGCCTTTGATGGAGTGTCAGTGGGACAGTATTCTGGATGGTGGGTTGGTCGTGCCAAAAGGCTGCCTACGTATCCCTTGAAGAGAATCAGACCAGCGTAGTTCAAGGATGCTGGGGAGTGCTGGGGAGGAATGCTAGGAGCAAAGCAAAGTAAAGCACATACTTTTGCACATAAAAGGAGAAAAAGAAAAAGAAAAAGAAAAAGAAAAATCTTTTTTTTTTTTAGATTAGAAGGGAAAGAATATGCACACATGTGACAAAAAGATTTTTTTTTTAGTTCGTGGGTGAACCATTTTAACCATTGTGTGTTTGTAAAGCCAACCCAAGATCAAGTCGTGTTCAATCGAAGTCCGGATTGCCTTGTTGAATTATGTCGTTGTTGCCGTGGTGTCCAACGAAATTGATGTCTAGCCCCAAGATATGTGTCAGTTATGGGGCTTCAAAAGGGACTATTGATGCCGAGATGCCAAGGGGTTGCTGACTGTAAATCCCCTTGGATGCTGAACTTTGAGTGGCTTATGAAGCCCCAAGATGAATCAACTCTTAGCCCATTCATATAAACTGTCTTTTGTTGTCGACGTGGGCAAGCCCCAAGAGAAGATCATTGATACCAAGCTTTGAGAGATTGATAAGCCCCAAATGTCATGGGCTTATCAAGTTTTTAGATGGCGGGATGTGGAGACCTTTCGATGTGAAGCCCCAAATCGGATTAGCTTTGTATTGAGAGCGGATGCCACATCGGGTAGGACTCTTGAAGGTGATCTCCTTCTTTCTCTTGCTTGGAGATGGATGGCCCTTTTTGTGGTTGATACCCAAATGGCGGAAGGCCCATGTTGGAAGTGTAGTATGGTCTTCGGGAGATGTCTCGTGGGAGATGGTGATGTTGTTGCAGATGATAAGGTCTTGGTGTGATAAAGTCTCGAACGGTATGTTTGCTTGAGTCTTCTTGAGTTGAACCGACGGCGGATCTTCGGATGCAGCCTGTGCTTTTGATCTTGGAGAAGGGGGTGCTATATTGCAGAAACATTGGGATTGTCCGTAACTCTGTCTCTAGAGTTAACATGTTGGCATTGCCCGCTATAACTCAGCCGGGTGAGTCTAGCATATTAAATCTTTTTCCTTTTCTCTAAAACTTCCTTCAGAATCTCACTGTGAGTTCTAACAAGAATCATCAAATTCATTCATATCATCGGATCCTTCATTTAAAACCAAGAGGCCTTTTGACTGGAAGTGTTGAGGGACCATTGAAGTTTGATCCTTTTCATGGAGCCATAAGACTACTCTCAAATTGCATTGCTCGGGTACCACTGCCCAAAAGCTTGTTTATTGCGAAGCCCCAATATTGCCCTTTGCTTGTATCACTGTAATGCCGTAGCCCAAAAGATTGTAGATTGCGAAGCCCCTTGAGACCTTTCGGTATGAAGCTTCAAATGTTGCTGGGGACATTGAAGTGAATTGCTTCTTGCCGAGGGAGCCTTTAAGACTTGACCGTAGCCCCTAGAGTGCCATCATTGATTGCGAGAAAGGTCCATCCTTGATTGGGGGAACGAGCACGGGCACTCATGACAAGAGGGCTTTTTGATATCCCTTTTGAGAGACTTTGTGGATACTCTCACGCATTTTTCTCGACCATAGCCCCTAGGGTTTATTGATTGTCAAATGAAGCAAAAGAAACCCTTGTTCTTGAGTCACATAGCCCCTAGGGCGTCACCATTTGTTGAGCAAAGAAAGAGTGACGCATCCTCGTGCGAGGGAACAAACATGAGAGGACATGGAAAGAGCTACTCCATTTCTCGGGAGTCTTTCGGCGTACTTTAGAAGCACATACTTGCAGAAGCTTTGAAAACTGAGACACATGTTATTGCTATTTGCTGCCCAAGCCAATTAACTAGCTAGGGATTATTTGTGCAACCTCGTGCCCTTTTATGATGGGCTCGTTCTCAGATGGGTCTTGGTTACCACGGGCCTTCTTTTCATGAACCCCAAAAATGCACACTGCTGGAGAATGATGCCGATAACCCAAGACAACCTTTGATGGTGCCATATCTTGTCGAGCCTTTTGCAATCCCAAAGTTGATTCGGTGGGGAATTGATTTGTTGAGGAGATCCAATGTAGAGCTTGTGCAGTTGTCTTCCTTAGAGGCCTAAGATCTCCATTTCTCTTTCCCTTCTCTCTCTCACTCTCTCATTTTTTTATGACGCACCCTGTTTTTTGCCTAGACTGCCCTTTCGGGTTTTCAATCTAGCGGGCATCTCTTTTGCGTCTTTTTTTTTTACTCGATTAATGAGGAAGTGTGCATTAACTCTGGCTGAGGAGATAAGACATGTGATTTTGCGGTGAAGACATCTTGTCACTAAAGATGAGTGACATTGACTCGACTAGGGAAGTGTCCCTAGTATTGACTTCATGTATGTATATTTTTTTTGAATGACTCACGAAGGCAAGTAAGTCATTAAGAGAGAAGAGAAGGAGAGCCCCAATTTGATTGCAAGAAATTGGGAGTATCGCAAAAAGAAGAGAAACCCCTAGACTCGATAAGGAACGGAAAGCGATTCCAAATCTAAGAAAGTTGTTCAATCTTTTGGTGATTAATTCATTGGCAAATGAATCGTACAAAGATGTCTTGACAAGTTCGAGATGAAGGACGATCACCATAACGCGCTAGGGCTAAACATATCTTCTTTCTTGCATGAGACCGGACCCGAAGGTTGCCTATGTTCCTCCAGTGTAGAGGCTATGGTCACCGTAGTTCTTGTGGATTCTCCATTCGCCGTGATGAATTGTTGCTTCGTCCTTCATTGGTGGAATGATGTTGATCTTGTACTTCTTTGATTGAGGGGGATTTTTTTTTTTTTTTTTGGCTCTAACTTTTGCCTAGGTTGATTTGAGGATTTCAACCTAGCGAGCTCTTTTTTTTTTTTTTTTTTTTTTTTTTTTTTTTTTTATATCCCCTTTTGAAAACTTTGCTTCATGATTGGTGCTCCACCTTTCTTTGTCATGATTTCGTCATTGTTGATGTCTTCGTTGTTGATGCCGTCGTCGATGTTTAGCCCCTAGGCGTTCAAGCGATGGCCTTCATTCCAAAACTTGTTTAGACACCTTTTCATCATTTTGCCAAGAATTAATTGAACAACTTGGAAGAGTGTATGAGGACAAGAATGACTTTTATTTGATGACTCAATGGACTCGAACATTTAACATAGGACGAGAGAAAACATTGATGCACACTTAAGAGGACTTTCGACTCTTTTTTTTATTTATTCCTACTACTAGGTAGAGAAAGAGAAACGGAGATTGTTGTCGTCATCCCCCATGTCGTTGTAGTCTTCCATGTCACTACATTCTCCCATGTCATTGCTTGGGAACCCTTTGTCGTTGAAGCTTGTGTCATAGGAGGACTCGGCCACTTTTCGGAGCAAATTATCAATTCTAACCCCCGCATCATACATGCTTGAAAAATCGGAGTGAAAAGCCCCACTAAGATGAGTGCGGTAGTCCATTTTCAAACACTTCAAGAAGATGTCCATTTGTTCCTTCTTGGAGGGCCTATCAACCATCTCGGCTAGCTTGCCATTCCAATGGCGATAGAAGTCCCCAAATGATTCATCACCCATTTGCACGGTGCTCTCCAATTCCTTCTTGGTGGGGCGGAATATGGAGTTGCCTTGATATTATGACTTGAAGGCAAACATAGCGACATCCCAATTGAGGCGGGTGGAAACTGGAAGACCCATATACCAATCTTTTGCGACCCCCTCGAGAGTAAGCGGGAAGCATTGTGCCATTATTTGAGGAGACACTTTCTTTTGTAGCATGGCCCAAATGTAGGAGTCAACATGAGCGTCGGGGCAAGAGTTGCCGTTGAACTTGCCAATATCGGGCATCTTGAACTTTTCGGGAAGAGCCTCCATTGTGTTCATGAGGAGAGAAGCTTGATGAAGATCGGTGCTTGGGCCCTTGTTCAAATTTAGCCCACTAAACCTTTGGTTAATGTAGGACATGAGAGTGTTGACCAAACCGGTATCAATGCTTTGGACCTTTCTTTCACTCGTGAGCCCTTTCAATTGGTTCTTGAGTTGAGCAACTTCTTTCTTGTGGGCCATTTTCACATGCTCGTAACGGGCTCGCCATAAATCATCCTTGCGGCGGACATTCTCGGCTAGTGCATCAATTTTCCCTTTCAATGCTTTCACCATGTTGAATAACCCTTCGTTGGACACGGAAATGTTCTCACCCTTCTTGTTGTTGCTGTTGGAAGCCATTGGACCTATTGAGAGAACACGGTCGATCTTAGGTTGGCCCCACAAACATATTTTGAGTAAAATAATTAACCCACAAACAAAGGAAAAAGACTCAACCACATAAGAAAAATGACTCTTTTTTTTATTTACAAAAGTCAAAAGGACGTGGTCCTTTTTGGGGTTTCTAGAAAAATAGTGGAATCGTCACACTAGTATATAGACCTTCTCGTGGTCCCATATACTCATCGGATTCCACCACGCTTGTGAATCCTACATGTGTCGGGATTAAACTAAATTAATGTAGTAAATCATACATGCGGGGACGGATTTTTTTATTTTCGTCCAAAATAACCACTTTTGGGGACGGATTTTTATTGCGTCCCAAACAACGAGTGGCATGTATGATTTGAAGACATTAGTTTAGGGAAATCTCGGTACATGGAAACCGACTTGAGTCACGGAGTGTTAGACCCTAACTAGAATTGTGTGGTTTGTCCTTAGCTAAAGAGAGGGTTAAAGGTCACCCTCGGGATGTAGTCATGAACTACGCCACGGGCTGAGGTTTACCGCTTCGAAAGAGTCAAGGTCGAGTGGAGCTTGAAACTTTCTAGGACGGGCCTCGACGGGTTTGGGGTTGGACTTGTGCGACTCGATAGTGAGCAGTTGATAAGAATTGTGCGCGTAGTGTGAGGTCTAACAAGTGACAAAATTTTTTTATCAAAGGAAATAAAAAAACAAATAAGCACGTAATTTACAACTTTCGAATCACCCGTGTGACCGATAAAAATAAACAGAAAGTAAAAGAAGTTATGTGCAGGCCCGGTGCCCACACACTGTCAACACTGTCCATTCTGTTCACTATTTCTGTTTCTGGGAAATTCCCAGAAGCGCGCGCATTCAGATGCCTACTCGGGAGGCGCGCGCGTTAGACTGAGAGAAGTGGAGGCGCCCGCTTCTGGGCAGTACCTGCAAATCAGCGGGTTCAAGGGATTGCCTTGACCCTAAATTATAGAACTTTTTCCCCTGCAGTAAACGTTAGCACAGAAACATGGAATTGAAGGACAGGATGGAAGGCGGGTGATTCTGGTAATTAGGGTCGGACGCGCGCGCTTTAGGCCAAGAAGGCCAGAGGCGCGCGCTTCCTACCCTTTTTACCAGAATGCCCAGAAAATAAAATAAAAGAACACCAAAAATGGAAAACGCAAGTTTAACCCTCTATGTCCCCAGCGGAGTCGCCACTGTAGATACCCCGGGGGACCACGGCTTGGCTAGAGTGCGTGAATTAACCTAGGATGTCTAATTGTGTTTTAGAGTTGCCACCTATGTTTTAGAGGAACGTAAGAAAACCTAATGTTTATGAGCCTAAGTTTGATTTACGAAAACAGAGATTCTTTGGGATGAGGGGTTCGGGGGTTAGGTTACGAAATGGGAAGTACTTAAACACCCATTTCGCCCGAGCAAAGTCGGTCTTGTTTGTTCATAATTCACTTTCTAAGATAAATGTGTTCTTCCTATTAAAATGATGATAAAAAAGGGGGGTTTTAGAGTTTGAAATGTAGGGAGATGACTCCTAGGCCAATTCAATGTAATGAAAGGACCGTTGGTGTCATGTCCCAAATGGTTTTGGATGATTGCACATTTGATTGAAGAAGAAGAAGAAGAAGAAGAAGAAGAAGAAGAGAAGTGCTTAAAACATTTACCTATAGTATTCTTCAAAAAGAGAACCTCTTGTCAAGCCTTGAAGAAGAGGTTGAGTACTTTTGTTGAAGAAATCCCAAAGGAAAGGTCTAGGCAAAGAGTGAGTAAAAGGTCTAAAATGATGATTTTTCAAGTCCTCCTCCAATGATGGATTGGAGGGGTTTTTATAGTTGAAAAGTGACTATTTTTGGAGCCAAACGGAGTCTCCAAGAAATATTTCCCGGGCAAAATCATGTATAATGAGCAAGGGAGAGATTCTTGGGCAGAATCTGTAACTGACACGCCCCAGAAGCGCGCGCATCCCACCTAGGCGGCAGAAGGCGCGCGCGTCTGGACTCAAGGGGCGGAGGCGCGCGACTCTGAGAAGCGACTTTTGACAGAATGGACTAGAAAGTTAGAACTGTTATTCAGTTTAGCCCCGAGACTTAACGGAGTCCGTCTGGAACTTAACCAAAGTAACAGAAACTAACAGGAAACACTTAAAAGATGGAGAAACACAAAATCAAGTGTGCAATCAGGGTGAGCGGTCCAAGGCGGGGTCTCTACAGTATCCATCAGGTTTGTTTTCCCCAAGAGCTCTTAGTGGTGGTACGGACGGCGTTGTGCTTCTAAATACCTTTGACGCCATTGTACAACACATTTTTCTTCATTATGTTAAAGACAAATCAGCTTTCCGATCTCGATTTGAGGGCCCTTCCTCGGCCCCAGAAGTTGAATCGGGGGGGGGGGGGAGGTCACCTCGTCCTCGTCACGGGATGATTATAATCCCTTGATTGCTGCAGGTATGGCTGAGGAAGGTGTTGTCGTAAGAATAGTGGATAGGTTTGGGGACGAGACCGCGTCCCCCAGAAGAGGTGGAGATGGGGATGGTCCTTCCGGCTCAACACAGCGCAGACATCCCTCCGGTAGGGAGGCCATGATCAGGGATATTTATAATAACTATGGTGTGGACAGGAAGGAGTTCAAACTTTTCCATAGTAAATCCCAACCATTTGCCAGTGAAGCTGAGGCCAGAAAATTCTATTACAATGATGCCTTCCTTCCCTTCTACTATAAGCAGTTCCAGCTTGGTCTTAGTCTCCCCCTCGACCCCTTTATTAATGAATATATGGAGGAGTGGAATATTGTTCTGGCTCATCTGGACGCCAATGCCGTAAGGTACCTTACTGGCTTTATTATTTTTTGCCGTAGTCTTGGCTTCGAGCCTTGCGTGTCGGCCTTTTATCACTTTTTCCATTCTTCCTACAATTCTTCGACCAGAACCATCACTATCAAATCTGACCCCAACAATCCCAAACTTATGATTCCTATTTCAAGCGTCGTAAACAAAGTAACGGGCTGGAATAAGAATATTATCAAGGTTGAGAGTCATCTTGGGTGGGAATTCCTGGGCCCTAATAAGAATCCGGTTAGGCCTGAAGTCGTTCATCGGCCAGATTGGAGCACTGATCTGATAAAGAGGTTGGAAGAGTTTGCCGCCATTACCACCTTTGATTGGGTCAAGACGGAGATGGACTTCAGGTATCACGTTCAAGCCGGCTTGATAAGGGGGCCAGTTGGCGGCATTATGCTGAGAGTGATGGTGGAGAGAGGGAACCGATTCCCAGATTGGGTGGTGCATCCCGGCTTTGTTTTTTATTCGGAGTGTAGTGTGTGCAAGAATGAGGACAACAAGTGCCTCATGGCCCAGGACATTGTAGGATGTAATACCTCCTCTATTTTTATATTTTTCTGATTTTACCTCATCATTCCTAACTTCCTTGTGCAGATCTTTCAATGGAAGATATCCAGATTATTGATGAAGAATAAATCGACCCTGCTATGGCGGCGCGAAGGAAAAAACAATTGTCGCGCACTCGCGGTGTCGAGAAATGTCACACTGATATGGTGGCCAGGCAGGAGGCACTGCGGGCCAAAGGAATTGCAAACATTCCCACCGGTCCTCATGTCGTTCAAGTTGATGACGGAGGGGAGGAGAACGAGGCCGAGGTTGTTGAAAAAGAGGCCAGGTTAGAGAATATTGATTTTTCACAGGGCCAGCACATCGAGGAAGAGAACTCCCTCGACTCGCGGATCAGCTTCTGCCTCAGGTCCTACTGAAGCCTAGATAAATGACTTGGCTAATGCCCTTGGAAATGTGGATATAATGCCAGATGTCGATGATTCCATTCGCTCAGGACCCGCCCTCAAACTCGGTGCGGCAGTTATTAAGAGAGCCATGAACCAAAGAACTCTTCAAAGGATGGTGGATACTAGGCCGTCCTCCACACAACTTCGAAACTGAAAAGGCCTGCTTATTAGTGAGTTACTTGGCATTTTATTAATGGTTATGTGACCTTGACTGCGCTGCTTTTGACGCCTTGATATTTTCTTTGCAGCTTGCCTCTATAGCTCAGCATGAGTATGCTCTTATGCAACTCGCCATAAGTAGTGCCAGTAAGTTTGAGGGCGAGGTCAAGCCTCTCCATGTTTCTAATGCCGAGATGAAAGAGAGGGTGAAAGCTCTCGAGAAGGAGAAGGTCTCCTTTGAAGCCGAGCTGAAGAAAGCGGCGGATAAGTCGGCAGAGGCTGATGAGATGGTCCGGCGGGCTGAGGCGGTGGTTCGAGCAGCTAAGGAAGAGACTGGCGCGGCAAAGGCCAACTTCGAGAAAGAGAATCAATGAGCTAAGGGTCTTGTGCTGGAAAAAGTTACTGCTGAGGAGAGGATTGCCCAGCTGGAAGAGAGCATAACAGGCCGAGAGACACGGGCAGTAGAGGCCTTCAAGAAGAGTCCAACAATGAAGGCAGCGGTCCAAGATGAAGTTGGTTCTACTTATAATAACGCTTGGTCAAATCTGTCTCGTCTTCTCTGGATCGACCCTGAAGTCGATATAACTCTAGATAAGCTTGCTCATCTCTTCGTCCAGGATGCCTACATCGTTAAAGCCCGAGCTTCTCACTTCTTAGTTCTATATTCTGATAAGGGCTTGAGATTGATTCAGAGCCGAGAACGCAAGGCAGGTAATCCGCCATGGGTCCATCCGTCTGTTGAGGAAGGAAATCTTGACGACCTCATTGCCAAGGCCGAGGAGGAGGCTGGTGCTGAGATTGATTAGTTTGTTGAACTCTTGAACTTTGAAACTCGTTGCTTGTGAGCCGGTTTGGCTGAAACAATTTATTTTTATGTTTGTAAGTATTTGCAAGCCTGGGCCCAGTGTTTGTCTGGGGGGTTTGAAACACTTGTTTTGTTTTGTGCATAAGGATTTGTCTACCGGTTTGAGGTGCTAATTAACCCTTATTTTCTTGACTGTTATGTAGCCAAGTGTGTTATCTCGTCATTTGTTCATGTTACTTTATCTCGGCTTGAGATGTCCTAACACTGTCTGAAATGACGAGATATGCCACAACCGGTTTAGGCTATGTTGTATAGGCCGTGGTCGTTCACCGTTATGGGCCGTGACGAGCTTTAGAGGCTCGGATTTGTTAATATTTGAAAGACCTAGTTGTCAAACTATTCTCAAATTGTTATAGGAGTAAGATGTCTTCATCTTCACTCAAATTTGGGAGAAATAGTTGTCAGAACTAGGTTCAAATTGTTAGGAGTTGAGACGTTTTATCCTTAACTTGAGAAGAGACCCATCATGTCATGTATGTTGTGGCCATGCTAGTTATTGAAACTAGGCTTTGAGAGTGATCAGGCGTAAGTGCTCAAAACTCTGGATGACGATCTCGGCATTGTTAGGTAATGCTTGAACCGTGCTTATGTACGAGTAATGTAGAAAACATCGTTCTAATAAAAGGAAACTTTATTGATGAAATCAAAACCTGACTATTTAAGCTATCAGAGGCTAAAAAACTAGAGACCAAAAATCTAATCTAGAAAGCAATAAAAGATAGATAGGGTGCCGGGGAGTTACTGATAATATAATATTTCCTCAAGTGCTCCGAATGCCGTGGGTGCTTCAGCTCTTTTCCTTCCGGAGTTTTGAGCATGTAAGTCCCTTCTCGGATGACGTGAGTAACGATGTAAGGACCTTCCCAGTTCGGCGAGAGTTTGTTTTGTAGAGCCTTTCTATATGTTGACTCGATCTTTTTGAGTACCCAGTCACCGACTTCAAAAACTCTCTTCTTTACTTTGCTGTCATGATAGGCCTTGGTGTTTTGCTTGTAATTAATCATTCTGAGATGAGCAGTCATCCTTTTTACCTCAACCAGGTCTAGGTCCAGCAGTCGGTTGTATTCATTGACAACCTCGTCATAATTGGTTACTCTGAAGGTAGGTAAGGCCATCTCGGCTGGCGCTATAGCTTCAGATCCATAAGTTAGTGCAAAGGGAGTCTCCCCAGTCGGCCCCCGAGTGGTTGTACGAACTGCCCATAGAGCAAGGGGGTGATCGTCCAGCCACTTTCCTTGGCTTCCTTCCAGACTCTTGGTTAGGGCTCTTAGTATCAACTTGTTTGCTACCTCGGCTTGCCCGTTACCTTGGGGATGGCTGACTGATGATTTTTCTATGCTTCACTCCTAATCTGTTTAGCTCCTCAGTAAAAGTATCAGAGAACTGGAGCCGTTTTCGGTCACAATAGAATGGGGGAACGCCGAATCGACACCCTATGTAGTCGTGAATGAAGTTGATGGCACTTTCTTCTGTAATCTTTGCTAAGGGTTTAGCCTCCACCCACTTGGTAAAGTAGTCAACTGCTATAATCACAAACTTTTTGCTTCCCTTGGCTAAAGGAAAGGGCCCAATAATGTTGACTCCCCACATGTCGAACGGCCAGGTCGGTATAATCAGACTTTGTTCCACCGGCGGCACTCTAGGCAGGTCTGAGAAGCATTGACATTTTTCACACTTCTTCACAGGCATGGACATCTTCTCTTAGGTTTGGCCAGTAGTAGCCAAGCGTGATCACCTTGTCGGCGAGAGTTCTGGCCTCCGGGTGACCTCCGCAAACTCCCTCATGTACCTCGGCCAGTAATTTCTCTATGTCTTTGGGGGAGACACATCTTAGGAGGGATCTAGAGAACGACCTCTGGTATAAGATGTCGTTCCACACTATGTATCTGGTCGTCTTCCTCTTTATCATTTTAGCCGCCAACTCGTCATCTGGTAGCTTTCCTTTCTTGATGTAGTCCTTGTAGTCTTCAATCCATGTTCTTTCCTCGTCGTCAAGAATTAGGATCTCCAGCCTCTCGTAAGCAAGTTAGTCGGCATAGATGATCAGGGGATTTGTCTCTTCTGATGTGGCCAGTTTGGATAGAAAGTCGGCCTCTTGATTGTGCTCTCGTCCGACCTGCCTAATTTCCCAGAATTCCAAGTTTTTGGTCATATTGAGGACGAGGTCTCTATATTTCGTCAGGATGTGATTCTCGGTGTTGTATTCCCCTTTCACTTGATTCACCACGAGTTGGGAGTCACTATAGGCTACTAGTTTAGTCGCCCCAAAGAACTTTGCCCTTTCTATCCCTAGGACTAAGGCCTCATATTCTGCCTGGTTGTTTGAGGCTGGGAACTTGAACCTGATGAAGTCACGAGCTACATGCTCACCGCCTGGACTTGTTAGGTATACTCTAGCTCCACTTCTTCCTTGCGTCGTTGACCCGTCTGTGTACAAACCCTAACAGTCACTTGGCAGTTCCTCTAGAGGCTCTCTATCCATGGGGAATTTCCTCTTCCTGGTTGTCGGCGTATATTCACTTGAGAACGCAGTCTCGACTAGGAAATCTGCTAAAGGCTGTGCCAACAGTGTCTTTCTCAGCTTGTAGGTGATATCAAACTCGGTCAATTCAATGGACCAGTTGAGTAGTCGGCCTGAGCTATCCATCTTATGAAGTATCTTTCTGAGTGGCGCGTAGGTATAAACCGTGATGGGATGAGAGGAGAAATATGCTCGCAGCTTTCTGGAAGCTATCACCAAGGCGTACGCTATTTTCTCAGCATTAAAGCGGTATCTGACAATGCTTTGCTGACATAATAAACTGGCCTTTGAATCCCGTTATCTTCTCGCACTAGCACGGCCGCCACGGCTCTATATGTTGTTGCAAGGAATACGGAGAGTGTCTCTCCCATAATTGGACTGCTGAGTAGTGGAGGAGAACCCAAGTAATATTTCAATTGTTGGAACGATGCCGATCACTCTGGGGTCCAGGCGAAGTCCTTAGTGTTGGGTTTCAGAGTAACATGCGCAGCGGAATTAAGCATTTAAATTTAATGAAACCCAAAGCCCATAGATCCGTTCATATGATTAAGTCAAATATAACATAATGAATACTAGAATACTAACCCTTGATGCCTTTGATTTTACAACCTTGAATTTGATGGAGGCTTGAAATCTTGATCACGAACAAAGCAAGAATCACGAACTATGAAGATGATAAGTTTCATCCTCTAGCAGTATCCACACCACGAACGAATATCAAGAACACTTGATCTTGGTTGCTAGACCAAATCATGAAACACGCTTTCATGATGTATAGAACTATATGGAATTATTATGTGTGTGATATTCTTGTTCTTCAATCTAGGGATGTCTTAGAACAAGAAATTCATCCTCTCAAACCCTTGGAGGCTCTCACAAAGTTACATAATGCTTAGGGCTGATTTTGGGCGAATAGAGGCTGTTTAAATACTTGTGTGACCTATTCCAAATAGGAAACAAGTGTCCAAACCCGCAAGAAAACGGAACAAAGAAAAATTCTGGGCAGAAACCCTAGAGGTCCGCCCGGGTCTTATAGGAGGTCCGCCCGGACCCTCCCAAAGATCCGCCTGGGTCCTTTAGGAGGTCCGCCCGGACCCTCCAGAGAATCCCACTTTCTTGCTTTCTCCTCTAAAGTCCTAAAATCCCTCAAAGGTCCTTCGACCCATAATTCCATTTAAGTCCTTTTAGATTCGTTCTATTGTGTGTGACCCTCTAAGATTATACTAAGTTGGCAATGGGTTCAAACATGAACTCATAAGATATGATTAGGTTCTAGCAAACCGTCATACCTACCCAAATAGTATAACTAGATACAAGTTCGCATTCCTTTAGAACATGTCATAATCCATTTGTCCACGATGTCTTTGAACACAAGTCATGGTCAACAAGTCAACTTGTTTTGTTCAATACTTTTCTCGATCCCGAATATGTTGATAATCCAAATGACATTGATCCAATCAATCCATTTGAGTTTGGCCAAACATTTCATCAACATCATTCCTTCGAGGGGCCCAAGCATGACATCTCTCCGAAGAGGGACAAATCCATTTAGCTTATTATTCTTCCCTACGTGAATCCGATTATGCCAATCATACCCTTTATAACGTGGAAGACTATAATAACTTCATGTCTAAGGATTCAAATGACATAACTAATATGATATTTATATATGACATTGACCATGACATAAATCTCATACCGCGGGTCATGTCCAGTACCTTATTCCAAACAAGTACCCATAAATCTAACATGATCATCCCATGATCATTTAGCCTTTATGATAACGCTTAACAAGCTCTAGGGACGGAGATTATTATAAGCAAACATGAGCAACAATAATAATCTTAACATCTCTTTATCATCATGAATAAAAATAATAACTTATACAATGTTTAACAAACATGCCTAGGGTACCAACACCAACAATCTCCCACTTGCCCTAGGCCCAATCTCTAAGTATCCAATACCCATGGACCTAACATGACCATCATGTTTAGCTTGTGGAAGTCCCTTTGTTAACGTGTCCGCAACGTTATCATTAGTTGGTACTTTTCATATATTTACGTCTCCCTTATCAACGATTTCTCAAACGAAAAGAAAACGCCTAAGTATGTATTTGGATTTAGGATGTGCCCTTGGTTCCTTTGCTTGATCAATAGCACCATTATTATCAATAAAGGTCTATTAGTTTAGCAACTCTAGGAACCACCTCAAGTTCACCAATGAACTTCTTAATCCAAACAGTTTTCCTTTGCAGCATCCAATGCAGCAATATACTTAGCTTCAATTTGTAGAATTAACTGTACTCTGCTTGGAACTATTCCAACTTACAGTTATTTAACACAAAACTCGATTGCGATTTTCTATCATCTTTGTCGGTTTGGAAGCATGCATCCATGTACCCATTTACAACGAGATCATATTTCATTCCTCCATAGATAAAAAATGAATCTTTTAGTTCTTCTCAAGTACTTTAAGAATTGTTTTTGTAGCCATCCAGTGATTTTCACCAGGGTCGGATTGACATCTTCTCGTCATGCTCCAAGCATAAGATACATCCGGCCTAGTACCTATCACGGCATACACGATGGATCCATTTACCGAAGCATATGGCATCTCACTCTGTAGACACCCCGCCTTGGACCTCTCATGTCCCGATTGCATACACATTTCGTTGTCTTCCTCTTTTCTGTTAAGTTTTGTTACTTTTCGTTAACTTTCAACTTACTCCGTTAGTCTTGGATTTGACTAAGTGACAAAGTCAACCTTGAGTCTTTGTTTCATTTATTTTCGTTGACTTTCGTGATGTTCGTTAAGTTTTTGGACTAATTCCGTTAGTTTTGGGACTTAACTGCATAACAGGGTTAACTTTTGGGCTGAAATTTGGATTTCCTGAAGATGGGAGGAGCGCGCCTCCGCCCTCCTTTATGGGATGCTCGCGTCTCCCATAGGGGGGGGGGAGGCGCGCGCTTCCCACCTCCAGAATCCCAGATTTTGCCAAATTTCCCTCCTTTTCTGATTTGTAACCCCCAAGGCCATTATGCCTTGGCTTGATCCGGGGAAGGACCATCTTTGTGACCACAAAGACCTTACCTAACACCTATAAAAACCCCTCCAATCCATCATTGGAGGGGACCTCTTTTAAGACTTTTCTTTTGACTCTCTTAACAAAAGAGGACTTTTCTTTTCACTCTCTTAACAAAAAGAGGAAGAATTCTTGAATCAAAAACACTTTAAAACACATAAAATCCATTTTCAAAGAGTGGTCACTATAAACAATTTGGTTCTTCCCCATTCAAGCACAAGGTACAATGTTCATTCTCTTATAAACTTTTAATCTTATCTTTATTTTCTCTCATTGTTAAAATCTTTTTATTACACTCTTCATCTTTAATGTGTATGCAATCTCCATAAAAGGGATACAACCAAAAGGCCACTTCACTATTGAAGTTTGGCCAAGGTTACATCCCAACATTCCAAATTCCACTTTAATTTTCATTTCATTTCTTCATGCAATTGTTTGGCATAATTGTTACATGTAATCTTTTAGCATAAATTAATAAATAAAAACAATTCTCTTTTATTTCCTTTTAATTTTCCCCTTTCTTTCCATTGTAATTGTTAGCACTTCTTACATTAATAATTGAAGGACTTTTCTTTTTAGTATTAGAACACCAAAAGTAGCAAGACCCGCGTAAGCGGGGCGGAGTGGGTGTTTAAGTACTTCCCACTCCGTCACCTAACCCCCGAACCCCTCATCTCAAGAATCTTTGGTTTTGTAATCAATAAAAAAGGCTATTTTCTTAGGCTTTCTCGCGTTCCTCTAAAACGTGGGTGACGACTCTTAAAATCAAGTAGACATCCTAGGATAATTCACCGCTCTAGCCAAGCCGTGGTTCCCCGGGGTATCTACAGTGGCGACTCCGCTGGGGACATAGAGGGTTAAACTTGCATTTTCTACTTTTGGTGTTCTTATAGCTGTTTTTTGGGCATTCTGGTAAAAAGGGTAGGAAGCGCGCGCCTCCGGCCTTCTAGGCCTAAAGCGCGCGCGTCCGACCCTTATTACCAGAATCGCCCACCTTCCATCTTGTCCTTCAAATTTCATATTTCTATGCTAACAAGTTTCTGCAGGGGAAAGTTACATAATTTGGGACCAGGGCAATCCATTGAGTCCGCGGTTTCTTCTGACATTCTGACAGGTACCCCAGATGCGCGCGCCTCCCACATTCATGGCGCAATGCGCGCGCTTCTCACGTAACTGCCCTGAGTCGCGCGCTTCTGGGCCATTTTCCAGAACAGTAAACAGAACAGTGAACAAAATGGGTAGTTTTGACAGTGTGTGGGCACCGGGCCTGCATACACCCCCCTTTACTTTTGTTTATTCATTTTTATCGGTCACACGGGTGATTCGAAAGTTGTTAATTACGTGCTTATTTGTTTTTTTATTTCCATTGAAAAAAAAAAAATTGTCACGTGATAGACCTCACACTACATGCACATTACTCCTATGAATTGCTCATTATCGAGTCGCACAAGTCCAACCCCAAACCCGTCGAGGCCCGTCCAAGAAAGTTTCAAGCTCCACTCGACCTTGACTCTTTCGAAGCGGTAAACCCCAGCCCGTGGCGTAGTTCATGACTACATGCCGGGGGTGACCTTTAAGCCTCTCTTTAGCCGAGCACAAACCACACAATTCTAGTTAGGGTCTAACACTCCGTGACCAAGTCGGTTTCCATGTGCCGAGATTTCCCTAAACTAATGTCTTCAAATCATACATGCCACTCGTTGTTTTGGACGAAATAAAACTCCGTCCCCAAGTGGTAATTATGGACGAAAATAAAAATCCGTCCCCGCATGTATGATTTACTACATTAATTTAGTTTAATCCCGACACATGTAGGATTCACAAACGTGGTGGAATCCGATGAGTATATGGGACCGTGAGAAGGTCTATATACTAGTGTGACGATTCCACTATTCTTTCTAGAAACCCCAAAAAGGACCACGTCCTTCCGACTTTTGTAAATAAAAACAAAAAGAGTCATTTCTCTTATGTGGTTGTCTTTTTCCTTTGTTTGTGGGTTAATTATTTTACTCAAAATATGTTTGTGGGGCCAACCTAAGATCATCCGTGTTATCTCAATAGGTCCAATGGCTTCCAACGGCAACAACAATAAGGGTGAGAACATCTCCGTGTCCAACAAAAGGCTCTTCAACATAATAAGAGCCATGGGGGAACAAATGGATAGACTTGTCGAGAATGCCCGCCGGCAATGATGGTTTATGGCAAGCCCGTCTTGATCTCGAGAGGAAAATTCACAAGGAATAAGTGTCCAAACTTAAGGCTCGTTTGCAAGAGCTCACCGTCAGCAAGGCAAAGGTCTACGGTAAAACACGCTCAAGTGGCTCATCCCTCAAAAGTCACAAAAGTGCCACCAACGACCGTGTCTATACCCCTCTCAATGGCATGACCATCACCGAGGCCTACGAAGCTCTCAAAACCAAGGGACAAGTTTCTCCTCTCCAAGGGTACAAGCAACCACAACCATTACGTCGCAACCATGCCCACCACAAGTGGTGTGACTATCACCTATGCAGCGGTCACCTCACCGAGGATTGCTTCTCCATCCGCAACATCATCCAAAACTTGATTGACAATGGTGAATTTACCGTGGTTGAAGAACAAAAGTTAGAGAATGGCAACATGCAAGAACTCATCAAGGAAGAGGCTCAGTTTTGAAATGGGGTTTCAACAAGAGATCATGCTACAAGGCCGACAGCAACAATCTCCGTTTCTCTTTCTCTACCTAGTAATAGGAATAAAATAAAAAAAAGAGTCAAAGTCCTCTTTAGTGTGCATTAAAGTTTTCTCTCGTCCCATGTTCAATGTCGAGTCTTATTATCAAATAAAAGTCGTTCTTGTCCTCATACACTCCTCCAAGTTGTTCAATTTAATTCTTGGCAAAATGATGAAAAAAATGTCTAAACACGTTTTAGAACGAAGGCTATCACTTGAACGCCTAGAGGCTAAACATCGACGACGAAGAAAAATCCAAGACATCAAGGAGCAACAACCATGGAGAAATCAAGCAAAGTTTTCAAAAAGGGGATTTTTTTTTTTTTTTTTTTAAAAAAGCTCGCTAGGTTGAAATCCTCAAATCAACCTAGGCAAAAGTTAGAGCACACACAAAAAAAAAAAAAAAAAAAAATCCCCCTCAACCAAAGAAATACAAGATCAACATCATTCCACCGATGAAGGACGAAGCAACAACCATCACTGCGAATGGAGCATCAACAAGAACTACGGTGACCTGAGCCTCTACACTGGAGGAACGTAGGCAACCTTCGGGTCCGGTCTCATGCAAAAAAGAAGATATGTTTAGACCTAGCGCGTTATGGTGATCGGCCATCATCTCGAACTTGTCAAGACATCTTTGTACGATTCATTTGCCAATGAATTAATCACCTCAAGATTGAACAACTTTCCTAGATTTAGAATCACTTTCCGTTCCTTGTCGAGTCTAGGGCTTCTATTCTTTCTGCATACTCCCAGTTTCTTGCAATAAAACTGGGGCTTTCTTTCTCTTCTCTCTTAATGACTTACTTGCCTTCGTGAGTCATTCAACAAATATAAACATGAAGTCAATACTAGGGACACTTCTCTAGTCGAGTCAATGTCACTCATCTTTAGTGACAAGAGGTCTTCACCGCAAAAATCACATGTCTTATCTCCTCAGCCAGAGTCAATGCACACTTCCTCATTAATCGAGTCAAACAAAAAAAAAGAAGACGCAAAAGAGATGCCCGCTAGATTGAAAACCCGAAAAGGCGGTCTAGGCAAAAAACAGGGTGCGTCATAAAAAAAATGAAAGAGTGAGAGAGAGAAGCGAAAGAGAAATGGAAATCTCCGGCCTCTAAGGAAGACAACTGCACAACCTCTACATTGGATCTCCTCAACAAATAAATTCCCCACCGAGTCAACTTTGGGATTGCAAAAGGCTCGACATGATATGGCACCATCAAAGGTTGTCTTGGGTTATCGGCATCATTCTCCAGCAGTGTGCATTTTTGGGTTCATGAAAAGAAGGCCCGTGGTAACCAAGACCCATCTGAGAACGAGCCCATCATAAAAGGGCACGAGGTTGCACAAATAATCCCTAGCTAGTCAATTGGCTTGGGCAGCAAATAGCAACAACATGTGTCTTAGTTTTCAAAGCTTCTACAAGTATGTGCTTCTAAAGTACGCCGAAAGGCTCCCGAGAAATGGAGTAGCTCTTTCCATGTCCTCTCATGTTTGTTCCCTCGCACGAGGATGAGTCACTCTTGCTTTGCTCAACAAATGGTGACGCCCTAGGGGCTATGTGACTCAAGAACAAGGGCTTCTTTTGCTTCATTTGACAATCAATAAGCCCTAGGGGCTATGCTCGAGAAAGATGTGTGAGACTATCCTCAAAGTCTCTCAAAAGGGATGTCAAAAAGCCCTCTTGTCATGCGTGCCCGTACTCGTTCCCCCAATCAAGGATGGACCTTTCTCGCAATCAATGATGTCACTCTAGGGGCTACGATCAAGTTTTAAAAGCTCCCTCGGCAAGAAAAAATTCACTTCAGTGTCCCCGGCCAAGTCATGTGCAACATTGGAAGCTTCCTCAATTCGGCACCAAAGGTCTCAAGGGGCTTCGCAATCTACAAATCTTTTGGGCCACGGCTTTACAGTAATTCAAGCAAAGGGCAATATTGGGGCCTCGTAATTAACAAGCTTTTGGGCAGTGGTACCCGAGCAATACAATTTGGGAGTAGTCTTATGGCTCCATGAAAGGGATCAAACTTCAATTATCCCTCAACACTTCCAGTCAAAAGGCCTCTTGGTTTTAAATGAAGGCTCCGATGATATGAATGAATTTGATGATTCTTGTTAGAACTCATAGCGAGATTATGAAGGAAGTCTTAGATAAAAGGAAAATGATTCAATATGCTAGACTCACCCGTCTGAGTTATAGCGGGCAATGCCAATATGTTAACTCTATAAGCAGAGTTACGGCCAATCCCAATGTTTCTGCAATACAGCACCCCCTTCTCCAAGATCAAAAGCACAGGCTGCATCCGAAGATCCGCATTCGGTTCAACTCAAGAAGACTCAAGCAAACATACCATTCGAGACATTATCACACCAAGACCTTATCATCTGCAACAACATCACCATCTCCCACGAGACGTCTCTCGAAGACCATACTACATTTTTAACATGGACCTTCCGCCATTTAGGTATCAACCACAAAAAAGGGCCATCCATCTCCAAACAAGAGAAAGAAGGAGATCGCCTTCAAGAGTTCTTCCCAATAGCGCCATCCGCTCCCAACATAATGCTAAGCCGATTCCAAGAAAATTTGAGGCTTCACACCGAAAGGTCTCCACATCCCGCCATCTACAAACTTGATAAGCCCATGACATTTGGGGCTTAGCAATCTTTCAAAGCTTGGTATCAATGATCTTCTCTTGGGGCTTGCCCACGTCGACAACAAAAGACAGTTTATTTGAATGGGCTAAGAGTTGATTCATCTTAGGGTTTTATAAGCCACTCAAAGTTCAGCATTCGAGGGGCTTTACAGTCAGCAACCCCTTGGCATCTCGGCATCAATAGTCCTTTTGAAGCCCCATAAACGACAAATCTGTAACACCCATCGAATTTCTTGTTAAATATTTGACATACTTGTTAAATACTTGAACTTGCATGTTATGTGTTAGTTTTACTTGGGTTAAATTTTTAACTGCTTTAAATAGTTAAGGTGGTTAAATGTTTAGTTTTGACTTTTGGGTCATTTGTGAAAATTGGACTTTAGGGGTCTTTTTGTTAAAAGTGAAACTTGAAGGGCCTAAGTGAAATTATTTGAAAGTTGAAGTATATCAACTTGTTTGATTCCTTCTCTGGGTCATTTTACCCAAATCAAATACGTACACTCCCTCTGTTCTGAAAAGCTAGGGTTAGAATTTTCCCTATTCCCGACTCCTCGAGTTTAATTATCCCTCCGTTCTTGATTCTGATCCCGGATTAATATTCGTGGCGTTGAATAGAGCATTCCAGGCCGAACAGAAATAAGTTTGGGTCAACTTGAATTTTGACTAGGTAAGTTATTAGCTTCCCCTTGCTTGTAATAACATGCATAAATGTTATTCTCAATACTTGTGATTGTTAATTTTGTGTTTGGGGTGATTTTTGTGGTACTTGTAAATCTGGGACAAAGGGAGTAAATTTCCCCTGTGTAAAATGATAAAGGGATTTGGAAAGATGAGTTTGAATGATGTTATGCCTTTTCTGGGTATGTTGAAATTGTTAGTAAATGTTACTCCTACGTTTGGGACGGAAATTATTTCAACCTGGGAAAGAATGAAAATTTCGCATTTTAGTACACTGTGCGACCGCACAAAAATGATTGTGCGACCGCACATCTTTCTGAAGGGTTTTTCAAAGAAATTGACATGCTTGTGTGCGGCCGCACAGTCCATTTTGGGCGACCGCACAGTCATCTGAAAAACAAAGATTTTGTTTAAAGTTTGTATAAGTTGGAAGTAACCCTAGTTAAGGTATATAACCTTAGTATAAGATGTCCTAGCAAGTGTTGTGATACTTTAGGGCATCAGACTTGGTCTTAAATATGTATACTCATTGAATTAAAATGAGAACATAAGTATAAGAGTAGTATCTCTTCTTTATGTCTTGAAAGTGCTATGAACAAGCACTAATGCGTTATACTTGTTGTGAATCCAATGATTGTATACCTTAGAGGCATTAGCATAAGGACTTAGACTTGAACATCCTAAGAATAGGATTGGGATTTGGTAAGAGTAAATGTATAACTCTTATACTTGTTTGAATGTCCAAAGATTGGAAGTTATAACTTGAAGTATAAGACATTAAAAGCTTGTACATGACTTGAACATCCATAGAAATGGATTAAGACTTGAATATAAGATAATAAAATCTTGTACTTGGCTTGACACCAATACATATGTATGGTAGTGAACTACAAAGTGCTATGAACAAGCACTAACGTGTATGAGACATGTTCTTGTTGTGTATGTGCAAACATTGCATATAGTTGCTTGATAACAAGGTGACTTCTTGAGTACTTGAAGCATGTTCCTTGTTGAGCTAGTCCACTACATTTGGATTAGTTCTTCTCCCGTTGTTCAAGTAAATATCTACTTGTACTTTCTTGTGTGAGTCCAGCTGGTTCTCCTTGCTTGTTCGAAAATGTATAGGTTCACGCTTGTCGCGAGAGCTGGGGTTTAAGTGACAATCGGGTCCCTATGTATTTCCGCCCGACCCCTTACTACCGGCCATAGTAAGGGCATAGCTTCCTTAGTTGGAGCAATAAGCCTGACTTAAGTGAATTCTAAACTCCCGTCCCGAATACCTCGTGAATAATCATGAGTACTGATATGGAGAATGACACTGGTTACCGGGTCTTCTGATATATACTGAATAATCAGTTCCTGTTATTGATCGTGATTGTCAAAGTAAGACAAGCTACGACAACAATGGTATTCTTGGGAGGAATAAGGAAGGAAGCAATATCCTTATAACTTGCTTGTTTAGCCTTATGTGCTATTTGATGAGTGGATTATCCTCTCATATACTTGTTACTTGATGATACTTGAGATATGATTATTTGAGTATCTACTTGAATTGCATGATAACATGTCATGTAGTTGCATCTAATAGCTTACTGAGATTTATCTCACCCTTTATTTGTTTCCCCCCCCCAGGAAAGGAAGGATAGTGCGCAGTGAAGCTCGACATAGTTGGGAGCTTGCTTCGCAGGTCGTGATTATTTTGGGGCTTGTGTCCTTTTACACTTGGTGAGGACGATGTATTGGGTTGTATAACTCCTTATTTTGGGGTAGACAGTCTTGTTCAGTTCTTGTTGTCACTAGACATCTTGTATAGTACTCTTAATGCCAGCTTATGTGCTAGGCATGTTTCCGCTGTGTATGTATTAAGTTTGGTTTTAAATTTTCTTGTCTAGAACTCATGTTGTGAGCTAGTATAGCTCCTTACTCTAGAGTATATATATCATGTCAGTTTGTTAAACAAAGGTCATTAAGTTTCTTGTTAAGTTTCTTGTGTCTCGTTAGGCACTCCCATCCAGGTTCGAGGTTCTATTAGGGGATCCCGGGACTGGGGGCGTGTCAGGTTGGTATCAGAGCTACCCTGGTTTAGCTACCCTGTTTAGCTACCTTGGTTTGCTCTAAGTCTGGATAGGGTCTATGGCCTAGGTATGGGTGAGTCTTGGGGTGTTATTAATAACGCTGAGTGTTTACCTACAGGTACAATGAGTTCTGAAGGTACAAGTGGTAGTAATCAGCTGAGATCTATAACTCCTCAAGAAGAAATGGTTGATAATGTTGACTGGGATTATCCTAATCGCCTTACAAGGTTCTTGAAGCTGAAACCTCGTAGTTTTGACGGGGAATTTGATTCTAAGAAGGCAGAAGAGTGGATTGAAAGTATTGAGAAGATCTTTACAGCCTTGAGATGTGCGGGTGGTGATAAGGTAACCTTTGCAACCTTTAAACTTGAGAAAGCCGCTGAACATTGGTGGCAAGTGTTGAGTAAAAGTTGGGAACTGGAAGGTGTACCACAGACATGGGAAAATTTTCTTAAAGCATTCAAGTCACAGTTTATTCCAACAGTAGTCCAAGATAGAAAGGAAATGGAATTTCTTAATCTGGAGCAGGGAAGTCTGACCGTGGGGCAATACTCAACCAAGTTCACAGAATTAGCAAGGTATTGTGATCACTTAGTTCCAAACGAAGCCAAGAAGGCACAGAGGTTTGTTAAAGGGTTAAGGACTGAGTATAGAAAGCAACTTCTTTCTTTACAACTCACTAGCTATCAGCAAGCAGTGGAGAAGGCTTATACTATTGAAAATGATATCGAAGAACACAAGGTGAAGTTGGGAACAACCATGACTGGTCGTGTATCGGAGAAAACTCAGGGATCTGGTTCTAAAGGTGGTAAATCTGGCCGCCAAGATCGTCGATTCCGATAGCCAACTGAAAGTAAAGGTAGTGTATCAACGGGGTCGAGGACAACAGTCCAAGGTCTCAGGAGAGTATGTGGCTTTTGTTCGAAAGAAGGCCATTCTGAAGACAAGTGTTGGCTAAAGCAAGGAAAGTGTATAGTGTGTGGTGAAGCGGGGCACTTTGCTAGAAATTGTTCTAAAAGTAAAGTAAATCAAGTTGGGGGTACAAGTCAACCAGCCTCAGGTTCCAAGAGAGATAGTGGTGGTCGACCAAAAGTTCAGGGTCGAGTGTTTGCTCTAGATCAGCAGGGTGTAGCTGAGTCTTCTGCAGTCATAGGAGGTATTATATTACTTTCTAGTACGAGAGCGCGAGTCTTGATAGATCCAGGCTCATCTCATTCTTATGTGGCATCTCATTTTGTGTCGCATTTGCATGTTCTTCCTGATTCTATGCCTTATGTGCTAGAAGTATCTTCCCCTATGGGAGATTGCATGTTTACTTCTGAGGTTTACAAGAAATGTGAGGTCCTTGTGGGTGATCATGCCCTTCTTAGTGACCTAGTCGTGTTACTTATAAGGGACTTTGACGTGATTCTTGGCATGGATTGGCTATATGTGCATCATGCATCTGTTGATTGTTATAGAAAAGTAGTAACTTTTTCTATTCCTGGTTTGCCTAATTTTACCTTTGAAGGTGATAGGCCTTTATGTGCTATACATGTTATTTCTGCTTTAAAAGCTAGAAAACTTTTATCTCGTGGTTGTGCCGGGTATCTCGCATGTGTACTTGATCAGAGGTTATCTGTTCCCAAGATGGAGGATATTCCTGTTGTGTCTGAATTTTCAGATGTGTTCTCTTCTGAGTATAGCATGCCACCCGATCGAGAGCTTGAGTTCTGTATTGAGTTATTACCAGGTACAGCACCAATCTCTAAAGCACCTTATAGAATGGCTCCAGCTGAGTTGAGAGAGTTAAAAACACAGCTTGAGGAATTGCTTAATCGGGGCTTTATCAGGCCTAGTGTATCACCGTGGGGTGCACCAGTGTTATTTGTCAGAAAGAAAGATGGGACTCTGCGATTGTGTATTGATTACAGAGATCTTAATCAGGTAACTATCAAGAATAAATATCCGTTACCTCATATTGATGACTTGTTTGATCAGCTTCAGGGTTCAGTAGTGTATTCGAAGCTTGACTTGAGAAGTGGTTATCATCAGTTGAAAATCAGATCTGAGGATATACCAAAGACAGCTTTCCGTACCAGGTATGGGCATTATGAGTTTATTGTTATGCCATTTGGTTTGACAAATGCTCCAGCTGTATTTATGGATTTGATGAACCGTATCTTCAAACCATATCTTGATTGTTTTGTGGTGGTATTCATTGATGACATTCTTGTGTATTCTAAGTCACGGGCTGAGCATGAACAACATCTCAAAGTAGTATTACAAGTTCTTCGTGAGAAACATTATTTGCAAAATTCAGCAAATGTTCTTTCTGGTTAGAAGAGGTTTCATTCTTGGGGCATATTGTGTCTGCTACTGGTATTGCAGTAGATCCTTCTAAAGTTGAAGCAGTTGTAAACTGGAAAAGGCCAACTACAGTGACAGAGATCCGTAGTTTCTTGGGCTTGGCTAGTTATTATCGGAGGTTCATTGAGGGATTCTCCAAGATTGCTACTCCATTGACTAATATGACTCGAGAAGCTATTTCTTTTGAATGGAATGACAAATGTGAAGCAAGTTTTCAGGAGTTAAAAAGGCGTTTGACTACAGCTCCAGTCTTGGCTTTGCCTAATGGTTCTGAGCATTTCATGGTTTATACTGATGCTTCTAAAGAAGGATTGGGTTGTGTTCTAATGCAAGATGGCAAGGTAATAGCTTATGCTTCTCGAAAATTATCTCCTTATGAAAAGAATTATCCTACTCATGATTTAGAGTTGGCTGCGATTATTTTGCTTTGCATAAATGGAGGCATTACTTGTATGGAACCAAATTTGAGGTTTTCACTGATCATAAAAGTTTGAAGTACTTGTTTTCTCAAAAGAACTTAACATGAGGCAACGTAGATGGATGGAGAAATTGAAGGATCATGATTGTACTATCCTTTATCATCCTGGAAAGGCAAATGTTGTGGCAGATGCACTGAGCCGAAAGACTTATATTTCTTGCTTGATGATTCGTGAATGGAAGATGTTTGAAGATTTGTGTGATTGGAATCCTTGTGAATCAAATCATGGAATTATCATTGCTAATATAAAAGCTACTTCAGATTTACTCCAACAGATCAAAGAAGCTCAGGTAATTGATTCTGAATTGCAGGAAATTATTAGTGGAATGAATGAAGGAAAGCAACCAGATTTTTCTTTTAATAGTGATGGAATTCTTACCTTCCGAGGTCGAGTTTGTATTCCAGTTGATCCTGAGATAAAGAAGAGAGTTCTTGAAGAGGCTCACAAAGCCAAGTATACTATTCATCCTGGAAGTACTAAAATGTACCAAGACTTGAAGAAACATTTTTGGTGGAACAATATGAAAAGAGAAATTGCTGAGTATGTTTCCAAATGTTTGACTTGTCAACAAGTAAAAGTAGAACATCAACGTCCAGCAGGTTTGTTGCAACCATTAGAAATTCCCGAGTGGAAATGGGAGCATATTACTATGGATTTTGTGACTGGTTTGCCACGTACCAGACGAGGCCATGATGCTGTTTGGGTTATAGTGGACAGGTTGACTAAATCAGCTCACTTCTTGTCTGTTTCCATGGGATATTCATTGTCTCAATTGGCATCTTTGTATATTCAGGAGATAGTCCGACTCCATGGGGTTCCTGTGAGTATTGTATCTGATAGAGATCCTCGTTTTACTTCTCGATTCTGGCAGGCTCTTCAGGGTGCTATGGGTACTAAATTGAATTTCAGTACTGCTTTTCATCCTCAATCTGATGGGAAATCTGAGAGACTTATACAGATTCTCGAGGATATTTTACGTGCTTGTGTTATTGATTTCAAAGGCAGTTGGGATACTCATCTTCCTTTGGCTGAGTTTGCTTATAATAACAGTTTTCAGTCTAGCATTGAAATGGCTCCTTATGAGGCTCTTTATGGCAGAAAATGTAGATCTCCTATATGTTGGGATGAAGTGGGAGAAGCTAGACTCTTGGGTCCTGAAATGGTCCAACAGTCAGTTGAAAGTGTGAAACTTATTCGAGATAGATTGCGCACAGCTCAAGTAGACAAAAGAGTTATGCAGATCATCGTAGAAGGGATCTTGAATTTCAGGTAGGTGACTTTGTATTCTTGAAGGTCTCTCCTCGTAGAGGTATAAAGAGATTTGGGAAGAAAGGAAAGTTATCTCCTCGTTATATCGGTCCATTTGAGATTCTTGAAAGAGTTGGGAAGTTGGCTTATAGAGTGGCTTTACCTCCTTCTTTATCTGGTATTCATGATGTATTCCTGTATCTATGCTTCGCAAGTATATGGCAGATGAATCACATGTTCTTGAGTATGAGGCTATTCCATTTCAGCCTGATTTGTCTTATGAGGAACAACCTGTTGAAATTCTTGACTGGAAGGAGCAAGTATTGCGTACCAAAAGGATTCCTATTGTGAAGGTCCTTTGGAGAAATCATGAAATTGAAGAAGCTACTTGGAAACCGAGAAAGAGATGCGAGATAAATACCCGAGCCTATTTGAAAACTTTGGTAAGTAAAATTCGTGGGCGAATTTTCTTTAAGGTGGGGAGGATGTAACACCCATCGAATTTCTTGTTAAATATTTGACATACTTGTTAAATACTTGAACTTGCATGTTATGTGTTAGTTTTACTTGGGTTAATTTTTAACTGCTTTAAATAGTTAAGGTGGTTAAATGTTTAGTTTGACTTTTGGGTCATTTGTGAAAATTGGACTTTAGGGGTCTTTTTTGTTAAAAGTGAAACTTGAGGGGCCTAAGTGAAATCTTTGAAAGTGAAGTATATCAACTTGTTTGATTCCTTCTCTGGGTCATTTTACCCAAATCAAATACGTACACTCCCTCTGTTCTGAAAAGCTAGGGTTAGAATTTTCCCTATTCCCGACTCCTCGAGTTTAATTATCCCTCCGTTCTTGATTCTGATCCCGGATTAATATTCGTGGCGTTGAATAGAGCATTCCAGGCCGAACAGAAATAAGTTTGGGTCAACTTGAATTTGACTAGGTAAGTTATTAGCTTCCCCTTGCTTGTAATAACATGCATAAATGTTATTCTCAATACTTGTGATTGTTAATTTTGTGTTTGGGGTGATTTTTGTGGTACTTGTAAATCTGGGACAAAGGGAGTAAATTTCCCCTGTGTAAAATGATAAGGGATTTGGAAAGATGAGTTTGAATGATGTTATGCCTTTTCTGGGTATGTTGAAATTGTTAGTAAATGTTACTCCTACGTTTGGGACGGAAATTATTTCAACCTGGGAAAGAATGAAAATTTCGCATTTAGTACACTGTGCGACCGCACAAAAATGATTGTGCGACCGCACATCTTTCTGAAGGGTTTTTCAAAGAAATTGACATGCTTGTGTGCGGCCGCACAGTCCATTTTGGGCGACCGCACAGTCATCTGAAAAACAAGATTTTGTTTAAAGTTTGTATAAGTTGGAAGTAACCCTAGTTAAGGTATATAACCTTAGTATAAGATGTCCTAGCAAGTGTTGTGATACTTTAGGGGCATCAGACTTGGTCTTAAATATGTATACTCATTGAATTAAAATGAGAACATAAGTATAAGAGTAGTATCTCTTCTTTATGTCTTGAAAGTGCTATGAACAAGCACTAATGCGTTATACTTGTTGTGAATCCAATGATTGTATACCTTAGAGGCATTAGCATAAGGACTTAGACTTGAACATCCTAAGAATAGGATTGGGATTTGGTAAGAGTAAATGTATAACTCTTATACTTGTTTGAATGTCCAAAGATTGGAAGTTATAACTTGAAGTATAAGACATTAAAAGCTTGTACATGACTTGAACATCCATAGAAATGGATTAAGACTTGAATATAAGATAATAAAATCTTGTACTTGGCTTGACACCAATACATATGTATGGTAGTGAACTAGAAAGTGCTATGAACAAGCACTAACGTGTATGAGACATGTTCTTGTTGTGTATGTGCAAACATTGCATATAGTTGCTTGATAACAAGGTGACTTCTTGAGTACTTGAAGCATGTTCCTTGTTGAGCTAGTCCACTACATTTGGATTAGTTCTTCTCCCGTTGTTCAAGTAAATATCTACTTGTACTTTCTTGTGTGAGTCCAAGCTGGTTCTCCTTGCTTGTTCGAAAATGTATAGGTTCACGCTTGTCGCGAGAGCTGGGGTTTTAAGTGACAATCGGGTCCCTATGTATTTCGCCCCCCCGACCCTTACTACCGGCCATAGTAAGGGCATAGCTTCCTTAGTTGGAGCAATAAGCCTGACTTAAGTGAATCTAAACTCCCGTCCCGAACACCTCGTGAATAATCATGAGTACTGATATGGAGAATGACACTGGTTACCGGGTCTTCTGATATATACTGAATAATCAGTTCCTGTTATTGATCGTGATTGTCAAAGTAATACAAGCTACGACAAAAATGGTATTCTTGGGAGGAATAAGGAAGGAAGCAATATCTTATAACTTGCTTGTTTAGCTTATGTGCTATTTGATGAGTGGATTATCCTCTCATAACTTGTTACTTGATGATACTTGAGATATGATTATTTGAGTATCTACTTGAATTGCATGATAACATGTCATGTAGTTGCATCTAATAGCTTACTGAGATTTTATCTCACCCTTTATTTGTTTCCCCCCCCCCAGGAAAGGAAGGATAGTGCGCAGTGAAGCTCGAATAGTTGGGAGCTTGCTTCGCAGGTCGTGATTATTTTGGGGCTTGTGTCTTTTACACTTGGTGAGGACGATGTATTTGGGTTGTATAACTCCTTATTTTGGGGTAGACAGTCTTGTTCAGTTCTTGTTGTCACTAGACATCTTGTATAGTACTCTTAATGCCAGCTTATGTGCAGGCATGTTTCCGCTGTGTATGTATTAAGTTGGTTGTTAAATTTTCTTGTCTAGAATCATGTTGTGAGCTAGTATAGCTCCTTACTCTAGAGTATATATATCATGTCAGTTTGTTAAACAAAGTCATTAAGTTTCTTGTTAAGTTTCTTGTGTCTCGTTAGGCACTCCCATCCAGGTTCGAGGTCTATTAGGGGATCCCGGGACCTGGGGGGCGTGTCAGGTTGGTATCAGAGCTACCTGGTTAGCTACCATGTTAGCTACCTTGGTTTGCTCTAAGTCTGGATAGGGTCTATGGCCTAGGTATGGGTGAGTTTTGGGGTGTTATTAATAAGCCTAGTGTTTACCACAGGTACAATGAGTTCTGAAGGTACAAGTGGTAGTAATCAGCTGGAGATCTATAACTCCTCAAGAAGAAATGGTTGATAATGTTGACTGGGATTATCCTAATCGC
>JAOWBW010001307.1:57530-195890 GCA_026119855.1 Campanula takesimana | reverse complement strand
CCGAATCCCGGTAGACTCTGTAAGTACCAATTGAACCTAGATTGCAGAAAAGGCCTTGTCAGTCTTGAGTAACACTTGCGGTCCACGAAGAGGCTTAGAACACACAGTTGGGCACACGACTCGAACCACATAAGAAAGACTCTTTTTTTTTTTTTTTTTTTTTTTTTTTATAAGTCGGAGGGAATGAATCCCTTTAGGGGTTCTAAGAAATAATGGAATCGTTACACTAGTATATAGACCATCTCGCGGTCCCATTACTCATCGGATTCCATCGCGTTTGTGAATCCTACATGTATCGGGATTAAACTAAATTAATGTAGTAAAGCATACATGCGGGGACGGATTTTATTTTCGTCCAAATAATCACTTTTGGGGACGGATTTTTATTGCGTCCGTTTCAACAAGTTGGCATGTATGATTTGAAGACATTAGTTTAGGGAAATCTCGGTACATGGAACCGACTTGAGTCACGGAAGTGTTCGACCCTAACTAGAATTGTGTGGCTTGTGCTCGACTTGAATATGAGGCTCAAAGGTCACCCCCGGCATGTAGTCATGAACTACCCACGGGCTGAGATTTTACCGCTTCGAACAGAGCCAAGGTCGAGTGGAGCTTGAAACTTACTAGGACGGGCCTCGAGGGTTTTGGGGTTGGACTTGTGCGACTCGATAGTGAGCAATTCATAGGAATATGGCATGTAGTGTGAGGTCTAACAGGTGACAAAATATGTTTTATATTTTTTTTTCAAAAGAAATAAAAAAAACAAATAAGCACATAATTACAACTTTCGAATCACCCGTGTGACAGATAAAATAGAACATAAAATTAAAACAGTTCGAAGCTCAGAATAACACACTGATGCAGGCAACTGTGCCCACACCCCCATCATAATGCTTGTTCTGCAGACCTGTTTCTGTTCTGGGAACCAACCCAGAAGCGTGCGCCTTTGAGTGTTGATATGAGACGCGCGCGCATGCGCGATGCTATTGGGAGGCGCGCGCTTCTGGGCACACCTGTCAGATTTCGTTTCAGATTTGGACTCAGGGGATTGCCCTGGTCCTATGTGCATATTGTAATCCCTGCAGAAATGATTATTGGAGAATAGCAGAAGAAGAGATGAAGAACATGAAGAAGCGGGCGATTCTGGTCCTTGATTCGGGATACGCGCGCCTTAGGCTGAAGAGGCCAGAAGCGCGCGCCTCCCCCATCAGGAGTCAGAATGCCCAGAAAAAGATATAGATTTTGACCAGAATGCAAGTTTAACCCTCAAATACATCCCCAGCAGAGTCGCCACTGTAGATACCCCGGGTGGATACTACGGCTTGGCTAGAGTACGTGAACTACCCTAGGATGTCTAACTTGTTTTTAGAGTCGCCACCTATGTTTTGAGGAACATAAGAAAAACCTATTGATAATAGCCTAAGTTGATTACGAAAACAGAGATTCTTTGTTTTGAGGTTCGGGGTTAGGTTACGAGATGGGAAGTACCGAAACACCCATCTCGCCCAACTAAAGTTGGTCTTGCTGTGATCAAAATCTACATGAATGATAAACGTTCTTCTTCTTCTTCTTTAAATCATAAAAAGGGGTTTAAAATAGAGTTTGGAATGTAGGAGATAACTCTTTAACCGACCTCAATGAGATGAGGTGATCATTAGAGTCATGTCCCAAAATGATTTGGGTGATTGCACTTTGATAAAACAAAAGGAGGAGAGAAAGAGATGAAGTTAAGAAGAGGAAAGAAATATACTTACCTAGACTTCAAGAGACTTCAAACACTTCTTGATGAATTCTTTGGAGAAACCCTTTGGAAATGCTTTGTACGTGTGAAACTTTAGTGTCTTATTGAGAATGTAAGATGAGAGCCAAAGGTCAAGGTCCTTGAAAATGGAGGTAAAGGGGGGGTTTTTTATAGGTGAAAGAGAGATGTTTTGGTGCCAAAACTCAGTCACTAAGAAATCTTTCCCGGGCAAAATCCTGTAAATTGAGCAAGGGAGAGAATCCTGGCCAAAAATCTGTAACGACGCCCAGAGGCGCGCTTCCTGCTTTGGGGGCGGGAGGCGCGCGCGTCTGGATCCTCCTTCGGAGGCGCGCAACTCAGAGAAGGCGATTTTGACAGAATGGACTAGAAAGTCAGCCCTTTTATTCAGTTTAGTCCCTGGACTTAACGAAGTCAGTCAGGATTTAACGGAAGTGACAGAAACTAACGAGAAACACTTAAAATGGGGAGAAACACAAGATCAAATGTGCAATCGGGGTGAGCGGTCCAAGGCGGGGTGTTTACAGGTCCATATGAGATAACAGTGCGGTTGTGAACAAACTGTGGTCATCTTTATGAGTTAAGCTTCCTCTTGTTTGAACCCAGAATTGATAGGACCAATAACATTAGTAGTTGGTTGGTCTCTATGCCTCATTAATTTCTGGAGGGAGGTCTTCATGAACCACTATTTCTTAAACATTTTCTAGAGGAGGCTCTTCTTGATAATCATTGAAATCTTCATTGAAGGTGATAATTGAACTGGATCAATGGTTTGAATGGGATCAGAAGACAGCGGTTCTACAGCAACACCCCTTGTGGTTTAATTTGGCACGGCTGGAGAACCTGATGGAGCGGTTTGAGTAGGTGGTCAGCTGCGGCTGTATGATTAGGGTAAGATGTACCTATCTCAAAACCACTAAAATCATCAGCAACATTTGGAGCCATATGTGGCTCAAGAAGATCATATTCATCAATGTAACATGGACTGACTCTACAATTTTAAGTGGAGTCTTATTGAAACAACAAAAAGCTTTAGAGTGTTTTCAATAACCAACAAAAATACCTCATCGGCCTTAGCATCAAATTTACCTCGATGCTCTCTGCCATTTGTAGATACCCCGGGAAACCACAGCTTTAGGCTAGAGCGGTGAATTATCCTAGGATGTCTAACTTGTTTTAGATTGCTAGAGTAGTCGCCACCTATGTTTTGAAGAACATAAGAAAAACCTATTGATAATAGCCTATGTTTGATTACAAAAACAGAGATTCTTTGTTTTGAGGTTCGGGGGTTAGATTATGAGATGGGAAGTACCGAAACACCCATCTCGCCCAACTAAAGTTGGTCTTGCTTGATCAAAATCTACATGAATGATAAACGTTCTTCTTCTTCTTCTTTAAATTAAAAAGGGGTTTAAAATAGAGTTTGGAATGTAGGAGATAACTCCTTAACCAACCTCAATGAGATGAGGTGATCATTAGAGTCATGTCCCAAAATGATTTGGGTGATTACACTTTGATAAAACAAAAGAAAGAGAAAAGAGATGAAGTCGAGAAGAGGAAGGAAATGGTTTTTACCTAGTCTTCGAGAGACTTCAAACACTTCTTGATGAATGCCTTTAGAAATGCCTTGAAGGTAAGAATTTGGCTTCTTTGTTGAAAGTGTAAGATTTTAGAGTAAAAGATCCAAGGTCCTTGAAAATGGAGGTAAAGGGAGGTTTTTATAGGTGAAAGAGAGGTGTTGTTGGTGCCAAAACTCAGTCACCAAGAAATCATTCCCGGGCAAAATCCTATAAATTGAGCAAGGGAGAGAATCCTGGCCAGAAATCTGTAACTGATGCCCAGAGGCGCGCGCTTCCTGCTTTGGGGGCGGGAGGCGCGCGCGTCTGGATCCTCCTGTCGGAGGCGCGCGACTCAGAGAAGGCAATTTTGACAGAATGGACTAGAAAGTCAGCCCTGTTATTCAGTTTAGTCCCTGGACTTAATGAAGTCAGTCAGGAACTTAACGGAAGTGACAAAAACTAACGAGAAACACTTAAAATAGGGAGAAACACAAGATCAAATGTGCAATCGGGGTAAGCGGTCCAAGGCGGGGTGTCTACAGAGCCCCTTGGCGACGTGGATTGCAAACCAAAACGCATCGACGAAAGTTAAAAACACCCGCCGAGGATATCACCAAGAAAAAAGCAAAGACTCGATGAAAGCAGGAATTTAAAATTGCGAGAGAGAGTGGTGCGCTCCCTGTGTGAGCGGCTTTTGTTAATAGAGGGGGTGGCATGATCCGTTAGGTGAAACTGCCGGCTGAATATCTTGAATGAGGCCGTTAGTGAACCTTTTGAACGAGGCCGTTATTGAAATTCGTTGATGAGGCCGTTAGTGAACCTTTGGAGAGGCCGTTATTGAACCTTTGAAGAGGCCGTTAGTGAACCTTTGAGGACGAATCGTTAGTGAAATCCGTTGATGAGGCCGTTAGTGAACCTTTGGAGAGGCCGTTAGTGAACCTTTGAAGAGGCCGTTAGTGAACCTTTGAGGAGGCCGTTAGTGATCCTTTGGGAGGCCGTTAGTGGACTCTTTGAAGACGAATCCGTTAGTGAAATCCGTTGATGAGGCCGTTAGTGAACCTTTGGAGAGGCCGTTAGTGAACCTTTGAAGAGGCCGTTAGTGAACCTTTGAAGAGGCCGTTAGTGAACCTTTGGAGAGGCCGTTAGTGAACCTTTGAAGAGGCCGTTAGTGAACCTTTGAGGATGAATCCGTTAGTGAAATCCGTTGATGAGGCCGTTAGTGAACCTTTGGAGAGGCCGTTAGTGAACCTTTGAGGACGAATCCGTTAGTGAAATCCGTTGATGAGGCCGTTAGTGAACCCTTGAATGAGGCCTTTAGTGAACCTTTGTAGAGGCCGTTGGTGAACCTTTGAAGAGGCCGTTAGTGAACCTTTGAGGAGGCCGTTAGTGAGCCTTTGGAGAGGCCGTTAGTGAACCTTTGAAGAGGCCGTTGGTGAACCTTTGAAGAGTCCGTTAGTAAACCTTTGAGGAGGCCGTTAGTGAACCTGTGAAGAGGCCGTTAGTGAACCTTTGAGGAGGCCGTTAGTGAACCTTTGAGGACGAATCCGTTAGTGAAATCCGTTGATGAAATATTGCTTTGAAGCCGCGTGCCACTTGGAGTCACACTTGACTTTTTGACTTGTGGGGTGCGGGCACAGTTGACCGCGACCAGAAGAATGTTCCTGCTGGGGATGAAATGTTGAGATTGACTCTTGAGGGGGGTATGGCACCCGTGACAGAACTTAGGGGGTTCGGAATCCGTGGGGAAACCTTGATACGGTGCATGGTTTCTTGCATGGGAGACTGCTTCTGAACCTGCCTGATGATGGGAAGAGCGCGCGTCCGGGCCTCGTTATGGGACGCGCGCGCCTCGGATGAGTATGTCGGGGGGAGCGCGCCTGGCGTATAAGTTCCGCATATGTAAACAGGCGGTTCACTGTTTTCGGCAAGTTTTCAAAATTTTGAAGAACCCTCCAAATTCCAAGCCCAATTTTCGTAGAGAAATGACCCCAAAACACTTTCTTGCTGCTCTAGGATCAATTCTGTCACAGAAACGATGTCGGATCGTCAACAATCACCTCCGTTCGAGATGCCACAGGGCGAGGAGCTCGAAATTGGGGTTGAACCTATGGACCCGAGCTTGCTTATTTTCTGGCCTCATACCCACATTTCTCACTTCGTGACTTCGGTTTTGGTAAGAATGCCTCACCTTTCTTGTCGATTTCGGATTTCATGAAGTTCCGTTTTCTTTACCCGAAATATTGCTGCAGCAGATTTATTGATCATTCTTTGCATGTTGTTTATTGCTGCTGATTTGTTGTAAGAAACATGTTGGGGCGCCCATTTTCATGTTCACATACTTGCTTGTACATTGTTCTGCATTGAAATCTCTGTGTTGAGTTCATCCGTTTTCTAGCAGTCATGCTGATGAAATTTTGCTGTTCCTTCTTTCCTTTCAGGAGTGGACCCGTCTGACAGAGATTCGTGGTGGGGCTCATGGGCCCATCTCTATATGGAAGAGGTTGCCTGAGAATATTCGGGCCCGAGTTACAGGGACTCATTTTGGTCTTTTTGTCACCAGCCTCCCAGCTTTGAAAAATGACCCCGATGTGGTCCAGGCATTGAGGGAAAGATGGTGGACACCACCCATACCTTCCATTTACCCATGGGCGAGGTGACTATGACACCTACCGATTTCACAGCTTTGACGGGCTTGCCGTTCATGGGGATGCCTGTCCCCTTTGTTTGAGAGGGGCTGTTCGGACTCCAGAGGAGTTACTGGCTTTGGTTGACTGCCGGTTCGAGGTCAAGAATTCTCGAGTGACATGGGGACGAATCCGGGCTTATTTCAGCATCTTGATGGCTGAGGCTCGAGGTGTTACTGCTAATCGGGTCGATGCCGTGGCCCGTTGCTTCATTTGGTACTTGTTATCCCATACTTTGTTTGCCAACGGGGGATCTTCGGCCTCCTTGGCTCTGCTTGACTTGTTAGTGGATTTGGATCAGATCGGCCAGTATAACTGGGGCGCAGCGGGCTTAGCTGCTTGTTACCACGGCATGGATTTGACCAGCTGCTCGACCACTAGCTCGGTTACGGGCTTCAGCTTGCTGTGGGAGGTATACCACTTATCGTCCCTTTTATATTCTCCTTGCCTTGGCCATAACTGTCTTTTTCGTTGACTGTCATTAACTTTGTTTCTGTCTCTTGTCTACAGCTTTGGGCTTTTGCTATCCTGAATCTGAGGGATTTCAAGATTGCCAAGGAAGGCCAGCCCCAGTATCCGGACTGCGCACGGTGGGCGTACAAGGAGAGGAATGTAAAGACTGGCACAAACTCCATTAGTCTTACTTCGGCCCGACGGCACTTGGACACCTTGAGGCCTGAGTCTGTTGCCTTCTCTTTGTATCCGTGGAGATCAGTTCAGCACTGGTTTGAGCATACTCTTATTCCTACCCGTTCTCGGCTTTTGATGAGTTCGGGTGAGTGCATGGCTCTGTATTTGGGAGACAGAGTGTTCTGGCAGCATGGTACCCAGGTGACAGACTTTTACACCCCCCCTCGTCCCGCAGTTCCAGACGTTCCTCCTTTTGCCCTCGTAATTGGAGGTCACTTTCAGAGGCTGATCGCGCGGCATACATGGTAGGGGTTGATCCTGTCCCTTATATTCAATTGGATCAGGATTATGGCCTCTTCAGGGAGAACAAATTGATGCAAGGCTTCATGTTTGCTGATCCGAGGAGATCACAGGCTGCTCCTACGACCTCCGCTAGGTTTTATACTACCGGTGCTGGGTATTGCTTTGATCCTCCTTTGCCTCCTCCCTACTACACTTATTCAAACTTCGGGGTCTTTGAGGAGCAGAGGGAGATTGTTCCCGAGGATATGTCACCGGAGAGAGAGCCTCCTGCTCAGGCTGTCGTGGTATGTTTTTCTGACCATCTTTGCATTTCTCAGTTCCAGTCTTGTTTTCCTGTCCTTTGTATTTGATGTAACTTCCTTTTTCTGTTCTCCGTTACAACAGGTACCTGTAGCTGCTTATAGGCACTTGGGTAGGCAGAACAAAGGGATGATACGGAGGCTTCGCCAGCTGAAGGAGAGGGTGCTGGAGCTGTGCAGGGATATTGCTGCCATGACTAGAGATGCTGCTGGTGCTGTCTCTGGTGCTGCAAGAGGAGCTACCCGAGGTGCTCGGGGCATGGGACGAGGCTACAGGGATGCTGCATTGGACATTGATGAGGGTGTCTCTTCGGCGAGGCAGTCGCTGAGCAGGAGTCTGAGCCATGGGGGTAGCCATAGTAGGAGCCTGAGCCGAGAAGGTAGCCAGAGCCGGGGTGGCGCTAGTTCGTCAGGGAGAGCTGCCAAGAGGACCCGTCCCGATGTTGTGGTTGAGACATCTGAGTCTGAGGATGATGATGACGATGATGATGATGAGGATGACGATGATGATGAGGAGACCGAGAGCGGCAGCAGGGGGTGAGCACAGTGCTGGTGATGATGTGCCCGAGCTGTTGTGGCTGAGGGGATGAGGGATTGAAACACTTTTACTTTTGCCTGTAATAACATTTAACATGTATTTACAATCCTAGTTATCTTACTACTAATTTTATGCTTTATTAGCGACTCGATCTTAGATGTCGACTCTTTACAAACAAATGTGTGCCCAAAGAATGTTTGTTGTTGATGCTTGAACTCCTTTTTGTTGCTGGGATTTGATTTTGCTGCAGGTTGGATATGTTGAAGTGCTTGGGTTCTGTTCTGAACTGACAAGGGCTGTTTCTGTCTGAACTGCTGTCAAAGGCGCGCGCGTTGGGCCTTGCTTATGGGAGGCGCGCGCGTTGTGTAGCCTTGGTCGGAGGCGCGCGCTTCTGGCCTACTGAATTACAGCCCCTTTCTTTTTCTGATCAGAATGTTCTAACAGCTATAAATTTTGAACCATTTTCGACCAGAATGGTCACACAGCACTCTTTTGCAAACACTTTCTCCTCCTAAACCACAAAATTCTTGTCATAATGGCCCCAATGACTTTCTCCTTTGAAGTTAAGGTTTCCGTCCCCGAGGGTGAGAAGTCCGTTCCAGTGGTGAATGCCGTTCCAGCTGTGGGGTCCGTCCCGATGGTGGAGAAGCGTCCGAGCGTTTTTGATCGTTTGGGAAGGCCCAATGACGATGTTGTTGACCCCGTGAGACCGGTGATCCATGTGCGGGACTATAGACCCCGTCATTTTCCCAAGGAGAAGAAAGGTAAGGGAAATTCCTCCTATGTGTGGAAGCGTCCCATGGTTGTCCCCGCTAAGGCTCCGCTTGATAAGGGCAAAGGGAAAGCCGTTGATGAAGCTCCGTCCCGTCCTAGCGTTTTCTCCCGTCTTGGCGGTCCCAAGAATGTTCCGTCCCCATCCAAGAAGACTAAAGGACATAACAAGAAGCAATGGGTTCCCAAACCTAAGAAAGATTAGATTTTTCTTTGTACCCCAAGAGATTGCAATTAGACCACTTTGTTATAGGATTTAATGTTTTTGATGTCTTTTGTTGCTCAATAAATCCGTTGTAATGGCTTGAATAATTCATTGAATGAATAAAAATTGCATCTTGTTATTTGAAGAGAATTGGGTATTTTTGATATGTTTTAGACCGCACCCGAAGGTTGCCTACGTTCCTCCAGTTGGGAGGCTCAGGTCTCCGTAGTTCAAACAAACAAAGACCATTTTTTTTTTGGTGTGCACCCTGTTTTTTGCCTAGACCGCCCTTTCGGGTTTTCAATCTAGCGGGCTTCTTTTTTGCATGTGCTATAATTTTTGCCTAGGCCGCCCTTGCAGGTTTTCAACCTAGCGAGCGATTTTTTTTTTTTTTTTTTTTTTTTTTTTAACTGGTCTTTGTTTATTAAGCATAGAACCTCTTGAGCTTGTCGAGGTTGACCTCCTTTGGCAGCTGGTCACCATATAAATCCACGAGCCGGACTGCACCGCCGCTTAGTATCTTTTTGACCACGTACGGACCGATCCATCGGGGTCCCCATTTCCCCAGGGGATTCATGGCATTAGGAGGATGTTGTCTTAAGACCAAATCTCCCACATTGATGTTTCGAGGCTTTACCTTTTTGTTGAAAGCTCTTGCCATCATTTGCTGATACGCCCTTGTGCGTTCGAGTGCTCTTAGCCTTTTCTCGTCGAGTAAGGCTAGCTGTTCATATCGACTTTGCATCCAATCGACCTCGTTGACTTGATTCTCGAGGAGGACCAGTAGAGATGGGACTTCAAGTTCGATTGGGAGTACGGCTTCAGAACCATAGACTAATGCATACGGAGTTTCTCCTGTCGCTGACCGTATTGATGTGCGGTAGCCCCACAATGCTAAAGGTAGCTTCTCGGGCCAATCTCTTCCTGTTGAGGCCATTTTCTTGACGATGGTCTCGATGGTCTTATTTGCTGCTTCAACCGCGCCGTTTGCTTGGTGACGGTAAGGAGATGACTTGTGCTTGGTGATCTTGTATTCTACCAAAAGTGCATCCATTTCCTTCTCAAAGTGAGAGCCGTTGTCGGAAATGATTTCATGAGGCACGCCGTATCGGCACATGATATTAATCTTTACAAATTCGGCCACTTTCTTGGCGTTGAGGGTCCGATAGGCTTATGCTTTGACCCACTTTGTGAAGTAGTCGACGGCCACTAAGACGAATGACTGCCCATTGCTTCCGGTAGGATGGACTTTACCGATGATGTCTATCCCCCAACAAGAGAAAGGCCAAGGTGTGACCATGTTGTAAAGTTGCGAGGGTGGAGCGTGTTGCAGATTAGCTTGGAATTGGCACTTGGCACACCTTTTGACTTTCTCGATACAGTCTCGTTCCATAGTTCTCCAATAGTAACCAATGCGGAGTATCTTCTTGACTAGCATAAACCCATTCATGTGGGGTCCACACTCTCCTTCGTGCACTTCACACATTATCTCTTGAGCTTCGGCCTCATTGGCGCATAAGAGATTGATCCCGTCGTGGTGCCTTTTATAGACTCGGTCCCCAATCAGTACGTACCGAGAGGCTATCCTTTGCAGAGCTGCTTGAGACTTCTTATTGCTATTCTCGGGATAAGTGCCATCTTTGAGGAAATTCATGATATCCGAATACCAAGGAGAGTTTGTTTGAACTTCGTTGATCTCGATATTCATGCAGTACGCCGGACTCTTCCTTCGGGCAATTTTGAAAGGCTTCACCATTTTCCCTTTGGGCATTTCGACTAATGAAGCTATGGTGGCCAGTGCATCGGCGAAGCGATTTTTATCCCTTGGCAGGTAGTTGAAAGTGATCTCTTGGAATTGTTCAACCAATTCTTCAAGGTGCTGACCATACTGTTGGAGAGTCGGGTCTTGGGTTCGCCATTTACCCGATTGCTGATTGATAAGGAGCAAAGAGTCGCCGAATACTTCTAGTTCCGTGACGTTTCTTTCGAGAGCTGCTTCGAGCCCTGCTACGCATGCTTCGTACTCGGCAATGTTGTTGGTAGCTTCGAATTCCAGACGGATGGCGATGGGAGTGTAGATGTCTTTGGATCAACAAGCAATATTCCTATACCAAAACCGTGTTTATTGGCGGCGCCATCGAAAAAAAGTTGCCACTTGTTTTCCTCGGTTGCAGTACAAATTAAATGCTCATCGGGGAACTGTACGTCTTCCCCCTTCACTTCGTCACACGGGAATTTGGCAAGCTGGTCACTGAACACTTTCCCCCTGACGGATTTTAGTGTGACGTAGGTGATATCATAGCCGGCGAGCATGAAGTACCATTTGGCTATTCTTGTTGACATGAAAGGCTTCTCGAAGATGTAGCGGAGCGGGTCCACCTTTGCTACTAGCTTGATCGGAAAAGCTTCCATATAGTGTTTGAGCTTTTGAGTGACCCAAACCAATGCTGCACATGACTTCTCTAAGACAGAGTAGTTCTTTTCGCCTCCTTGGAATTGGCGACTGACAAAATAAATGGCATTCTCCTTTGTGGACTCTCGTTGCTCTTGTGCTAACATAGTCCCTAGGGATTAACCATTGACAGTGAGATAGAGCAAAAGAGGCTTCTCCTTGTGCGGCAGAACTAGAACAGGAGGGCACGTCAAGTAATGCTTCACTTGGTCGAAGGCTTCTTGGCACGCGTCGGTCCATTCTAGAGCCACATTCTTCTTGAGTAGCTTGAAGATTGGCTCGCACATGGAAGTGAGTTGGTGCACAAACCGACTGATGTATTGCAGTCTGCCCATGAAACCTTTGATCTCTTTCTGCGTCTTTAGAGGAGGCATGTCAATGATTGCCTTGATTTTGGAGGGGTATACTTCAATTCCCCTTCAGTAACCATATAACCAAGGACTTTGCCTCGGATAACCCCGAACGTTCACTTTGCAGGGTTGAGCCTCATCTTGTATTGACGAAGCCTTTCGAAGAACTTGCGGAGGTCGATTAAATGTTGACCATCGGTCCCTTTGGAGTGAATGATCATGTCGTCCACATAGACCTCGATTTCTTTGTGAATCATATCGTGGAACAAGTCTGTCACGGCTCTTTGGTAGGAAGCCCCAGCATTTCTTAACCCAAATGGCATAACTGTGTAGCAAAAGGTACCCCACGGTGTTGTGAAGGTTGTCTTATGTTGATCTTCCTCGGCCATGAGAATCTGATTGTACCTAGCGAACCCATCCACGAATGAGCGAACCTCGTAGGCAGTAGTGGAGTCGACCAGCATGTCGATGTTAGGGAGTGGAAAATCATCCTTTGGGGAAGCTTTGTTCAAGTCCCAGAAGTCCACACAAACTCGCACCTTGCCGTTTGCCTTTCTGACTGTCACGATGTTGGCTAACCATGTCGGATACTCGATAACCTTGATGAAACCCACACTGAGGAGCTTCTCAATCTCTTTTTTGACTTGCAGAGACCATTCTGGCTTGATCTTTCTGAGCTTCTGCTTTACTGGCTTGGCATCTTCTCTGATCGGAATTCTGTGCTCCGCTACCTTTCTGTCCAAACCCGGCATGTCTTTGTATGACCATGCGAACACATCCACAAACTCCCGTAGTAGTGCAGTCAATCTGTCTCTGTCGTCCCCCTTGAAGAAGCTTCCGATCTTAGTTTCTCTTGGCTCTTTTTCGGTACCCAGATTAACAACATGAAATTCTTCGTCAGCCTCTGGACCATTCTCACCACGACTACAGACTTGTTGAGCAAGTTCATTTAAGTATGTTGTGTTTTCGTGGTCTATTTCATCATAATTTGAATCGTTATTAACTTGTTCGTTAAGTTCATTATTAGTTAATTCATCATTTATGATGTTTGCAATCTCAGGGTACTCAGAAATATCAAATTTTTCATTAGCAAAGAAAGGAAACACACGCTCGGCTATGGCCTCCAAATCCTCTTGGGTGAGGGTATTAGAGACACTCTCGGACTCAAAAGTAAGTGTGAGCCGCTCTTCCTTTGTTGCTGTGCGGGGTATGCAACCCATTTCTTGGACTAAGAACTCTTCGGATACCACGGGCCCTTTCGTAGAATACCAATTGTTGATCGGCTCGGAGCTTGGCAGGATCTCACTGATAGTCTCATTCATGACGACGGTGTCGTGGATGGCGTTGACTTGGCATTCATTTATTATGGCAAGCTCTTCGAACATGGAGGCTAAATCTGTCAGTTCTTCCCCCACGATGATTTCTGTCTCGGACTCTATAGTCACCTTCCTTCCCCACCATTCACGGGGCGACATGGGAGTTGGTTCCCTTTCGGATTTCTGGATCTCACAATCGGAGAAGATTTCGAGACCGAGCTTTTTGACACCCTTATTGTTAACCCACGGCTCGGGAAAGATCATGTATGGAACGTCTTCCCCTTGGCGGACAAAATAGCCATTCAACGTCTTGCGGTAAGGCCTTAGATTAGGGACCTCATAATGACGGCCTTCTTTACGAGCTCGGGCCTTTTCATTCTTGATTGCTTGCTCTTGTTTCAAATCCTCTCTGGAAGGTTCGTACCCCAAACCGAATGTGTTCTTGACAAATGGGACTTGCACAGGATGTAGGATTCCTTGTTGATATTTCCCTAGGCCTAAACCAGGGAAGTAGTCCATATTCCTCATCATGCGGAGGACTTTGTGATTGCTGGGGGTCCATGATCCGTTTCCCCCTTCTTTGTCAATGGCGTTGATTGAGACGCCGGAGAGAGTGGAGTCTGGTAAACCATGCTGAACTTGGTGGACAGGCTCACCTTTTCTGTGGATAGTGAAGTTTTCGGCCATGACGGTCACTATTTCATCACCATTTCGGATCTTGACACATTGATGGAGAGTTGACGGGACGGCATTAGAACTGTGAATCCATGGTCGACCTAAAAGCAAGTTGAACGAGGCCGGGATGTCAAGCACTTGGAATGGAACGGACATGACCATGCTCCCAAACTCAATGTCTATTTCGATCATGCCCATGACTGTACGGGCGGTGCTGTCATAACCTCGGATTACTTGAGTAGAAAGCTTCAAATTGGAATCCTTAAGCCCCAGTATGCCCATGATTCTGCCAGGCATGAGGTTGAGTGCGGAACCACCGTCCACTAAGACTCTTGAGATGGGCCTCCCCCTTGCTCGTACCTTGAGGTAAATAGCCTCGTTGTGGTTGGAACCAAATGGTGGAAGGTCCATATCGGCAAAGGTGATAACGTTGCCAAAATGAATGTGACCGATCATTGCCGTGAGGTCCTCGGGAGTAGTATCGGGAGAAACTGATATATCATCGAGATTGCGGATGACAAGATCTCGGTGTTTTTTTGAGGATGCAATAAGGTCCCAAATAGAGATGTTGGCTTGAGTTTTCTTGAGTTGGACAAGTAGAGGATCTTCGGGAGTATCGCGAGCTTGCGGCCTTTGAGAAGAGGAGCTTGGTGCGGAAGTGGAAGGGTTGCTTGCTATGACTCGACCGGATCGAGTAAGCATGTTGACGTTCCCATCTTGCTTCTTTTTCCTATTCTCTAGTACTTCCCTCATTACCTCATCGTAAGTTACAACATAACAAGAATTGTCAAGTTTATTCATAACATTGGGGCCCCCATTCACAATTGGGATTGAATGGGTGGTCCCCTCGAGTTCTCCTATCTCTATTACATTGACATGTTCGCCATTAGTCACTACAAATTCTTTCTTGTCTATGAGATCTTGAATGACATTGCGGAGAACGAAGCATTCCTCGGTGGTGTGGCCACTATATTGGTGGTAGCCACAATATTTGTGGTGAGCATGATTGGGGTGGACCGTCTAGGGTTGGTACCCTTGCACGGGTGTGACTTGACCCTTTTCTTTGAGGACCTCGAAAACTTCGGTTTGAGTCATGCCTTGGAGAGGCGTGTAGACACGGTCATTTCGAGACTTCTTCCCTTGAGGTGGAGGAACCTTTTTGTAATTCCCCTTGTCGATTGTGACGGCGTTGACCGAGGCCTCTTTTGTGGAGTTGGAAGCGGCCTTGTAGCGGTAGCTAGGAGCACTTTTCTTGACTTCCTTGAGCAACTCGTCCATTCGGACCCCCGCCTCATACATTTGGGAGAAATCCGCATAGCAAGCCCCACTTAGGTGGGTGCGGAAATCAATTTTGAGACATTTGAGAAAGATGTCCATTTGCTCCTTGGTATTTGGCCTTTCCACAATCTCGGAGAGTTTATCATTCCATCTCCTTGTGAAGTCGATGAAGGACTCGTGGTCTCGTTGAGTAGTGTTCTCTAGCTCTTTCCTTGTAGGCCGGTGAGTGGTGTTGCCTTGGTATTGGTTCTTGAAGGCAAGCATGGCGGAGTCCCAATCAAGACGGACAGTGAGCGGAAGAGTAGCATACCAATCTTTTGCCGCCCCCTCGAGAGTGAGAGGAAAGCATTGAGCCATCACCTTGGGGGAGACCTTGTTTGGAACCATTGCCCAAATATAAGTCTCAATGTGAGCCATAGGACAAGAGTTGCCCTTGAATTTGCTTATGTCGGGCATCTTGAACTTCTCAGGAAGAGCGGCCATAGTACTCATGAGGATGGATGATTGATAAAGGCTTGTGTCGGAGCCTTTCCCCATGTTGAGCCCATTGAATTTTTGGTCGATGTAGGCCATGATAGAATCCACCATTTTGGGCTCATTGTTCTCGGAACTCGGCTCTCCCATTTTCTTGGTGCGGGTGTTGACATAAGGACTTTTGAACAAACCTTCGGTCCACTCGGATTCATCATCATTATTCTTGTTCTTTCCCTTGGCAAGATTAGTGAGCTTTTCTTTCATTAGCTCCATCTCGGCCTCGTGGGCCTCCCTTTGGCTGTCGAGGTGGGATTGCCAAATGTCGTCTTTGCTTTGTGCCTCCTTATTAAGGGTGGAGACTTGATCTTGGAGGAGTTAGACCATGGTTGAAAGCTGTTCGAGAGACATGGTGTTGCTGCTGCCGGTCATGGCTGATGTAGGAGCTGTTGGAGTGATATCTTCACGGACTAACCGATTTGCCGAATCCCGGTAGACTCTGTAAGTACCAATTGAACCTATATTGCAGAAGAGGCCCTTGGCAAGATTAGTGAGCTTTTCTTTCATTAGCTCCATCTCGGCCTCGTGGGCCTCCCTTTGGCTGTCGAGGTGGGATTGCCAAATGTCGTCTTTGCTTTGTGCCTCCTTATTAAGGGTGGAGACTTGATCTTGGAGGAGTTAGACCATGGTTGAAAGCTGTTCGAGAGACATGGTGTTGCTGCTGCCGGTCATGGCTGATGTAGGAGCTGTTGGAGTGATATCTTCACGGACTAACCGATTTGCCGAATCCCGGTAGACTCTGTAAGTACCAATTGAACCTATATTGCAGAAGAGGCCCTTGTCAGTCTTGAGTAACACTTGTGGTCCACGAAGAGGCTTAGAACACACATTTGGGCACACGACTCGAACCACATAAGAAAAGACTCTTGTTTTTTGTTTTTATAAGTCGGAGGGAATGGATCCCTTTTGGGGTTTCTAAGAAAATAATGGAATCGTCACACTAGTATATAGACCATCTTGCGGTCCCATATACTCATCGGATTCCACCACGCTTGTGGGACCTACATGTGTCGGGATTAAACTAAATTAATGTAGTAAATCATACATGCGGGGACGGATTTTTATTTTCGTCCAAAATAACCACTTTTGGGGACGGATTTTTATTGTGTCCGTTTCAACAAGTTGGCATGTATGATTTGAAAACATTAGTTTAGGGAGATCTCGGTACATGGAAACCGACTTGAGTCACGGAGTGTTAGACCCTAACTAGAATTGTGTAGCTTGTGCTCGGCTTGAATATGAGGCTCAAAGGTCACCCCCGGCATGTAGTCTTGAACTACGCCACGGGCTGAGGTTTACCGCTTCGAAAGAGCCAAGGTCGAGTGGAGCTTGAAACTTTCTAGGACGGGCCTCGACGGGTTTGGGGTTGGACTGTGCGACTCGATAGTGAGCAATTCATAGGAATATGTGCATGTAGTGTGAGGTCTATCACGTGACAATTTTTTTTTTTTTTTTTTGAAAAGAAAGATAAAAGAAAACACATAAGCACATAAATTACAACTCCCGAATCACCCGTGTGACTGGTAAATAAAACATAAAAATAAACAGTCCGAAGTTCAGAATAACCATTGATGCAGGCAACTGTGCCCACACCCCTATCACACTGCTCTGTTCTGAGACCTGTTTCTGTTCTGGGAAATTGACCAGAAGCGCGCGCCTCAAGGAAGTGATGTGGGAAGCGCGCGCATTGCGCAATGAATATGGGAGGCGCGCGCATCTGGGGTACCTGTCAGATTGTCAGATTTTGGACTCAGGGGATTGCCCTGGTCCTATGTGCATATTGTAACCCCTGCAGAAATGATTAGTGAAGAATAGCAGAAGAAGAAGATGAAGAACATGAAGAAACGGGCGATTCTGGTCCTTGATGTGGGATGCGCGCGCCTTAGGCTGAAGAGGCCAGAAGCGCGCGCCTCCCCCATCAGGAGTCAGAATGCCCAGAAAAGATGTAGATTTTGATCAGAATGCAAGTTTAACCCTCAAATGTCCCCAGCGGAGTCGCCACTGTAGATACCCCGGGAAACCACAGCTTTAGGCTAGAGCGGTGAATTATCCTAGGATGTCTAACTTGTTTTAGATTGTTTAGAGTCGCCACCTATGTTTTGAGGAACATAAGAAAAACCTATTTATAATAGCCTATGTTTGATTACGAAAACAGAGATTCTTTGTTTTGAGGTTCGGGGGTTAGATTACGAGATGGGAAGTACCGAAACACCCATCTCGCCCAACTAAAGTTGGTCTTGCTTGATCAAAATCTACATGAATGATAAACGTTCTTCTTCTTCTTCTTTAAATTGTAAAAAGGGGTTTTAAAATAGAGTTTGGAATGTAGGAGATAACTCCTTAACCAACCTCAATGAGATGAGGTGATCATTAGAGTCATGTCCCAAAATGATTTGGGTGATTGCACTTTGATAAAACAAAAGAAAGAGAAAAGAGATGAAGTCGAGAAGAGGAAGGAAATGGTTTTTACCTAGTCTTCGAGAGACTTCAAACACTTCTTGATGAATGCCTTTGGAAATGCCTTGAAGGTAAGAAATTTGGCTTCTTTGTTGAAAGTGTAAGATTTTAGAGTAAAAGATCCAAGGTCCTTGAAAATGGAGGTAAAGGGAGGTTTTTATAGGTGAAAGAGAGGTGTTTTTGGTGCCAAAACTCAGTCACCAAGAAATCCTTCCCGGGCAAAATCCTGTAAATTGAGCAAGGGAGAGAATCCTGGCCAGAAATCTGTAATTGACGCCCAGAGGCGCGCGCTTCCTGCTTTGGGGGCAGGAGGCGCGCGCGTCTGGATCCTCCTGTCGGAGGCGCGCGACTCAGAAAAGGCAATTTTGACAGAATGGACTAGAAAGTCAGCCCTGTTATTCAGTTTAGTCCCTGGACTTAACAAAGTCAGTCAGGAACTTAACGAAAGTGACAGAAACTAACGAGAAACACTTAAAATGGGGAGAAACACAAGATCAAATGTGCAATCGGGGTGAGCGGTCCAAGGCGGGGTGTCTACACCATTGTATAAGATGTAACATTTGCATCCAAATATCTTAAAGAAGGCAATGTTGGGTGATATGCCTCTCTATAATTCATACGGAGTTTTGTTGTGGACTTTGATGATGAGGGAGCAGTTCTGGGTGAAACAAGCTATATTAACTGCTTCGGCCTAGAAGTACTTGGGAGGCTTGGCTTCTGCAATCATGGTCTTCCCGGCTTCAATCAAAGTCCTATTCTTTCTTTCCACTACTCCATTTTGTTGTGGGACCCCAGTGGCAGAGAAGTTGTGATCAATTCCATGATCATCACAATATTGGGCAACACCATTGTTTGTAAATTCGGTTCCATTATCTGAACGCACAGCAACAATGTCATTCAATTTCTGAGTTTGGAGCTGTCTAAAGAGAGTGGTTACGATGCCATAAGTATCATCTTTAGAGGCTATTATTTCAACCCATTTATATCTTGAAAATTCATCAACAACCACCAAGGTATATCTGTTTCTTCCTATACCGGTGGTTGGGATAGGTCCAAATAGATCCATGAGAAGCAGTTGTAAGCAGCGGTTCGTTGAAGGCGCGATTTTGCTGGGAAATGACTGTTTGGGCTGCTTACCAAGCTGGCATGCTTTACATTTCTTATCATGATGGTCAGCCACTTTGGGTAGTCCTTTGACGAGACCATCCCTTTACAGTTTTGCTAGATATTTGAAGTTCAAGTGGCTGAGCCGCTTATGCCATAACCAGCGGCTTTCACTTACATTTTTTGCTACAAAACAGAGGTCAGCAATAGAAACAATATTACTCAAATCTATTATATATACATCACCTGTTCTGTTACCGGTCAGTAGAGTGACTCCGGAAGTTGTATCTTTAATGAAACAGTTCGTTGAAGTGAAGTTGCAATTCATTCCTTTGTCATAAAACTGAGATATGGAGAGAAGGTTGTGCTTGAGTCCTTCTACTAGTGACACATTTTCAATAGTCACCTTTCCTCGTTTGATTGCTCCATATCCTACTGTTTCTCCTTTCTTGTTGTTACCAAATACTACTGGGGGGCCTTTCATACTGATGGTATCACAAAGAAGTTCATTATCTCTGGTCATGTGTCATGAGCAACCACTGTCCAAGTACCAGAGATCCTTCTTCTTCTTTGCACTACCAGCCATGAAGCATAAAATCTGAAAAATAAACATTAAAGATTTTGGTCTCCTTTATTCCTTGGGTCCTAGGGTTAGCAGCTTTTTGGGACCCACACCTGTTTGACCTTAGGATTTTTACGTCCCTTGGCATTGGGTGTAAACCTTAAAAGACAATGACCAGCACTATGACCATAGTCGGCACAAATGACACAATGAATTAAACCGGTTTGAGATTGCGGTTTTACAAACCCTTTACTAGTCTTTGGTTTCTTATGTTTTACTGGGTCAGCGGTTTTGGCTTTGACAAAGACTACCTTATTGAGCTCAACCTTCCTCTTAGGTGCGGCTTTAGGAAAAACAATAGTAATTTCCTTAAACCAACTAGGAGCGGTTTCATCACTCAATACATCTTTGGTTGCCTCAGCTGTTAGTGTTGTGTTCTCTAGGCACATTATTTGAATGATTAATATTATCTATTGATTATGTTTTAATAAAGATATTGAATGTTTGATTATTATATCCTTTGCATGTTTATTATAATAATCCCCGTCCCTGATAATTATGATTAATTGTTAGTATAAGTTTAATAGATAATAATATAATGATTATGTTGTTTAGGATACAATTAAACTTATGGGTAATTGTTGGAGAACAAATACTGGACTGACCCGTATGAGATTTATGTCATGGTCACAATGTCATAATTAAGTCTCATATAGTTATATTATGTTGGGTATGCCCACACATATCTTAGTTTTAATGTAATAGGATTTATTAGATTTGATTGATCCATCACCTAAGTTTTATTTCATGGACTTTAGACCCACATGTAAGAAGTATTTATACATCATTTTTTAAGTTGTCCATTGTTATAGAATAGGCTTAGAAATAGGGCAAGAAGATCAAGATTCAAGATAAATCACAAGTTCAGTTTGAGCCACGCGCCTATGCGCCCCTTCATGCTATGCGCCATGCGCCTTTCAGCGCGCGCGCATATAGCCTCGCGCTTCAAAGATCCACGCGCTCTGTTACGCGCCTCAAATGGACCATGCGCTCTAATGGCTCAACGCGCCTCATCATGGTTGATTTTACACTCAGTGATTTAATGAAGACTCGAAGACTTGAAGAGAATTCAAATTACGCCAATGATCCAACGGTGGTTAAAAGATGCATATACGCCCAATCTATTGACACGTGTCCATAACGGTCACATTTATGTTGAGTGTCAAAATGGCTATAATATATGCATGCTCCAATCAACGAGCGACAGCTCATCTTATCCACAAGGATTTCCAACGGCTAGTTTTTGAAGTTCACTATAAATACCCCATAACTTCAACATTTTGAAGTTTCTGAGTTTTGCTAAGAATTTCAAGAATTTCTCTCTCTAAAGCATTTGTTGAAGATTTGAAGATTGCCTTCGTTTTTCCAGATTTCTCAAGAACATCTTCATACCTTCATCCTTAGCCCAGATCTTCAAAGCCTTAACACTTTAGTTTCTTGTGCTCTCCATCTCAAAGATCTAAAGAGCCTTGATACTAAGAACACACACGCACCTCTTTAAGATTAATCATTTAGATTCTTCTTTAAGAGATACACCGGTTATTGTTTTGGATTTGTTCTTTCATAGTAATAGATCTTGAGTTAGTGTATAAGCTCAAATATTGTAATTTGTAACACTCACTCATTATATAAGATCTCGATTTGAAATCCAAGACTAACCATCTTGGTAGAGGACGTAGATCTTTCATTGATCGAACCTCTCCAAATAGCTTGTGTTATTATCTTGTTATTTCTTTCAAGTTATTATTTTCACTCACTATTTGCTTGTTTACTCATTGTAGATTGATTGAACTGAATTGTGTTGTGTTTGTTAAATCATTTGCCTTAGTTCCTTATTTCACTCACTTTGAGCCAAAATACTTAGTGTGTGTGTTGCGCTCCCTTTATCACTTTGCGCCTATTTTCATTACTAAATTCCGCTGTGCATTTCACTCACTCACTTAGGCGCATTTCATAACGCTTACTTGATAAAGTGCGCATTCGCAATTGAGTTTTTCAAGGGTACGAAAAGAATTTTAAAACAGCTATTCACCCCCCCCTCTAGCTATTTTTCATACCCTTGTTGCCCTTTGGGACCAACAAGTGGTATCAGAGCAAACACCTTTATAAAACATTTTTCGTTTTTCAAGCTTAACAGCTTGGGTGCCGATTCTAAATGGCAAACTCAAAACCTATGGCAACTGCAAACTACACTCACGTCCCGGTCTTTGATGAAGATCATTTTGACGTATGGAAATTCAGCATATTGACTCATCTCAACTCAATCGATGAAAGGCTCCATGACACCGTCGTTTATGGACCTTATATTCCGATGAAGGCGAATCCAAATCCACGCACCAACGCTGCCCAACCTACAATTCTCAAACCAAGGGAAGAATGGACCGAGGAAGAAATTAGAAGAGTTGCAAATGATGGGAAAGCAAGAAACATTCTTCTAAGCACTCTAATCACGGCGATGAAACAACAAGTCATGCATTGTGCTACTGCAAATGAGCTATGGGATGCTATTGAAGAGCATATTGAAGGAGACACCGTTTGCAAGGAGAACAAGAAATACGAAGTACAAAAGAGATTCAACAATTTCTCTCAACTCCCCGGTGAAAACTTGAGGCAAACTTATGAACGCTACTGTGAAATTATCAATCTATGTATTTCACTTGGCATGAAGTTTACCAACAAAGATTTGAATGTAAATTTTCTACAAGCTTTTGGATCAAGATACCTACATAAATCTAGCGCTCTTGAAGACGCTGGAACTTTAGATGTTTGGACTTTAAGGAACCTATATGCAAATCTCAAAGTTTACGAACTCAAACTTCAACGAATCAGCAAAACTGAAGGAAAGTCAAAATCTATGGCTATGATGGCGCACAGAGAAGCTGCGCCTACACCTGCGCCTACTCCTGCGCCTGTACAAGATGAGAAAAGCTCCGATCCCAAAATTTCTACTTCTGAGCTGTTAGACATGGATGATGAAGACTTCGCTTTATTTGTGAAGAAATTTCAAAAGTTCAGAAAATTCTCAAGACCCGGTTCAACCAACAAATTTCAAGGATCTACCAGCAAAGCTCCTCAAAAGTTTTCAAGGAGCAGTGATTCAAAAAGAAAGGAAGATCTTGTTTGTTTTAATTGCAGGAAACCCGGACATTTTGTATCAAGCTGCCCGATTCCCAAATTTGAATATATGCAGAAGAAGAGCAGCCATACTCCCAAATTCACTCCCAAGTTCACTCGTCACAAGGGAATGGTTGCTGAAGAAGAAGCACAAGCAAATGAGCACAATACTTGGATTGAAACAGACTCCGATGAGAGCGATGAAGATTCCTGATGATGGACTCGTTTGTTTGATGGCAAATGATGATGAAGTTGATGCTTATGATTCTGATGATGACTTCTCCAAGGATGTTCCCGATATGAATGCCTTGAATAAACCTATCAAGAAATCTGCAGGTTTTCAAGAAGTGAAAAAGAAGAAAGGACCAACCATCAGCGAGCTCGTTGAACAAGGATTTCTCACTCCGGCTCAAAACGATGGTGGATTGTTATTCTCTCGATGTGATCTTGGAGCAAGGAACAAATTGAGAAAAGGAGCATACATTAGACCACAGGTTGAACCAACTGCTCCAATCTCCAAAATCAATGATGAAGTGATTGCTGAACAAGAAAAATTGTTCAAGAAGGCTGAAAAGGTAATCACTAGATTTGATAGTATGAAGGAAGCTTTAGCACTATCATGTGATGAAATTTCCCAGCTTAAGACCGAGAAATCTCTACTAAAATCTGAACTCACCCTCCTTAAGGAGCAGATAAAGAGCATGACTCCTCTTACTGTTAAAAACACTTTTCTAACAGAACAGAACTCACTTCTTAAAGTTCAAAATGATGAATTGGTTGCTCAAATTACTGATCTTAAAAAGATTACAAATGAGTGGTCCAATTCTCGTGTCACTATGGAGAATATATTTGAGTCCCAAAAAGTCAGTGGTGATAAAAGTGGCTTGGGATTCTCATCAACTAGTGACAACTTTAAATGTGATGTCTGTGCTGAAAGAGATAGTGAATTTACCAACCAACAAACTTTTGAAATTCCCAAGGAAAAACATTCTAATTCAATGGGTAAAGGACAGGAAAAAGTCAAGAGACAAACATTCCATTATGTCTACCCAACGAAGCAATTTGGGAAAGCTAATGGGAAAGGTATAGCTACAGATGAACCATCTCCTAGCAAAATCATTCTTGAAAATAGGCACGCTCCTTCTCCGAGTGCTCATTATGCGCCTAAGAGCCACGCGCCTCATCGCCGTGCGCCTCCTAGCCCTATGCGCCCTCCGAGAAAAAGCGCTCCAAAATTTCAAAAGAAAGATTTTGTTAAGTCTAGTTCATCTGACCCAAAGAAGAATGCCATCCCCAAGAAAAGTAAAGAGTTTGTGAAAACTCACGTGATTGGTGGCTTTCATCATTGTTCCATTTGTGATTGTTCAGGACACAAGGCCGTGGAATGCCTTTTGCGATTCACTCCCAATGCCAAAGGATGTAAAAATCCTAAGGTCAAGCAAGAGTGGGTTGTCAAAAGTTGCTAACCCTAGGACCCAAAAGGAATAAAGGGGACCTGCTTAAATGTCTATATTTCAGGTTCTTTGTTTCATGGCTGGATCTTCAAAAGCTAGAAATTACGAATGGATTCTCGATAGTGGGTGTTCAAGACACATGACTGGAGATGAATCCTTATTAGAAGATGTCCATGAAGAAAGAGGTCCCTCCGTAACATTTGGCGATAATAACAAAGGTCAAGTTGTAGCATATGGAAAGCTCAAGAAAGACAAAGTGTGCATTGAAAGAGTCTCACTCGTCGAAGGGCTCAAACACAACTTATTATCCATATCTCAATTCTGCGACAAAGGATTAGAATGCCATTTCACTTCAACGCAATGTCTTATCAAGAATGGCAAAACTGGAGCTATCTTACTCACGGGATATCGTAAGACAAATATTTATATTATTGATTTCCATAGTATGAACTCTAGTACTAATCTTTGTTTTGTAGCAAAAAGTGTGAACGAAAATAGTTGGCTGTGGCACAAGCGCTTAAGTCACTTGAACTTCAAGTATCTATCTAAACTCAGCAGGAATAATCTTGTCAAAGGACTTCCCAAGGTTGCTGATCATCATGACAAAAAGTGCGCCGCATGTCAACTTGGCAAACAACCGAAGCAGTCATTTTCAAGCAAGTCAAATCCTTCAACTACAAGATGTTTGCAACTGCTTCACATTGATCTATTTGGACCAGTTTCCACCGCAAGTATTAGAAGAAACAAGTATACTCTAGTTGTGGTGGATGATTATTCAAGATATACATGGGTAGAGATGATGATTACAAAAGATGATTGTTATGATATTCTCACTACCTTATTTCGACTGCTCCAAACCCAAAAAGAAGATGACATCGTTAGTGTTCGATCCGACAATGGAACAGAATTCAAGAACAACGGTGTTGCTCGATACTGTGAAGATCATGGGATAGATCACAACTTTTCAACCGCCGGAGTTCCTCAACAAAATGGCGTTGTTGAACGAAAGAATAGAACGTTGATTGAAGCTGGAAAGACGATGATAGCTGAAGCTAAATTGCCTAAGTACTTTTGGGAAGAAGCTATCAACACTGCATGTTTTACTCAAAATCGTTCCCTCATCAACAAACTTCACAACAAGACTCCGTATGAACTTTGGCGTGGTAGAACTCCCAACATTGCATTCTTCAAGATCTTTGGTTGCAAATGTTATATCCTCTACAACGGAAACGAACATAGAGGTAAATTCGACGCCAAAGCCGACGAAGGTATTTTTGTTGGGTATGCCAAACACTCTAAAGCTTTTCGTGTTTTCAATAGAACTACATTAGTGATAGTTGAATCTGTACATGTTACTTTTGATGAACATTCTCTCCTTGAGCCACATTTGGCTCCAAATGTTGCTGATGATTCTATTGAGCTAAATAATACAGGTGCACCTATTTATGTTGCGCCCACTCAAGATCAGAATCTATCAACACAAGGAAATCCTACATCAAATGCGCCTAATTCAATGTATAATGCGCCTGGTGAATCCTCTATTGCGCCTCACTCAAATGATGCGCCTCATGATTCCTCTCACGCGCCTATTTCTACTGCTGCATCTGGTGTAAACCCAAATTTCAATTCTGAGCCAGTTCAACCCCCAAATTTCAATGACTTTGAATCTGGTGAAGATGTACCAATTGAAGACCTTCAAGTTTCTACGACTCAACCTAACTTACCTCCTGAAATTCGTGAAGTTAGAGGTCACCCAATTGCTAATATCATCGGTGATCTACAAGTTGGTGTTCGTACTAGGAGAGCTACAAACTTTGATGCTTACACTGCTTTTATCTCTCAAATTGAACCGAAGAAGGCTGATGAAGCGCTCCAAGATCCTAATTGGGTTGTTGCAATGCAAGAAGAACTCAATCAATTTGAACGCTGTAAGGTTTGGACTCTAGTTCCAAGACCAAATGATCATGGAGTGATTGGTACAAAATGGGTGTTCAGGAACAAGATGGACGAGAATGGAACCATCACTAGAAACAAAGCAAGATTGGTTGCACAAGGCTATAGGCAAGAAGAAGGAATAGACTACGATGAAACTTTTGCGCCCGTAGCAAGACTTGAAGCTATCAGATTATTTCTAGCTTACGCCGCTCACAAGAACTTCAAGTTATATCAAATGGATGTGAAGAGCGCGTTTCTAAATGGTGAACTCCAAGAACAAGTCTATGTTGCTCAACCACCTGGGTTTGAAGATTCACAATTTCCAAATCATGTGTACAAACTCCAGAAAGCTTTGTATGGACTCAAACAAGCACCAAGAGCATGGTATGATACACTATCAAAGTTTCTCATCGAAAAAGGCTTCACTCGCGGTAAAATCGATACAACTCTTTTCATTGCCAAACATAATGGTCATAAATTACTTGTTCAAATTTATGTTGATGATATTATATTTGGTTCTACTAATGAATTGTTGTGCAAGCGTTTTGAGAAACTAATGAAGAGCAAGTTTGAAATGAGCATGATGGGAGAACTCACATTTTTCCTCGGGCTTCAAATCAAGCAAATGAGTGAAGGCATATTTATCAATCAAGCCAAATACACAAAAGACTTAATCAAGAAGTTTGGTCTTGAGAACGCTAAATCATACGATACTCCAATGGCCACCGGCAACAAACTCGACAAAGATCTAAAAGGTAAACGTGTTGATCAAACGCTCTATCGAGGTATGATTGGCTCACTCCTTTATCTTACTGCTAGTAGGCCCGATATTATGTTTAGTGTTTGTGTTTGTGCTCGTTATCAATCCGACCCTAGAGAAGCACACTTAATTGCTGTGAAACGTATTATAAGATATCTCTCTGGCACTGTTAACCTTGGACTTTGGTACACCAAAGATTCGAACTTTAAACTTGTAGGTTATTCAGATGCGGATTATGCAGCGTGCACAATTGATAGGAAAAGCACAAGTGGCACTTGTCATTTCCTCGGATATAGACTTGTGTCATGGGCGAGTAAGAAACAAGATTCAGTATCTGTCTCAACAACCGAAGCCGAATATATCGCTGCGGGAAGTTGTTGTTGTCAAATACTCTGGATGAAGCAGCAATTGGTGGACTATGATATCATCGAAGAAATTTGTCCCATCTACTGCGACAATACATCAACAATTGCGGTTTCTGAAAATCCTGTCATGCACTCAAAGACCAAGCACATCGACATCAAATATCACTTCCTCAAAGACCACGTGGAGAAAGGCAATATACATTTAGAACACGTGGGAACCGACTATCAAATCGCCGACATTCTAACGAAAGCACTCGACGCGAAACGGTTCATATTTTTGAGAGGCGAAATGGGTATGCTTGAACTCAACTAAATTCAATATAGTTTTGTCAATACTAATGATTTTACGTTGTGTTGAGTTATGAGTATATTAGGTACAAATGATTAAATCAATTTTTCAAAGTTTCAAGGAAACTATGCGCGCCTAATACTTCTGCGCGCTCAACTCTTTGCGCGCCAAAATCTAGCGTGCGCCTAACATTCAATGCCTCGTAAGTCATTTTGCGCGCCTAGATGAGTATGCGCCCTGTTAAGGTAATGCGCTCCTTCATGCGCGCATTAACTATTGCGGCTCAATCATTTCTCAAAATTCAATTTCAATGATTGAACGTATTAAATACACAAGTACCAGGTATGTTTATTCTGTTCATTTATTATAGGAATCTATGTCTTTTGACATTCCATTAATTGTTCAAGGGTACTTGTGCAATTAAATTTTTCCCTCGTTTTACGCTTTTCAAAAATTTTATTTTCTGGGGATTTATTTCTTGCACCCCAAACTTACACCAAAATAGATGTTTTTGGGGTTTGTGCAAAAATTAGTCAAAATTGCTCATACACTTAAAGGGAAAGTGGAGCAGTTTTTCTTTTACCCAATATGTCACATCATGACACTTTATGTCATTCTGCATTTAATGCCCTTCAAATCCATATATCCCTCATTAATGCGCCGTACACATGTCATGATGAGCCGCCGTTTTTCAAAATCCCTCATAAATACACATCCTTTCAACTTCCCATATTTTTAAATTTTTGACAGTATTATTTCCATATCAGTGCAATTTTTTTTTAAACCTAACCTATATATACACTTCCCTTCTCTCTCTCTCTTTCTCACCAACTCCCTCATCTCTCTGCACCTCCCTACACTCTCTCTCTCTCCCAGTCTCTCCGCTTCCCTTCTCTCTCTCTCTTTCGTTTCTCTATTTTTTCTTATATATCTCGTTAATGGGTCCGAAGAAAGCTACAAAATCTACCCAAGACGAAATGGTAATGAATTCTAACTCTTAAACTCTTTAAATTTCTGAATTTTTTTTCCTGTGTTCGTCTTTTTCAAAAACCCGAATGCCCATTTTTCTTGATTAATCTTGCTTCGGTGATCCGTTTTCAAAATCGTTCGTTAGGTTATGTTCGTTTTGCAATTTCGAGTCTTTATAATTAACTTTTTCAACGATCAATTCGCTATTTGGTGCGAATCTGAAAAATCACCATTTTCGACTTTTCGGTTTTTAAGATCTTTGAATCCATTTTTTGGATTCGTTGTTGATTTTTACTTGTTTTGATTTACATATTTGTTATCCTTGTCTTCGTGCGGTCATTTTGATATATTGTATGCTTGATTTGGTGAAGTTTCTCGAATATGTGTTCTTGGTGTTCTTGGTGTTCTTCGAGCATTCAAGACATGTTCTTCGTGTTCTTCATTATTTTGCTTGACTTGGGTCTCATAAATTTTCAAAACTTGTTTTTCAAAATTTTCACTTTTTGATTCTGAAAAATTGCATATGTATGTTTGCATGTGTTTGTGTGTCTTTATACTCAGTTTACATTTCTACATAAGTAATGCGCCTAGTATGATTAAGCGCACATTGACATTATGCGCCTCAAAGAGATTCTCGCGCTCACATGCGTTTGCGCCTCAATCCTTTATGCGCCTAATATCATTATGCGCCTACACTTATTATGCGCCCCAATTCATACTTAGTCAATTCTTATGTTCAAACTTTTCTTAGTATATTTCATAGAACCATAAATATGCGCCTTGTATTTCTCTGCGCCTCATAAATTTCATGCACCTACCATAATTATGCGCCTAGATTCATTGTGCTCTCTTATGTGCCTATGACTCTTTGCGCCTAATTATTCTATGCGCCTCAAATTTCATGCGCGTGGTATACACTGCTTATTTATGCTTCTATGCGCCTAATTCACACTAATTCCTTTAAATGTTTAATTTTACAGGATCTATCTAACTTCAGACCTGGTGAAACACTTGATTTGAACGAGCTATCTGCTGACCCTATGGGCGTTGAAATTATGGATTATATCAGACTAGCTGGTCTTCTCCCTTTGTTCACTCTGGAGCAACCTTTCTACTCTCCGCTCCTCGTTGATGAATTTTTCTCTACAGCAGAATTTGTAGAAATTCCAACAGACATTGAAGGAATGGTGCGCTATCGCATTCGCGCAGTAGTTCAAGACGTTGAGGTAACCATGTCTGCCGGCACTATAAAGAACGTTGTCAACTTCAACAAAACTGGCCCCTTGAGTGTAGCTGGCAAAGTCAATTCCTATTCAGCCGCCGCTCAAAACATTATGGCGCGTTCCCTTCTTCGTATTCCTACGCTTCAAAACAATATCAAACGGTGGAAATTAGAGATGGTGGTGATTTATTGGCGCATATTGCGCATCTGGTTGGCACTTCCATTATCTTCAAAACTGGAAATGTCAACAGATTTACTATGGAGCAGTGGGAATTCACAGCTGCCATCATGGCAAAAACCATCCTCAACTGGCCTCAGATCTTATTTACTAATCTTCAGGACCAGATTGACAAGTACAATAAAAACAAAGCTGACGGCAAGATGAAGTTCAAGACTCACTGCCGTATTCTCACTAAAATCTTCCTCTCCTACCCTGCGCTTGCAAATTTTCTTGCTGAGAACCTAGCCTACCAGACCACTGATGTCCCTGTTTTTGGTAAGGACAGTTTAGTGATGAAGAGGCGCAGAAAGTGCATGGCCAAGCGCGCGCCAAGGGTGAAAGGCGCTCAGTTGGTAGATGAAGCCACTGAGTCAGATGAAGAAGCAGCTGGCGCAGATGGTGAAGAAGAAGCTGCAGTAGCGCCACGCGCAGAACATATTCCTGGCGCAGTGAAAGGCAAAGGCAAAGGGATTGCTGAAGAACCAAGCAGACCTTCTAAGCGACCCAGAACGGACACTGAAGAAGAAAAGGAGCTGAAACGCGCTAAAGAAGCCAGTAGACTGGAAGCGCAGTTAAAAAGAGATGAAGAATTCAGATTGAAACAGGCTGCTGATTTATCTAAATCTGAAAGGCGCAAAGGCGCAGGGTCTAGCGCTGATGCACGCGCGCCTGCCCATGATGCGCCTCCAACCGTTCATGCGCCTACTCAAACACCATCTTTTGATCGTCAACAAGTCAGAGATAAAATTTCTGCAGATTTATTTGGTGAAGATATTGAGGATCAAGCTCAGGGGGAGCCAGATCAGTTAAGGCGCAAACCATCATCTGTGCGCCCAAAGGCTCCTGCGCCTCATCCTGAAGAAATTTCTTCAAGCGCAGAATATATTCCATCTCCTCCCCGCGCTCCTACTCCGCGCCCCTCTACTCCTGCGCCTCCTCCTCCCACTCCTGATATGAGTGTGGTTATTTCTCTTCTAAAGCAACTCCAGCAAGGCCAGTCTCAAATGAACTCACAGTTGGAGCTTCATACTTCAATGCTTACCCAGCAGGATGATGAGATTGCTGCCATTAAGGGGGAGATAAAGCGCATAGATGCCAACATCAAGGACAAACATTTCCTGACTCCTCAACAATGGAATGACGCTATTGATCAAATGAATGAGCTCTTCAAAGGCACTCTAGCCTCCCTTCATGAGCGCATAGATGGTGGCATCAAACTCACTGATGGCCAAGATTTCATTAATGCTATAAGGGAGGTAGAGTTGAACATAGCGGCTGATATAAGGAAGTTGTTTGAAATGGTGGCTGGAGATAGCCAAAAATTGCTGAGTGTGGTTGATAAACTCAAGGAAGTTAAGGATGAGCTAGAAATCCTAAGTTTAACTGTGTATGGTGCTGATCCTGGCGCAGAACCCAAAGCTTCTGAAACTCCTGCGCCTCCAGCTCCTGAAACTCCTGCGCCCTCTTCCAGCTCTGCTCCCAGCGCGCCTGTTGACATTAACTCCCTGCTTTCAAAGATTGATGTTTTGAAAGAGTTAGTTGTCACTCACTTCAACGCCGCACACTCCAGCGCAGACAGGCGCTCAGATAGGATTTCCTCTGACATTGTTTCAGCGCAGGCTGCTATTGAAGCTAACTTTCAGAACGTTGCAGAAAACGTCGCTCATCAGCAAGCCATTACTCAACGCACCATTGATGAATATCAAAACATTAATGTTGGTCATTTGCGCTACCTCAGAGACGGCGTCACAGACACTCATGGTTTAGTGAACCGCGCCTATCAACTTTCTAAACAAATCCAGCGCTCCGTTTCTGAAATTGAAGAAGGTTTGAAGGAAGATGACGCGCCTCCTAATCATTAGTTTCTTTGAATGTAAGAATTTTTTTTTGTTAGTAAATCCCTTTTGAAGATAGTGTTTTTAGTGCTTACTTGTTTTAGCACATCTTTTGTCTTTGTTCTATTCGAAACTTGTAACTTGTAACTCCTTCCCAAGTTTTAATAAGAACAATGCATCACTTATTATCAAACCTTGTTCACTCAAACTCCTTGTTTGTAGAACAATGAATATTGTTTAAATTCATATGCATCATATTGAATTGTTTCATACTTTCATGCATTAAGTTTAAACTTGGTTTAAACACATTTCAAAACTAAAAATCATATATCATCTTGAATGTGTTAAAACTGTTGTTTCTATCTTTCCATATGTAACTCTTTATTCTTATTGGAATAGATTAGGAATCTATATCTTGGACTAGTGTGTACATTAACTTGAGACATGATTTACCAATTTCATTCATTTGGACATGTTTTTATCAAGTATAATGTTTGTCCTTGATATAGTAGGTAATGGCATCAATCAAATAGGGGGAGATTGTTGGGTATGCCCACACATATCTTAGTTTTAATGTAATAGGATTTATTAGATTTGATTGATCCATCACCTAAGTTTTATTTCATGGACTTTAGACCCACATGTAAGAAGTATTTATACATCATTTTTTAAGTTGTCCATTGTTATAGAATAGGCTTAGAAATAGGGCAAGAAGATCAAGATTCAAGATAAATCACAAGTTCAGTTTGAGCCACGCGCCTATGCGCCCCTTCATGCTATGCGCCATGCGCCTTTCAGCGCGCGCGCATATAGCCTCGCGCTTCAAAGATCCACGCGCTCTGTTACGCACCTCAAATGGACCATGCGCTCTAATGTCTCAACGCGCCTCATCATGGTTGATTTTACACTCAGTGATTTAATGAAGACTCGAAGACTTGAAGAGAATTCAAATTACGCCAATGATCCAACGGTGGTTAAAAGATGCATATACGCCCAATCTATTGACACGTGTCCATAACGGTCACATTTATGTTGAGTGTCAAAATTGCTATAATATATGCATGCTCCAATCAACGAGCGACAGCTCATCTTATCCACAAGGATTTCCAACGGCTAGTTTTTGAAGTTCACTATAAATACCCCATAACTTCAACATTTTGAAGTTGCTGAGTTTTGCTAAGAATTTCAAGAATTTCTCTCTCTAAAGCATTTGTTGAAGATTTGAAGATTGCCTTCGTTTTTCCAGATTTCTCAAGAACATCTTCATACCTTCATCCTTAGCCCAGATCTTCAAAGCCTTAACACTTTAGTTTCTTGTGCTCTCCATCTCAAAGATCTAAAGAGCCTTGATACTAAGAACACACACGCACCTCTTTAAGATTAATCATTTAGATTCTTCTTTAAGAGATACACCGGTTATTGTTTTGGATTTGTTCTTTCATTGTAATAGATCTTGAGTTAGTGTATAAGCTCAAACATTGTAATTTGTAACACTCACTCATTATATAAGATCTCGATTTGAAATCCAAGACTAACCATCTTGGTAGAGGACGTAGATCTTTCATTGATCGAACCTCTCCAAATAGCTTGTGTTATTATCTTGTTATTTCTTTCAAGTTATTATTTTCACTCACTATTTGCTTGTTTACTCATTGTAGATTGATTGAACTGAATTGTGTTGTGTTTGTTAAATCATTTGCCTTAGTTCCTTATTTCACTCACTTTGAGCCAAAATACTTAGTGTGTGTGTTGCGCTCCCTTTATCACTTTGCGCCTATTTTCATTACTAAATTCCGCTGTGCATTTCACTCACTCACTTAGGCGCATTTCATAACGCTTACTTGATAAAGTGCGCATTCGCAATTGAGTTTTTCAAGGGTACGAAAAGAATTTTAAAACAGCTATTCACCCCCCCCTCTAGCTATTTTTCATACCCTTGTTGCCCTTTGGGACCAACATATTACTTGAATCTTTAAGACCTGAGATTATTACAGTCTTCCACTTGATGAACATTACGTTTGACATATTCAAACGTTACCTCTAACCGGGTAGTTATAAAGAATATGATTGGCGTAATCGGAATCATGTAGGGAAGAGTAATAAGTCAAGATGGGATTTGTTCCTCGTCAAGAGAGATGTCAAGCTTTGGCCACTCGATGAATGGTGTTGATGAAATGTATGGCCGTGCTCAAATAACATTTGTTGTATCAATACATTCGGGATCGAGAAAGCATTGAACTATGTAAGTTGACCATTGACCATGGCTTACGTTCAATAGACATCGTGAACAAAGAGATTGCGATATATTCTATAAAGGATACGAACTTATATATAGTTATACTAATTGGGTAGGTATGATGGTTTGCTAGAACCTAATTATATCTTATGGGTTTATGCCCATAGCCAAGTGAGTATAATCCTAAAGGGTCACACACATTAGAACGAATCTTAAAAGGACTTAGTTGGAATTATGGGTCCAAGGGCCTTAAGCAATATAAGGAAATTAGAGAAGAAAACTGGAAAAGGGAGAGGTCCGGTCGGACCACCCAAAGGACCTGGGCAGACCTTGAGGGATCCGGCCGGACCAGGATCAATACCCGGTCGGACCTTCTGTCCTGTTTTGACTGGGATTTTCCTAATACGTTTTCTTGCGGGTTTAATCACTTGTTACCTATTTGGAATAGGTTTAACAAGTATATAAACAGCCTCTAACAGACCTAATTAGTCCTATGCATTGTGAAAAGCTTTCATAGAGTTTGAGAGGTTTTATTCTTGTTCTAAGATCATAAAAGTGAGGAACAAGAGATCACATATTAATTCCATATAGTTCATCATTGTGAAAGTGTGTTTCACAAATTGGTCTAGCAACCAAGATCAAGAGCGTCTTGATATTCGTTCGTGGTGTGGATACCGTTAGAGGGTGAAGCTTATCATCTTCAAGTTCGTGATCGTGTTCGTGATCAAGTTTGAAAAGCTCCATCGAATTCAAGGTTGTTAAACCAAACGCTTCAAGGGTTAGTATTCTAGTATTCATTGTAGATGTATTTGACTTAATCATATGAATAGATCTATAGGCTTTGGGTTTCATAAAATTTTAAATGCTATATTCCGCTGCGCATGTTACTACGAAACCCAACAGTAGTATCAGAGCCCCATTCATGTTGATTATTTCAATACATAATCATGTTGTATGTATATAAATTGTTTATGTGCTTAAGCATGATTTGAATATTGGGATTATGATGTTTATGTGTTATATGCGTTTTATGTGGTTTATTGTTTTATAACTTTAATCGCACTATTCAATCGCAATAAAATTATGTTGGATTTAAAATTGTTTAGATCATCAATTTTTCGATTTGATCAAAGTTTTGATAATTTAGAGATTCATGAATAAATTGTTTATTCAAGGTTCTGATGTTCATGGTGATTGTATCATCAAGAACACCAAATCCTAATTGAATCGGGGAAAAACAATTTTGAGACAAATTTTCGAACTTGAAAAATTTTCCGATTTTTCCAGAAGGTCCGACCGGACCCAGTGCATGACCCGGCCGGACCTCCGGGTCTGGAGTGGGAACATGGCTGGGTCGTGGGGTGGGCTAGTGGGTTGAATTTCTTATTTGTTTTAGTCTGTTGAATTCTGAGATTGGTTTGAGGTTTGGAAGGCTAGCCTACGTTCTCGAGACTGTGTTTCCTAAACTTGATCGCAATCAAAGATTCAAAGATAAAACGAAGTTAGAATTATGAAGAGTTTACAATTGCTAAAATTGAGAAACAAAGTTCTTGATTCAAAGTTTGGAGATCCATGTGGAATTGTGAATGCAATTGGCCTACGTTCATCGAGACCATCTATTGCTTAGTTTCGGCCACATGGACTACTTTCTTGGTTTCTTGAATTAGTGATGAATTGTGGTTGCCTTATGGCTTAGTTCGGCCGCACTTCATGTTGTCTTGATTTGGAGATAATAACCAAGGTTCAAATAGTCTCATCCTCATAATTATAGAGAAACTAATGACACATAATATCATGCTTAAATTAATGGATATTAATTTAATGACTAATCTTCATGTGTAACATGTTTATTTTGTGTGATCATAAATGTGTTATATGCTATTTGTTGTGAATTTTTTTTTAAATTTAAGTTTTGTGCCAATCCATGATTAAAACACTTGTGAGGGCGTGGGTAGTTTTATGTGGGTTACGCCCTAGCGTAGGCACATTAATTATATTCATTTATTAGCAAGATGAGGAAACAGTGATTCCTATACGTTTAAATTGGTATGACTTAATTAGGTTATCAAAACAGTTTTGGGGCCTAAGGCACAGATGAGATTAAAACATGTTAGACATATGATGTCTAAAATCTCATAAAAGATCTAAGAGTCATATATGATATGATTGACAATGAGTTGTCTACCTAAATAACTTATTTTGAGCAGTCGTGCCCTAGCCGACTCAAAGTTAAGTGAAATATAGATCTTAGCCCATTTGAATTATATGATACATTTGATGTATTTGAAGGTTATATAATTTAGTGGGAGTATTTGTGAAATACTAATATTTATATTATCTTTAAAATTAAGTTGGTACTTATATGTGATTACCTGTTTGCATAATTGTAGATAATGGCTCAAAATTCAAGTTCTTTATCATTGTGATCTATCTTTTATAAGGAAAAGCTTCAAGAAAATTGAGCTAACTTCACGGATTGAATCCGAAGCCTTAGAATTGTTCTAAGGCGTGAAGACAAGCTCTATATTCTTGATGACCCCGTTCCTGAGGAACCTGAATCATCTGCCCCTAAGGATGAGAGAAACGTCTACAAGAAGCAAAAAAGTGATTCTCGTGAGGTGGGTTGTCTCATGCTTGCTGCAATGTGTTCTGAGCTTCAGAAGACTCTTGAACACTTGGAGGCATATGACCTTGCTGTTGAGTTGAAAGACATGTTTCAAGAACATGCAAGGAAAGAAAGGTTCGACACTATAGCTGCTCTGGTCTCATGCAAGATGAGCGAAGGCAGGCTGTGGGCCCTCATGTTCTAAAGATGAAGGCTTACTTTGAGCATCTAGAGAGACTTGGCCATCCCATTGATGTTGAGTTGGCCACCGATTTTATTCTTAATTCATTGCCCAAGATCTATAATCAGTTCGTAATGAACATTAATATGCATGACATGGATAAGTCACTGTCTGATTTGCATGGGATGCTAAAGACAACAGAAAAAAAATCGGTAAAGAAGTCGCTCCTGTGCTTGTAGTGTCAAAGGAAGGAAAGGGCCATAAAGGCAAAGGAAAGGGTAAGGCAAAAGTTATCAAACCCAAAATTAGTAACGCAATTATTACCTATACTAATGTGGCTAAACCCGCTTCCCAAAAAGATGCAATTTGTTTCCACTGCAATGATATTGGTCATTGGAAACGCAATTGCAAGGTTTACAAGGAAGAGTTAAAGAAGAAGGGCAGTGGGACTGCTTCTATTTCAGGTATCTATGTTATAGATGTCCTTCTTTCTACTTCTAGTTCCTGGGTATTAGATACCGGATGTGGATCTCACATTTGTTTAAATGTGTAGGCACTAAAGAATAGAAGGCTACTTAAGGATGGTGAAGTGGACCTGCGCGTGGGGAATGGAGCAAGAGTTGCTGCATTAGCCGTAGGAACATATGATGTCATTTTACCAAACGGATTAATTCTTGTTTTGAACAATTGTTATTACGTTCCGAATGTAAGTAGAAATATTATTTCAATTTATTGTTTGGATAATGAAGGTTTTAAGTTTCTTATTGAAAATAAGAAGTTTTCTATTTATTTAAATGATATGCTTTATTGTACTGCATGTTCATTTAATGGCCTTTATGTTCTTGACGTTGAGAATGTGAATAATTAGGATATCTATAATGTAAATAAGAAATCCAAACCTAATGATGTAAATCACACTTATTTGTGGCATTGCCGTCTTAATCATATTAATGAGAAGCGTATCTCAAAACTCCATGGGGACGGACTTTTAGATTCACATGATTTTGAATCATATAAAACTTGTGAGTCTTGTTTACTTGGAAAGATGACTAAGGCACCTTTTATTAAGAGTAGTGAAAGGGCTAGTGACTTATTGGGACTCATACATACTGATGTATGTGGATCAATGAGCAGCAGTGCTAGGGGAGGATATCAATACTTCATAATATTCACTGATGATTTTAGTAGATATGGCTATGTCTACTTAATGAAACATAAAAGTGAATCTTTTGAGATATTTAGAATATTTCAAAATGAAGTACAAAAACAACTTGGCAAAACTATTAAAGCACTTCGATCTGATCATGGTGGAGAATATTTAAGCCAAGAATTTGACAATCATCTTAAAGATTGTGGAATTGTTTCACAATTAACTCCACCTGGAACACGACAATGGAATGGTGTGTCTGAGCTGAGAAATAGGATTTTATTAGATATGGTCCGCTCCATGATGAGTCAAGTTGATCTTCCTTTATCCTTTTGGGGACATGAACTAGAAACTGCTGCTCTTATACTAAATAATGTTCCAACAAAATATGTTCCAAAGACTCCACATGAGATGTGGAATGGAAGAAAACCTAGTTTGTCTTTCATGAAGAGTTGGGGTTGTGAGGCTTATGTCAAGAGACTTATCTCTGACAAAATTGCACCAAGATCTGACAAATGTTATTTTGTGGGTTACCCTAAGGAAACTAAGGGTTATTACTTTTACAACCACGCGGACAACAAAGTGTTTGTTTCCCGTCATGGTACCTTTCTAGAGAAAGAGTTTCTCTCCAAAGGAATTATTGGGAGTAAAATTAATCTCGAAGAGGTTCAAGAACCCGAAAATAATATGGAACCGATGGTTGAATCTGATCAAGTTACACAAGGAGTTGTGAAACCTAATCAGAATACGCAAGCTCTTCGTAGAACTGGTAGGGTGCGATATGAACCTGAGAGATATAGATTTTTCATGACGGATAGCAATGAAGTGGAAGTCATAGTTGATGACGAACCTACTTCGTACCAAAGTATAGGATGCAAGTGGTTTTCAAAAAGAAAACCGACATGGATGGAAAGGTGTATACTTATAAAGCTAGACTTGTAGCGAAAGGCTATACGCAGATTCATGGTATTGACTATGATGAAACCTTTTCGCCCGTAGCAATGATCAAGTCTATAAGAATTTTACTTGCCATAGTCGCATATTTTGACTATAAGATATGGCAAATGGATGTCAAAACAGCGTTCCTTAATGGGAACTTACTTGAGGATGTTTATATGACACAACCTGAAGGTTTTGTAATTCCAGAAAATTCTAACAAAGTATGCAAGTTGCAGAGATCCATCTATTGATTGAAGCAAGCCTCTAGGAGTTAGAATCTTCGATTTGATGAATCGGTCAAAGAGTTTGGCTTCATCAAGAACGAAGATGAACCTTGTGTATACAAGAAGATTAGTGGGAGCATTGTATTATTTCTAGTACTATATGTTGATGACATATTGATCATGGGAAATGACATTCCTGCACTGCAGTCTGTAAAGACTTGGTTAGGAAAGTGTTTCTCAATGAAAGATATAGGAGAAGCCGCTTATATCCTTGGCATTAGGATCTATCGTGATAGATCTAAGAAACTGATTGGTTTAAGTAGATATACATATATTGACAAAGTTATTAAGAGATTCCGCATGGAAAACTCTAAGAGAGGAAATTTGCCAGTAGGCCATGGCATAACTCTAAGCAAGAATCTGTGTCCTAAGACAACTGATGAGCGTGAGAGAATGATTGGAATTCCATATGCTTCTGCAATTGGATCAATCATGTATGCCATGATATGTACTAGACCCGATGTCTCGTATGCTTTGAGCATGACGAGCAGATACCAATCAGATCCCGGTGAGAGTCACTGGATTGCAGTCAAGACGATTATTAAGTACTTGCGAAGGACTAAAGATTTGTTCTTGGTGTATGGAGGTATGGAAGATGATCTTATTGTAAGTGGTTACACAGATTCAAGCTTCCAAACCGACAAGGATGATTTAAGATCGCAATCTGGATTTGTATTTGTGCTTAATGGAGGTGCGGTTATCTGGAAGAGTTCTAAGCAAAGTACCGTAGCAGATTCTACAACTGAAGCTGAGTATATTGCTGCATCCGATGCTGTAAAAGAGGCTGTTTGGATCAAGAAGTTCATTGGTGAACTAGAGGTGGTTCCTAGCATTGCTAATCCAATAGACCTTTATTGTGATAATAATGGTGTCATTGCTCAAGCAAAGGAACCAAGATCACATCAGAAATCCAAACACATACTTAGGAGTTTTCATATCATTCGAGAGATCATTGATAGAGGAGACGTAAATATATGCAGAGTACCGACTGATGATAACATTGCTGACCCATTGATAAAGGGTCTTCCGCAAGCAAAGCATGATGGTCATGTTAGGTCTATGGGTATTCAATATATTAATTAGGCCTAGTGCAAGTGGGCGATTGTTGGTGTTGTATGCTCTAGGCACGTTATTTGAACGATTAATGTTATCTATTGATTATGTTTTAATAAAGATATTGAATGTTTGATTATTATATCCTTTGCATGTTTATTATAATAATCCCCGTCCCTTATAATTATGATTAATTGTTAGTATAAGTTTAATAGAAAATCATATGATGATTATGGTGTATGGGATACAATTAAACTTATGGGTAATTGTTGGAGAACAAATACTGGACTGACCCGTATGAGATTTATGTCATGGTCACAATGTCATAATTAACTCTCATATAGTTATATTACTTGAATCTTTAAGACCCGAGATTATTACAATCTTCCACTTGATGAACATTACATTTGACATATTCAAACGTTACCCCTAATCGGGTAGTTATAAAGAATATGATTGGCGTAATCGGAATCATGTAGGGAAGAGTAATAAGTCAAGATGGGATTTGTTCCTCATCAAGAGAGATATCAAGCTTTGGCCACTCGATGAATGGTGTTGGTGAAATGCATGGCCGTGCTCAAATAAGATTTGTTGTATCAATACATTCGGGATCGAGAAAGCATTGAACTATGTAAGTTGACCATTGACCATGGCTTACGTTCAATAGACATCGTGAACAAAGATATTGTGATATGTTCTATAAAGGATACGAAATTATATATAGTTATACTAATTGGGTAGGTATGATGGTTTTCTAGAACCTAATCATATCTTATGGGTTTATGCCCATTGCCAAATTAGTATAATCCTTAAGGGTCACATACATTAGAACGAATCTTTAAAGGACTTAGTTAGAATTATGGGTCGAAGGGCCTTTAAGGAATATTAGGAAATTAGAGGAGAAAACTGGAAAAGGGAGAGGTCCGGTCGGACCACCCAAAGGACCCGGGCGGATCTTGAGGGATTCGGCCGGACCAGGATCAATACCCGGTCGGACCTTCTATCCTGTTTTGACTGGGATTTTCCTAATACATTTTCTTATGGGTTTAATCACTTGTTACCTATTTGGAATAGGTTTAAGAAGTATATAAATAGCCTCTAACAGACCTAATCATTCCTATGCATTGTGAGAAGCTTTCAAAGAGTTTGAGAGGTTTTATTCTTGTTCTAAGATCATAAAAGTGAAGAACAAGAGATCACATATTAATTCCATATAGTTCATCATTGTGAAAGCGTGTTTCACAAATTGGTCTAGCAACCAAGATCAAGAGCGTCTTGATATTCGTTCGTGGTGTGGATACCGTTAGAAGGTGAAGCTTATCATCTTCAAGTTCGTGATCGTGTTCGTGATCAAGTTCAAAAAGCTCCATCGAATTCAAGGTTGTTAAATCAAACGCTTCAAGGGTTAGTATTCTAGTATTCATTGTAGATGTATTTGACTTAATCATATGAATGGATCTATAGGCTTTGGGTTTCATAAAATTTTAAATGCTATATTCCGCTGCGCATGTTACTACGAAACGCAACATCAGCCGCTGTGGATTTTTCTTTCCATTTTGAATCTCTCCCAGTCTGGTTTTTAGGATACTCAAAGAAATAATTTTGGTTCTTAATTTCTTGTTTAGAGCCCTTTTTACCAGCATGATACACCTTGGAGGTTTCATTGGTTTGTTTGGGGGGTAAAACACCACCTTCAGCATAGAGACAAGGACACTTGCACTCATCATTGGTTTTGAATCCCAATCCACTTTTATCTGAAGTAGGGATTTGTGAATTTAGGATTTGTTCCGCAGTGACACCAAACTTAGTCCACACATCGGTCACTTTTTGGAGTTTATCCCTTTGTACAGTAAGATCATGGATTTGAGTTAAGAGTGCCTCGGCTCTGTCCTTCAGGTAGCAGTTTTCTTCCATAATAGAAGATATCCCAGCAATTTGGAGCTTGAGGTTTTCAATTTCCTCCTTGTGGGACTTGCATTCTCTTTGGGAATCTTCAAGTTCCGCAGTCATTAGTTTATATGGATTTTTAAGCACAATGTGTTGTTGACAAATGAGATTAGCACATTCTAATACCTAGTCATCATGGATTTGATCTTCTTGAACCTTAGGGAAGCAGTTTCGTGTTGTAGGAGCTTTGCTTGTTCTAGCCTCAGGAGTCCTTGGTGAAACTGACTTCATTTGTTGATTTGGCAGTAGAAGGCTTTCGTCAATTTCAAACTTTTCTTCAAATCCCATGAGGCAGAGATTTGCAATTTCATCTTCATCATCGCTTTCATCAGAATCAGAACCCATCCATGTCAGCGGTTGATCCCCTTGGTCAGCTACCATTCCTTTTCTCTTCACAAACTTCTTGTTAAACGGTTTCTTTGCTGGTGCGGCTTCATAACGCGGCTTGGGACAACTTGAAGCAAAGTGACCTGGATGTCTGCAGTTATAACAGACCAAGTCATCCATTTTCTTAGGATCTTCATTCTCATTAAATTTGGTTAGAGGGACAAACTTTGCCGGGCCTTTGGATGGAAACTGAGCCCCGTTGTTCTTCCTGAACTTGGTGTATTTCTTCACATACAAAGCAAATTCTTCATCATCCATATCATCAAAATCAACTTGACTAGAGCATGAATATTGAGATGCTACACTCTGAGAATAAGAACTTTGAAGAGGAGTGTAGGATTGATGAGTCTACTAATAAGATTGATGAGATTGAGGATAGGGTTGATGATACTATTGGTAGTAATCAGAAGGTGCGGTTTGAGGATTGTATCTGGGTACATTCTGATCAACAGGTGCGGTTTTCAAGTGGAGGTGAGGTACGTCTTGATGATGGTCTGGATTGTAAACTGGAGATGAGGTGTTGTTGAATGCGGTTAGAGAGAGGGTATTAAATTTGCTTTCATTTTCATGGACCTCTTCAATCTTAAATTCAAAAGCCTTCAGCATGGCATATAAGTGACGAAGATCAAGGGCTTCAAGGTCTTTGTTGTCCTCGATATTCATAGTTTTTATCATCAATTTACTACCAAGAGCTTGTATGAATCTCATGTTCAAGTCTGTATTGGAATAGATATGTCCAAGAGAAAAACATACATTTACAATATCAATGAACCTCTCATAGCACTGTCGAAAAGATTCCTTAGGGTCTTTAACAAAGTAGTCAAAGAGCCTTCTCTGTTAATAGAGGCGGCTCTTCTTGGTATCTGAATCTCCTTCCAGAAAGTCAACTATAGCATCCAGGTGGCCTTTGCGTTTGTGCAGTGAAGCACCTTTGAATGAGTCCTCAAGTCAATAGCTGAAACTAGCATGGACATAGCTCTTCCATCAAAGTCCACATTATTGCGGTCTGCTTCACTCCACTCACTTTCCAACTTCTTGATTTCAGCTTCTTCCCCAGTAGTACCTGTACGTGGGTTAGCTTTCATAGGGATATATGGTCCTTTCGTAACTGCAGTCCACAGTCTACAATCACATGAAAACATGTGTTTCATCATCCTATCTTTCCAAAAGATAAAACTATCTTCATCCAGAATCGGTAAGTGATTCGAATTGGATGTTTGCATCATATGGATGTTTGTGTTTGCCATTGGATCAGCACCCAAGTGGTTAAGCTTGTAAAAACAAGTTTTGGTGGATATGCTCTGATACCACTTGTTGGTCCCAGAGGGCAACAAGGGCATAGAACCGCTAGAGGGTGGGGGGGATAAATAGCGGTCCAAACTTTTTCGAAAATACCCTTGAAAATCAACCGAGTACTTATCAGTTTGGTCTACTGCGGTTCAAGGCACTTAAACCGAACTGATGAAATGCACAACGGAGTTTTGCGGTTTGGCCAAAAGGATAGTTAAAGAGTTTGGTGGTTTGACTCGGGTTGAAAACACTATGATGCAACCGATAATCTCAACTTGAAGATCAAAGAAAAACACAACTCACTTTTCAAGTCATTTCGTAAATGGATTCAAGTTATAGACCACAAACAGAAAAGTAAATAATAAGGCAGAAAATAAAAATCAAACACACAATTTGAAGAGGTTCGTTCTTGAATGAAGTACGTCCTCTACTTAGATGGTTAGTCTAAGATTTTCCAATAGCTACTAGACTTGTATTAATTAGAGGAGGTTTTACAAGATGAATCTAAACTCTAAATAATCAATCTAACCTATAAAGCTATTATAACAACCAGTGTTTTCGAAGTATATAATCTATGTGATCATATACATCGGGTGTGTGTGTGGAAAGGAATCAAATGCTCTAATGATCTATATGATGGAGGAGCATGTTGGGTTAATGCCTTTGAATTTGGGACGCCGAGTTACAGGATTAAACAATAGAGAGATTTCGTAATTCCGGGACAGAGCGCAGAAGGAAGGTTTCCAAGTCAGTTTTGGACTAGGTTTCCAAGTTCCTAAGAGATTTTGAGATAAACTTTACTAGTATAAATAGAGGCCAGTAGTTTAGATTAAAATCACACCTCAGATTGTCATAGACAAATTATTAAAGTGCTCAGAGCAAGGTCTGTAATTCTACAGTTGCACAGTTATGAATTATTGTGATCAATAATTCGTGCAGCAGTAATAGTGTGATCTTGTAATCGTTTCTCCAGATTTATAATAATATTCTCTCCCTTCCCCGTGGACGTAGCCAAGTTGGTGAACCACGTAAATTGGTGTTCTTGTGATCGCTCACTTTTCTTATCAAGTCTTGTTATTTCTCTAATAAGTGGCATCAAAGATTGGTTGAAAAGGAGAATTAGCATCGACGGAAGAGATCCAAGATCGAAGAAAAACAAGGTAGCAGTTTCTGGTCCGTTTTTATCCAGCGCAGCAGTGAAGAAAAAGGCGTAGCGCATTCGTTCACCTTTGGATCGTGCTGATTTTCGGTGAGTAGCTTTGGGACTCATAGATATTCGATCTGAACGGTGGAGATTGGATTTTGATGTCCGTAGAATCCAAAATTGTATCCGGACAGAAGCTGCTGGTGTTTTGTCTTCGATTGTATGCGTTTGGAGTTTCTTGTTGCGATTTCTCTTAGTGGCACCAGAGCTTTGGTTCGTGGTTAGAGATTCAGGGATTCCCCTGCAGAGAACAAGAAGATGGGTCAAGGAGAAGATTTGATCGACAAGTTCAATGGGAAGAATAGCTTTTCTCTCTGGCAGATCAAGATGAAGGCTTTGTTGGTAGACAAAGATTTATGGGAACTGTTGGAGATTGCAATCAGGGATCGTAAAGATCCCAAGGGTAAGGCAGTCACCACAGAAGGTACAGCAGAACAGTCAGAGAAGGACAAGATAGCAGCAGCGAAGGAGGTGGCAGCATTGAAGAAGTTAGATCAGAAGGCTCACGCCAAGATCATCAGACAGTTGGATGATGAGACCCTAACCAATGTTGCAGGAACAGACTCCGGAAGCGATCTTTGGTTAAAGTTGGAAGATATGTACATGACACGTTCATTGACCAACAAGTTATACCTGAAGAAGAAGCTATATGATTGTCGTATGATTGAAGGTACGCCCATAAATGATCATCTTGACAGATTTACTTCTGCATTACTTGAACTGCGTAATATAGGAGTAGTTGTTGATGACGAGGATGCAGCCTTGCAGCTTTTAGTATCTTTACCTATGTCTTATGAACATTATGTCGATTCGTGCATAAATCGTAAAGATGGGATCTCTCTAGAGGAAGTGAAAACTTCTCTCAAGACGAGGGAATTGCGCCGAAAGGCGAGTGGGAATGAGGCAGGTACCCAGTCATCAGGTTTGGTTACTAGTAGTAGCAACAACAGGGGTTCTAGTGGGAGGAAGAACAATCAAGGTAATTCTTCACACAAGAAGGGTCCAAAACCTGGGGATATCTGTAATTTCTGCAAATAGAAGGGGCATTGGAAGTTCGACTGTCCCAGAAGGAAGCAAGGCTAGGCACCAGTCACAGCAGAGGCCATGACGGCCAGAGATTGCAGTTCAGATGAGGATTATGCTCTAGTAACATCAGAATCAGCATGCGCATCTAATGCGTGGATTCTTGATTCAGGAGCGTCTTACCATATCAGTCCTAGGAGAGAATGGTTTACCGGTTATAGGCAGATAGTTGCGGTGATATAAGCATGGCCAACAGTATAGTCTGCAGGGTTATCAATATTGGTTCGATCAAGGTCAGGACTCATGATGGTAGGGTTGTCACTTTGAACGACGTTCGACACGTTTCACTTATGACGAAGAATATGATTTCCCTTACTCAGTTAGACAACAAAGGGTTCAGATTCGTTGTGTTACAAACCCAAATAAAGTTAAACAGAAATAAAAATTGTCTTTAGACATTCAGCCTATCAAAATAAAACAAACGGTAAACAAGGGTGCGGCAGGTATATCGGTCGGGCAAAGTAGTCGAGGAGTGCGGTCAAATAGTTGCGGCAGCATCACATATCCAGTCCGGGGATCTTCACTTCATCTTGAAACTCTGAAATAATGGGGCAGCTGAATGTGTTGGCAAGCATGTAATCGAAACTGTTCACTGTAGGGAAATCAATGATATTGCCTTCATCATTCTCTGCCTGAGAATGAATGTTCCCATGACCACCGTCAGCAACTTGAATAGAACTTTCGGTAACCGCACTTCCAGCAGATCTTTGTACTGACTCTTCTAACGTATCCAATTTATTTTCAACAACCTGAAATGAACCAACGACTGTGTTGGTCAGTTCCTCAATCCTTGTCCCTTAATAATCCAGTGGAGTCTTGAGAGTGCCAAAAGCGGCCTTAATAGCTTCAAGCTTCTTCGCTTGATTTTTAGTGAGGCCTTGATCGTGGCATCAACTTCCTTTTCCATGCTGAACTTCACCGTTTCAGCTCATGGATTAAATCAACTTTCACAATATCCAGCTGCTTATGGATTTCAATGGAAGCATCAACAACTTCACAAGATATGCAGCGATTGAGGGCGTTGGTTTGAATGGTCAGTGCATCCTTCACAAATTATGGAGTGATCATGAAATTCGGAGACAGAGCGGTCGACGTTGATGCGGTAGGAGGTAGAGGTGAGCAAAAAAAACCGAAAAAACCAATAAAACCGAAAAAACCGGACTGAAAAACCGGTCCAATAAGCTATTGGTTAGGACCGGCTTCTTAAAATTAGAAAACCAAAATTAGTGGTTCGATTTAGGTATCCATCTTGTTAGAACCGATAAGAAACCGAACCGAACCGATAACCTAAAACTATGTTGTTTTATTCCTAGCTTATTATTTGAATTAATAGTTGTAAACTTTAATTTGTAGTTTTTGGCCCAAGTAGCATGGCCCATTGGCCCAATTCATACTTCAACCAGAAAATGTGCCTTATTTGACCTTATTATTTATTATGTGCAAATTGGGACTCATTTGAATGTAGCCCATTAAGGCGGCCCAACAAACCCACAACCCAACAGTCCATTCTATTAGTTTGACACCGAACCAAACCGATATCACACCGAACCGAACAAACCGAACCATTAAGAAACCGAAGCTTAATGGTTTTGAATTACATAAACTGATAACTATTGGTTTGGTGTCGGTTTTGGCCTAAAACTGAACCAAACTAACCCGTGCACACCCCTAGTAGGAGGAACTTGTGCGGCAGCAGCACTAGAAGAACTGGCATTTCCAAGAACAACATCTTTCAAAGTCTTTATTATGGCCAATGTCCCCCCTTAATGGTATCAATCATTTTGGAGGGAAGAGAACATAGCTCCTGCTGCAGATTAGCCTGAGAAGATTTTAGATCAATGGCCTCAGCGGTCAACTGAGCAATGGCAGACTGGTTTTCTGACTGAAGTTTAGTCAAGGCTTGGACCGCGGTAAGGAGTGCGGCAACCTGACCTGCAGTAGCTGGAACTTCATCATTCTTGACCGGAGAGGGAGGAGTTGGAACTGGAGAGCGAGTAGGAGAAATAACCTGGGTACGGTCGGCAGACTTGGGTCTATCAAGAGTCTCATCACCGGTTAAGACAATGCGGTCGGTTTCATCGACCGTAGTTACTCCTTGTGCGGCAGCCTCAGGGCGGTCGAAAGTGGGGCTATCAACATTAACATCAACCTCTTTGTTTTTCTTATCACTGTTACCCTGCTGACTTGCACTGTTATCAACTTGCTTGTCATCACCATCATTATCACCATCTTCATCACTACCAGCAATCTCAACTTCTGAACCGCTTGAAGACACCTCTTCAGTTGCCTCACTGTCAGATTCATCTTTAAGTGAGTAGACTTGTCTTGCAACAGTGGGATTCAGTTTCTGAGCAACCCATTTTAAAGTGGGAGCAACCTCAACCACATTTTCAGTATCAACAGGAGGAGAGCCAGTAGGAGTAAATACTGGAGATGCGGCAGGCTGAACAACAACCTTGTCCTTCTTGATTACTTTGACAGGACTCAAAGAGTGATTTCTCTTCTTCTCCCCCTGAGATGTTGCGGTCGAAGGGGTTTTTGAAATGGTGACAGGAGCGGCAGGCTTAGAGATCTTTGACTTTTCGGGTCTGGATGGAGCGGCAAGCGACCGTAGAGGTGCGATCGTCTTCCGAGGAGGGGAAATAGAATAAGTAGACTTAACTGAGGGATCCTTGAATTTGATCCCAACGGCAACTAAAGATTTCTTAGCGGTAGGTTCAACTGCAATGCCCTTGCCTTTGACTGGAGCGGCAGGCAATGATTCCTCGTCATCATCATCATCTTGTTCTAAACTAGCGGCAGGCAGTGAATGCTTTTGCTTCGAAGGAGACTCATAAGGCTCATGAGTATCCTTAGAAAGATAGGATTTGTAGAGAGTATTACCAAACCGAAAGCGGAAGTTGGTCTTCATTATGGAATAGGTAAAAAAACTCTTTTTGGAGATAGGGAGAAGAAGTTCGCAATTCTTCGCCATTACTTTGCGGATCTCTTTGATGTGGGTTAAGAGGAAGGTTATGAAGCGACTGTGGGAGCGGTATTTGATCTTCCCCTTGTCCTTTGCATTGTTGTACGCAACAATTTTTTCCTTTATCGCATCAAAAATGATTTGACACCAGTCCATGTTCTTGCCCAAATAAATCGCGGCAGAGAGAGTCCACTGAGATGTATTCAAATTGGCTTGGCTACCCGTTTTGCAATTGATCGAATGACTAACTAGATGACTGATACGGTACATGACTTCATCGAATTCCTTTTGAGGAACTTTGGTGATGTGCGTATGACCAACCAACCGTTTCGCCAGAGCCTTGAGTTCATCATCAGCTACGGTCGTCGCATAAGTAACACCAGCCGTCTTTGTGATACCAAGGACTTCACCAATATTAACAACGTCCAAAGTCATTTTAATACCTTCTATTTCTGCACGAATGAACTTAACCATTTTTCCTTTAGAGCTTCGACCGGACTCCTCTGTAGCGGTCGCAAAGAATTGATCTACAAGAGCTGGGACATGAAAGTCTTGATCAATTCTAAAGAACGACAGTACCCCAGTCCTCTCAAATATTTTAATAAGGTTTCTCCCAATAGCATCTTCTTTCAAATCTTCGATGTCCATCAGAATACCAGGTAGGAAGTGATTAGTATCCTAAAAAAATTGAGAAGTTAGTATGAAAACAAAAATGTGCGGTCACTTGCTTGATGGTGCGGCAAGTGACCAACGGTAGGCACTAACGGTAAGGGACACATTGTAAGAATACTACGGCAAGCATCAAACGGTAGGAGAAAACTTATACGGTAAAGGAGACCTTGCGGTCGACACACTTGGGAACAAAAACTTCATAAACAACGAAATTTGAAAGGAATTAAACCCAGAGAATCAAAACATGCACAAACACTTTTTGAGTGTGTGTGCCCAAGGAAATGGATCAAAAAGGTAAATGTTCAAGAACACGAAGAACATAGACATGAACACGAAGAACACACTATAGCCGAAACCCAGATTTGGACAAAATAGTGCCAAAAAAATATAAAAATATATAGCTTCGAAAAACCAGATTAAACCTAAAAATAACATCAATTTCATGAAATTATAAGCCAAAATGCTAGAAATCGAATTTCTTTTGAAATAATCATCAATGAAAGAGATATAGAGGTCGGAAATCATACCATTTTTGCTTTCTGAGAAGAGGGAATGAGAGAGGATGATTCCTTGTGTGATTTTTCTGTAGGTACCATGAATTTATAGAGAAAATAGAGAGAGAGAGAGAGAGTTTGGACAAGAGAGGCGCAGTAGAGAGAGAGAGAGAGAGTTTAAAGAGAGAAAGAGACAAAGTGAAAGAGCAGAGATAGTGGGAAATAAGATGGTGGGAAGGGAGTATATGGGCGGTTATGGGAAGTAAGAAGGTGGAAAAGTGGGGGGTTACCTCTGCAGATTAGAAAAGAGTCCTTTCGTCTCTAAGTGAGAACCAATGATGGCGGAGCAATAATATAATAATGATTTGAATTAAATAAAAGCGAGGGAAAAATAAAATTTACCTTTATGCCCTTGAAGTCAAATCATCACAACTCCTAAATATCTAAGGTTAGAATACTTACTTGGAATCCAATGTTTGCGGTAAGTGGTAAGAATAGGTTACCGTACGTATGCGGTTGGTGACATGCGGTTGATGAAGTTTACATGAAGGTGAGGTAGAGATTCAAACAACAAACTCATTTCTTCGTTTTTCCATGCGGTAGGTGCATCAGCGGTAGGCATTAGCGGTCGACACCAAGCGGTCGATATAAATGGTAGCATTTGGTAGTGCGGTCAGCTATAATGTGGTTGCCACTGACTTGTTACCTACTTATTATAGAAAACTTGGAGAAACCAAAACATTAGTACATAAATCATAAGGACAAGATATTAGAGTTCTAGCATACCCATTTCTCCTTTGAGAAACCTAAATCTCTTGGAATCTAGAGCCTTGGTGAGAATGTCTGCAATTTGATTGTCAGTACTCACATACTCTAGATGGATATTACCTTTTTCCACATGATCCTTGAGGAAATGGTATTTGATATCAATGTGTTTGGTCTTCAAATGCATGACAGGGTTATTGGACACAGCAATGGTAGATGTATTGTCACAATAGATTAGAAAATTTTCTTCGTTGATTCTGTAGTCGACCAATTGTTGTTTCATCTAAAGCACTTGGCAGCAGCAGCTTCCAGCAACTATATATTCAGCTTCAGTAGTAGATACGGAGAATGAGGCTTGTTTCTTGCTTGCCCATGAAATGAGTCGATTTCTAAGGAAATGATAAGCCCCACTTGTGCTTTTCCTGTTAATGGTACATGCTGCATAGTCTGAATCTGAGTAACCTATAAGATCAAAATTTGAATTTTTGGAATACCAAAGTCCAAGGTTAATAGTCCCAGATAAATATCGAATAATACGTTTTACAGCAATAAGATGTGCTTCTCGAGGATCTTCTTGATAGCGAGCACAAACACAAACACTAAACATGATATCCGGCCTACTAGAAGTTAAGTATAGGAGAGAGCCAATCATACCTCGATACAAGGTTTGATCAACCTTCTTACCTTTTAAGTCTTTATCTAGCTTGTTGCCAGCAGCCATAGGAGTGTCGTATGCTTTTGCATTGTCAAGTCCAAATTTCTTTATGAGATCTTTTGTGTACTTTGCTTGGTTGAGGAAGATGCCTTCAGCACATAGTTTAATTTGTAGCCCAAGGAAGAATGTTAATTCTCCCATTATGCTCATCTCAAATTTTCTTTTCATGAGTTTCTCAAAACGCTTACACAACAATTCATTAGTAGAGTCAAAAATAATATCATCGACATAAATTTGAACAAGTAAAGTATGATCATGATATTTAGCAATGAATAAAGTTGTGTCAATCTTACTAAGCTTAAAACCTTTCTCTAGGAGAAATTTAAATAGAGTATCATACCATGCCCGTGGAGCTTGTTTGAGTCCATACAAATCCTTTTGAATTTTGTAGACATGATGTGGAAATTTGAGATCTTCAAATCCGGGCGGTTGAGCGACATAGACAGTTTCTTAAACTTCTCCGTTGAGAAATGCACTCTTCACATCCATTTGATAAAGCTTGAATCTTTTGTAAGAGGCACATGCTAAAAATATCCTTATAGCTTCAAGTCGTGCAACGGGGGCAAAAGTTTCATCGTAATCAATGCTTTCTTCTTGTCTATATCCTTGTGCAACCAACCTAGCTTTGTTTCTTGTGATGGTTCCATTCTCATCCATCTTGTTTCTAAACACCCACTTTGTACCAATCACTCCATGATCCTTTGGTCTTGGAACTAAGGTCCAAACTTTACATCTTTTAAATTGGTTGAGCTCTTCTTACATAGCAACAACCCAACTTGAGTCTTGGAGTGCTTCATCAACTTTCTTGGGTTTAACTTGAGATATGAATGCGGTAAGTGCATCATAATTTTATCTTCTTGTTCTAACACTAGAATGTAGGTCACCAATGATATTCTAAATTGGGTGATCTCTGACCTCGCGTACTTCATGAGGTAGGTCTGGTTGAGTTGATGGTTGCTGTAAGTCTTCTAGTGGTACATCATTTGTGCCATCCCAATCATAGGTAAGTTGAGGGATAGGTTCTTCAATGTTGATGGGTGCTTCAGCATTTTCTCCATTTGGATTTGCTGCTGATGTGGTAGCATTAGGAGCTACATTTGTGGTAGGTGGAGGTGCTGTTGAGGTAGATAGATCTCATTGAGTTGACTGATTTTGTGATCGATTTGTACCTGTCTCATTAAGCTCAACAAAATCATCAGCAACATTTGTAGCTAGATGTGGCTCAAGGAGAGAATGTTCATCAAAAGTAACATGGACAGATTCAACTATTTTAAGAGTGGTTTTATTAAATACACGAAAATCTTTTGAGTTTTTAGCATACCCAACAAATATACCTTCATCGGCCTTAGGAACAAATTTACCTCGATGTTCTTTACCGTTGTAGAGAATGTAACATTTGCAACCGAAAATCTTGAAGTAGGCAATGTTGGGGGTTCTTCCTCTCCAAAGTTCATAAGGAGTTTTGTTGTAGGTCTTATTGATGAGGGATCGATTTTGAGTGAAGCATGTTGTGTTGATGGCTTCAGCCCAAAAATATTGAGGTAGCTTCGATTCAGTAATCATCGTCTTTCCTGCCTCTATCAACGTTCTGTTATTCTTTTCCACAATACCATTCTGTTGTGGAATTCCAGCAGCAGAAAAGTTATGGTCAATACCATGGTCGTCACAGTATTGAGCGACGCCGTTGTTCTTGAATTCTGTTCCATTGTCGGATTGAACACTGATGATGTCGTCTTCTTTTTGGGTTTGGAGCTGTCTAAAGAGCGCGGTCAAAATGTCATAACAATCGTCTTTGGAGATCATCATTTCGACCTACGTATATGTTGAATAATTGTCTACCACAACTAATGTATATCTATGCCTCCAATACTTGCGTAATTGACAGGTCCAAATAAGTCCATATGAAGTAGCTGCAAATATCTTGAAGTTGACGAAGTCGTCTTGCTGGAGAAAGACGCTTTTGGTTGTTTGCCTAGTTGACAAGCTGAGCACTTTTCATCGTGGTGATCAGCTACCTTGGGTAGACCACGAACTAGATTTTCTCTACCAATCTTGGAGAGATACTTGAAGTTCAAGTGACTGAGTCGTTTATGCCAAAGACAACTATTTTCGCTAACATTCTTTGCTATAAAAAAGAGATTAGAAGAAATACAAGAAGGATTGAAATCAACAATGTAAACATTTTTCTTACGATTCCCTTTGAGCAAAGTGACACCGGAGTTGCTATCCTTGATAAGACAATGAGTTGAAGTAAAGTATCATTGCAATCCTTTGTCGCAAAATTGTGAGATTGGGAGAAGATTGTGTTTTAGACCAGTAACTAGAGAAACATCTTGGATTGTTATTTTCCTTTTTTGATGACTCCATATCCGATGGTCTTTCCTTTGCTGTTGTCGCCAAAAGTGACTGCTGGACCTTTTTCATTACGGACACTTTCCAATAGATTGATATCTCCAGTCATATGCCTTGAGCATCCACTGTCTAGATACCATAAACTTGTAACTTCATTTGAGTGACTATCCATGAGGCAGAGGACCTATAAAATAAATATTTAAGATCGAGGTCCCCTTTATTATTTTGGGTCCTAAAGATTAGCAGCTTTTGACAACCCACACTTGCCTCACAGAAGGGGGTTTAAACCTTCTGGGATTGGGTGTGAATCTCAAAAGACATTCAGCAGCCTTGTGACCATAATCATCACACACAGAATAATGGTGGAATCCACCCAACTGAGGGTTAACAAACTTCATTGAAGTCTTGAGCACAACATCATTTACTGGTATGGATGAGGTCTCCCTTACAAAGTTCATCCTCTTGAACTTTGCTGCCTTGCCACCACCTATGGTCGCTGGCTTCCATACGGTCGCCAGCTTCCTTGGTGCGGTCGCCTGACCTCGCGGCAAGTTAGTGCGGTAAGGAGATTCAGGTACCTTGCTGGCTGGTGCTTGCCGCAGCAGCAGGTTCATCCTTGGCAATACCTTTCAACTTTTATGCCTTGCCAGTTTGCATCTTAGGATAGACATAGTTGAACACTAGTTTCTTCGTTGGTTCTTGTCCTTCACCCTTTGAAACATGATGTTTAACCTTCGACCCTTCCAAAGTTTGCTGGGTAAATTTCTCATCTCTTTCACAACAAGATGCACATTTAAAGTTGTCACTAGTTTGGAATCCCAAGCCTTCCTTATCACCACTAGAATTTTGGGATTCTAGTATTTGTTCCATAGTGACACGAGAATTGGTCCACTCATTAGTGATCCGTTTAAGGTCGTTTATCTCAGCAACCAATTCTTCATTTTTAACTTTAAATATGGCATTTTGTTCTTCTAAGAAACGGTTTCGATCAGTAAGAGGAGTCATGCTCTTGATCTTCTCCTTAAGGAGGGTAAGTTCAGATCTTAGTAGAGTTTTCTCCGTCTTAAGCTGGAAAATCTCATCAATTGAAAGTGCTAAAGCTTCCTTCATGCCAGTAAACTTACTAATTACCTATTCAGCTTTCATAAACATCTTTTATTATTCGTCGGGGGAAATGTCAAACTTGATTTTAGGAGTGGTAGGTAGAGCTTCCTTCGCTTTGGGATTGTGTAGAGCCTTCTTTGCTGCACTAACATTATATCTAGAAAATAGAAGATCACCATTCTTTTGAACTGGAGTTAGGAATCCCTTTTCAGCAAGTTCATCGGCCGTATAACTTATCCGTTTAGGTTTTGCATTTGGTGAGAAACGATTTTCATGATCATTCACATCATCGGAATGAACGACCAAACAAATGTGACATTCTTCAGAATCCTCATCACTTTCATCAGAATCTGACTCTATCCAGGTAGCTAACTCTTTTGTGACAGAGTCCTCTTCAGCGACCATTCCCTTTTGCTTTGAGTATCTAGGAGTGAAGTTGATTTTCTTCTTCATGTACTCGAATTTGGGAATTGGGCATTCTGATGCGAAATGACCGGGTTTCCTGCAATTAAAACATACAAGATCTTCTTTCTTCTTGGAGAAGTTGGAGTTCTCTTTCTTCTTTGTGAAGCTGCTCCTTGAAAACCTTGCTGGAGCTTTGCTCGACGATCCAGGTCTTGCTGACTTTCTGAACTTTTGAAATCTTTTCACGAACATAGCAAAATCATCATCATCATCCATATCAAGTAATTCTGATGTGGAGATTTTTGGATCTTCTTCCTCGATCACTTCTTCCTTTTGAGCAACCAACGATAAGTTCTTTGTTTTTCCTTCCATCTCTTCAATGTTGTGGAGCTTGATATCAAAGACTTTGAGGATGGCATAGAGGCTTTTGAGTGACATATCATCTAGTAGCTTGGTATCTTCAAGAGTATTTCCTTTATGAAGATATTGAGATCCAAGAGCGGCTAGGAAATTCACATTGATTTCTTTCTTAGTAAGCTTCTTTCCAAGAGTGGTGTAAGTACTCACGATTTCACAGTAGCGGTAATAAGTAGCTCTAAGTGATTCACCGGGTATCTTAGCAAAATTGTTGAATCTTCTTTGAATAGCAAACTTTTTTCTCTCTTTGCAAGCTTGATCCCCTTAGATGTAATCTTCAATTGCATCCCAAAGATCTTTTGCAGTAGAACATTCCATGATTTGTCGACGCTGAGGCGTGCTTAAGGTACTTAAAAGTATGCTTTTTTCTTTCACATTCAATCTTTTCTCTTCATCAGTCCATTCAGCTTTTGGTTTCTTGATTGACGGTGTGTCTGCATTGGCTTTTGGATTCATATTAGCTTTCATTGGGAAGTATGGTCTAATGGTAAGACAATCACCGAGTTGCTCGTCTATGGAGTAGAAGTGTGTTAGAATGCTGTGTTTCCATACGTCAAAGTTATCTTCGTCGAACGCTGGAACGTGAGTGTAGTTAACCGTTGCCATAGTTTTCTGACTTGCCATATTGAATCGGCACCCAAGCTGTTAAGCTTGAAAAGCAAAAGTTTTAAGAAGGTGTTTGCTTTGATACCACTTGTTGGTCCCAAAGACACAACAAGGGTTTGAAAAGAGGCTAGAGGGGGGGGGTAAATAGCCAATTTAAAATTATCAACACTTTTTCAAAATTCAACCTTATGTTTACTATTGAGTTTTGTGGTTAAGTAAAAACCACTAGTTCAAAGTACAATGCATAGCGGAAGTTTTCAATAAAAACGAGGTAGAGTTGGTTTTGAAGTTAAAACGACTAGGTAGGCAAATAGTGCGGCAGGCAATATTGCGGCAGCCAAGAGAAGGTAAGTGAAATTATAAACTTGGAAGTTTCTATTGCGGCAAGCAAAGATGCGGTCGGCAATATTACGGCAAGCAATATTGCGGTCGGCAAAGTGAACAAATAAGGTAGGTTGAAAATGAAGGTTTGTGTCTGAGAGTTTTGGTAAAAATATAAGTAGTCAGAAGTAGTAACTAAGGCAGTAGGCAAGCAATAAACACATTTCACAATAGTTTGAATATCTGGAAAGATCAAAACACTAAACGACAAACAAGATTAATATGAACAATAAGAACAATGGCTGAAAATAAATTTGCAAAATGTAAATTGCAGTAAGTAAATGACACGATGATTTGGAAAGGTTCGATCTGTTAAAAGATCTACGTCCTTTACCAAGATGGTCAGTCTTGGATTTTGAATGAAGGATATATTGATTCTCTTGATTACAAATTACAAAGATGAAGTATTGAATCAACACCTATTTTCTATGAAGAACAAATCCTAGACTTAGACATGTGTATCCCTAATGATGCAATCTATGTGGTTGATCAATCGGGGTATGTGTGTGTAAGAAACAATAGCTCTATATAATCTATATGATTGAGAGCCTAATGAATCTTTAAGTGTTGCTAGGCTTGAGATTTGATGTGCTTGAAGGTTGCTGGGGAACTTTGAAGATTTGAAGGCGAAAGCTTGAAGATTCAAATGATTCTGGAAATCTTGAGTATGATCTTCAATCACCAAGTATTTCAACAGCAATTTCTCTCTTTGAATCTCAGCACACTTTCAATGAAGAAAGCAATGACTATTTATAGCCTTTGTAGGAGAGATAGCTGTTAGACAAGTTTGGAAGATGATGAGCTGGAGCATTCTGATTGGAGCTCATTTCTTTATCTTCTAGTTGCAGAAGTTAGTGGTCAAGATATACTATCTTATACCAGACATAACGACCAAATTCAAATTTGAATTTTGCAACGTTTAAATCAAACTTGTCTTTTCTTGGTCTTCTCTTGGTTGTGCAGTAGCCTAGATCTGCTGTAGGTAGGTCTTGCGGTCGCTTAAATTCTTGCAACAGCAAGAAGCAAACGGTCACCTAAACTTTGCAACCAACACCAAGTATGCGGTCGCCTACTCCATGCGGTCGCTCAATGAGCGATCGTTCAAAAAGCGGTAGGTAAGCAGACTTAGCTTTTTCACAACACCAGCAGCAGCAACATTTCTTCAAAATTTGAGGGGCTAATATTCTAAGCCTAACTTACAATAAAACCTAAAGTCCATATAAAGTAAAGGGAAAACTTCGTTTTGGTCCATTGTACTTTAGGGCGTGTTTTACTTTTACCATCGAACTTTATTTTTTTCATTTTTACCCTCGTACTATAAACAATGGTGTCATTCATACCAAATTTGGGTGTAAAATGACATCTATAAGAAGAATGATTTGTACGGACATGTAATATTGCTATGAGATGCAATCAATTAAATTCACCCCTTGTTCCTGCATGGGAAAAAAAATCAAATATTGTATAAGCAAATATGTGTGAAATTCAAAATAACTAATATAATTAATTGATCTAGAACTTGAAAAGTAGAAAGCCTATAAAGATTACCATCAAGCTCCTAGTGTGATTCATTAGAGTGCAATATAATGACAAGTTTTGTATATAATTCCTTGAGTCTGCAAAGTAATTCACAATTAGAAAATTAAAATTCCACTGAAAACATAAAAATGCAACTAAAGAAATCTACAAGACAACAATACAAAGCGTTGAATAGTCCATTGATCTACCATTTTCAAATTAACAAAAACATTGATCTACCATTTTCAAATTAACAAAAACTATGTAACTGCTTAATTAATTTTATGGTCATCTAAAATCCACCGTAAACTCACAAAACATAACCGAAAATGGACTTCATCTTGCATGCCGAGTGATTCCGCCCCTAACATATGTTCTTTATATCAAGAAAAAACATTGCAGGAATAAATGATGATTTCATAAACATATACTACATGAAACATTCAATACAAAATGCATGAATGAATTAATGATGATTTGATGGTATTAACATTATTATATGAGGCTCTTATTAAAAAGCATACAAACACAAAACTAATAGAGATAAAAAAAAAAAAAAAAACAATTTGAAATTACCCGGAGGAGATAACGTAACAGTGAAACTGGGTTGAGAACACATTGTGGATCGATCATTAATAATGTGAAGAGATCATTTTGAGACGGAATGAGTACTTCTATAAGATTACTTGTAGCCTTACCAATTGTAACACCCCAACTTTCCACAACTATTAAATAATCATTAACTTGGATAAATCCTTAAATCAGAATGCCTAACGGCTACAAATAACTACAATTCAAACTTTAACTAACAATCAAACCCATAACGGCTAGTACAAGTCACTAGCTCAGGATGGTAACCAACGGAGAAATAATGTTCAACTTAACTTAACTTAACAGAAACATGTAACTACTAATTAACTTTAATCGCAAGTAGCTTCTACGCCAACGGTTCCTTGTGACCTTTAGTGTCCTTACTTATAACCTGGAAAAAATGAGGATGAAAGGAATGAGCGAACAATGCCCAGCAAGTTCATACGGAATCCCCTCAGGTACTAAGAGGAGATAACCGAAAGGAACGGTAACAAGAATGCACAACGAAAGGATAACTCAAGAATCAAACAACTCTCAGTTTGAAAACATTTAACTTGATGAAAACAATTCATTTCTTGAAAACACGTGGCTTCAGAGACAGTTTTCAAAACACAACATTTTCACAAAACTTTACTTTTCTTTACTTTACTTTACTTTACTTTACTTTACTTCATTTAGGGATTAAGCACGCGCTGTACCCAGGGCTCGGGTTTCTACTGACCGCACCCAAAATCGGTATATCATGATAACCTATGTTACTTCATCAAGCAACGCAAAGGGGTCCACATGTTCAACTTGGAACTATGGATAATTGTAAGGGGTCCACTTATCCGTTTCGTGATTATGGATAACTGTAAGGGGTCCACTTATCCATTTCGGGATTATGGATAATTGTAAGGGGTCCACTTATCCGTTTCGGGATTATGGATAACTGTAGGGTCCACTTATCCGTTTCGAGATTATGGATAACTGTAATCAATTTACTTATTATAAAACTTCACTTTAAAGAGCTTTTACAAAACAAAGCTTAACTTTACAAAACTTTACTTGATCACTTTTTGAAAGGTGTACATCTCACTTTAGACACCAAGTCACAATACGAATCATACATATGATAACCCAATTGAACAACAACAATATCAATAGGGTGGATAACAAAGGACGGTAACATTCGCAGAACGGAATAGTTTTTTTAAAATACTATCTAGCCACATAGATAGTTTACTTTAACAAAACAGAGATTGGGAATCCGAAACAAAGGATTGAAATCAAACACTACTAAGAGTGTAATCCCTTACCTTAGCCTTGCGTTTTACTTGCTCTCTTACTCCGATTGTACAATCTACAAATATGAAATAGTCTAGCCTTAGACATAAGAAAAATACTATTTTACTTCCGTCCCAATTTACTTCTTTTTACTCGATTAACCCCATTATTTAGTCATCTATAACCTCTTTCATAGTTAACCAATAACCTTAAGAATAACTACAACACCCCTAGGGTTTTTATTAATCCATTCCAAACTCTCAATTTCACTATATGAATTACACACACTGATTTCACACTTTCTGCACACACTTACTGAGTACACCTACTGACAAACACACCCACTCACTCTGATACACACACTCTGGTACACCCACCACTCTGGTACACCCACACACACTAAAACACCTTCAACACATACACACACAGTGCATAGAACAGCACACACACACACACGCACATATCTCTCTCTCTCACACACACACACAGCCCAGTCAACACACATACACAACACACACACGCAGCACACACACGCGCACACACACACACACACAGTTTCTTCATTCCTAGCCCCAAATTGACCAAAGCCCTAGTTGATCAATCACCATCTTATGGTTTCTTAATTCAAAAATTTGATTAACAAAGATGAAGAGGAGGGTTTAAGGGTTCTAGGATTACCTTTTGAGAAATCGATCCTTCCTCTCTTTCTCTCTTCTTCTTCTTCCTTCGCGTCTCTCTTTCTCTCCCTTTCCGCGCCTCCTCTGCGCCGCCCCTTCCCTTTTCCCGTTTTTTTTTCCTTTGCGGTAGAGAATAATGCTAGGGGTTTAAGAGAGTGTATTTATTTTAAATAGGGTTTTCCCAAATCCCTAATGTAAAAGGACTTTTAATCCTCTTAGTAACAGAATTGGGCTTTCTACTTTAACCCAATAACTAAACTAACTATTATTAAAAGTTCGACCCAATAATAATTAAGAGCTTTAAAATAAAAAATATAAAGGGTAATTTCGGGTTATTACATTCTTAACCCCTTAGAAGAGTTTGGTCCTCCAAACTAAACGTACCTTAAATATCAAACAAAGCGGGATACATATCACGCATTTCACTTTCGAGCTCCCACGAGGCTTCTCTTTCCGTGTGGTTGCTCCACTGCACTTTTACGTACGGAATCACTCGCTTCCGCAAAACTTGATCTTTACGGTCTACAATCTTTACTGGATTCTCATCATAACTCAAGTCTTCACGGAAACGTAACTGTTTGTACTCTATGACGTGGCTCGGTCGGCTACGTACTTCCTCAACATTGATACGTGAAACACGTTGTGCACACCAGACAGCACAGGAGGTAGAGCCAACTTATATGCTACCGCTCCTATTCGCTCTAGAATCTCAAACGGTCCCACATATCTCGGACTTAACTTCCCGCGAATCCCAAATCGCATGACTCCTTTTTTTTCGGTGAGATCTTCAAGAATACGTGATCCCCTACTTGGAACTCCAGATCGCGCCTTCGATTATCCGAATACGATTTCTGTCTACTCTGCGCAGTTAATAACCACTTGCGAATCTGTTGAACTTTATCCGCCGTTACTTGAACAATCTCAGGTCCAGTTAATTTCCTCTCACCTACTTCATCCCAACACGCATGTGATCTACATTTCCGCCCATACAGAGCTTCATACGGCACCATTCCAATACTAGAGAGGTAACTGTTGTTGTAGGCAAATTCCACTAGTGGTAGATGATCATCCCACGCTCCTTGCCAATCTAACGACGTTGCTCTCAATAGGTCTTCAAGAGTTTGAATCGTCCTTTCTGACTGTCCTTCTGTCTGAGGATGGAACGTTGTACTCATAGTTAATTCCGTTCCCAAAGCTTTCTGTAAACTCTTCCAAAAATTTGATGTAAATCTCGCATCTCGATCTGACACTATAGAGACCGGTATCCCATGTAACCTCACGATCTCATCCACGTACAACTTAGCTAACTTTTCCAATGAATCAGTCACCTTGATTGCTAGAAAGTGAGCCGATTTAGTGAGCCTATCTACTATAACCCAAATTGCATTATGACCCTTCACTTTCCTAGGAAGTCCAATCACCAAATCCATACTGATGTACTCCCGCTTCCACTCTAGAATAGGTAGCGATTGTAGTAATCCCGCGGGTTTTTGGTGTTCACTTTTCACTTGCTGACAAACTAAACACTTGGACACGAATTCTGCTACCTCACTCTTCATATTGTTCCACCAAAATGATTCCTTTAACTATCTATACATCTTAGTACTCCCAGGATGAATCGAAAATCTTGAACAGTGAGCTTCCTCAAGAATTTCCCTCTTAATACTTCCATCATTAGGCACCCGAATCCTCGATTGATACCTCATAATCCCGTCATCACCCACACGGAAATCTACCATTCCCTTTTTACTTATGGTCTTGTGGATTACTGCTAACTCCTCATCCTCATTCTGAGCTTCCTTGATTCTCACCAACAATGTTGGTTGAACACTCATCTGAGCCAAATAACCTTTAACTTTAACCTCTAGCTTTAATATTTCACTATTTCCCAATTCACTTACCCCCCTTAGAAATCATAGTCGCTAATGTTCCATAGTTCTTTCTGCTTAATGCATCTGCCACCTTATTGGCCTTTCCCGGATGATACAGGATTTTGCAATCATAATCCTTAAGTAATTCTATCCATCTCCTCTGCCTCATATTCAACTCCTTCTGAGTGAAAATATACTTAAGACTCTTGTGGTCGGTGTAGATCTCACATGGTACTCCATACAAATAATGTCTCCAAATCTTCAATGCAAAAACCACGGCCGCTAACTCCAAATCGTGGGTAGGATAGTTTTTCTCGTGGTTCTTGAGTTGCCTAGACGCATAAGCCACCACTTTGTCATTTTGCATCAACACACAACCCAAACCTTTCAATGAAGCATCACTATAAATCACAAAGCCATCACTGTTTGTCGATAACGTAAGAACAGGCGCAGACACCAATCGCCCTTTCAATTCTTGGAAACTCCTCTCACAATCGTCTGACCACACAAATCTTGTCCCTTTTGTGGTTAACTTGGTCAATGGTAGAGATAACTTCGAAAACCCTTCTACGAACCTACGGTAGTATCCTGCTAAACCCAAAAAGCTCCTTATCTCACTAACAGAAGTTGGTCTCTCCCAATTAACGATAGCCTCAACCTTTGCAGGGTCAACTGTTATCCCATTCTTAGATACCACATGTCCCAAGAACGCTACTTCCTCAATCCAGAATTCACACTTCTTAAACTTGGCATACAACTTTTGCTCCCTCAAAATCTGTAATACTAATTTCAAATGCTCTTCATGCTCCTCTTTTGACTTCGAATACACCAAGATGTCATCGATGAATACTATTACACACTTGTCCAAATATTCTTGAAACACTCTATTCATAAGCTCCATGAACACAGCAGGCGCATTTGTCAGCCCAAACGGCATTACTAGGAATTCGTAGTGTCCATATCTTGTCCTAAAAGCCGTCTTTGCCACATCTTCCTTTTTCACTCTTAATTGATGGTAACCAGAACGCATATCAATCTTAGAGAAATAGCATGCACCCTGGAGTTGATCAAACAAATCATCGATTCTAGGTAAATGATACTTATTCTTAATCGTTGCACGGTTTAACTCCCGATAGTCAATACATAACCTCATTGACCCATCCTTCTTCTTTGCAAATAATACCGGCGCACCCTACGGTGACGCACTTGGACTAATCAGACCCTTGTCCAATAACTCTTATAACTGTTCTTTTAACTCTTTAAGTTCCGACGGAGCCATCCTATATGGTGCTCTCGAAATCGGTGCAGTCTTTGGTGCTAAATCTATTGAAAACTCTACTCGCTCCGGTGGTGTTCCCAGTAAGTCCTCAGGGAAAACATCTTTAAAATCCCTTACTATGGAAAGAGATTCTATGGTCACTTCTTTCTTGTGTGACTTACTAACATACGCTAGAAGGCCCTCACGACCCTTCCTTAACAGTTTACGAGCCTTCATTACAAAAACCAGATCGGTCCGGACTCTCGGTTTTGATCCTTAAAAATAGAATCTTTCTCCAGAGGGTAATTCGAAGTTTACTTCCTTTTTTTTAAAACAGTCTACTTTGGCATGATATGCAGCTAACCAATCCATTCCCAAAATCACACCAAATTCTTCGATTTCCAAGCTAATGAGATCAACCTCAAGCTTTTTCCCGTCCACTTTCAAAGGATACTTCTTATATATAGACGTAATAGGGATCGATTCTCTAGTTGAATATCTATAACTAAAGAATTCTCTAACGCCTCAGGAATTAAATTCATTTTCTTAGCCAAGCAATCATTTGGCACTTCTCATCAGAACTTTGCCCTTTAGCGTCACTCTTCTTGCCATATTTAAGGTTTCCATAGCCTTTACTCGGGTACTTATTAGCAGTACTGTCCTTTTCACGATCCTCAGTAACCTTCCGCTTATTGCTCTTCCCATGGTGGTTCTAACTTCCCTTAGATCCAGTCGACTCCTTCTCAGTTGATTTTTTTTCTTATCTTCTCGCTTACTGCGATAACTATCTGCTTCTTCCTCCACTATCCTTGCCCTATCTAACGCTTGATCGTAGGTTGATAGCATTAACGGAGTAATTATGCATCTAATTCGGTCGTTCAAACCATATTCAAACTTTCGGGCTTTCTGCTCTTCATCATCGAAGATCAATGGGAAAATTCTAACAAATCGGTGAATCTAGCACCATAGTCGTCCACCTTCATACTTCCTTGAGTTAGCATCATAAACTCAGACACTCTGGCGTTTCGAACACTTGCCGGATAATATGATACTATCATTAGTATCATGAATACGAAACGTTTTCACGCACTCTCATTCTATAGATCGTCTCCACAGACTAACATTCAATTTATAGGTCATTCACTAGACCACTGGTCGCTTCAATAAACCGTCACTATCTTCATTAGTCAACTTTACTAGACCAATCTTACCTAATCCAGGTTAACTCTCACATTTAACACTATTGCTCATGCCAACACAAGCATTGCTACTATGCTTAATACTTTCACATAAATAGGCCGTCCTCAAAGGACGTAACTTTCACAAACGATCAGTTTACTAAATCTCTGGTCGTTTCAATAGACCAACTCTACTTAGCGAAGACATTTCACTAGACTTTACTTACTATCAGGCCGATTCACTAGACCTACTTTCATTCACACTTGGCCGTTTCAATAAGCCATTTACCTTTGCACTTGACCGTTTCAATAGGTCACTTTATTCTTGTTTCGATCATTTCACTAGACCAAAACTAATCTCACTTTGGCCGTTTCAATAAGCCAATTAATACTCATGGTCTTTTCACTTGACCAGTACTTCTTTGTTCTAAATAGCTCACCCGTCATAAAGCTTAAGAACAAGACAATTAACAAAGCTATTTTCTTAAATGAATCATAACTTTTACTACGAGGATCTTCTTGGAATAAAAGTAGACAAAACATTCTAGTGTTTTTCTCTAAACTAGAATTAACTTTCAATACTATAATTAAATAATTCTATGTTCCACTTTTCACTCATGGGACAACACTTTTCCTAGGCCTTCCCTAGGTTTTCTACTTGGCACCTTTGGAGCCTTCATAAAGCCTCTTGGTCTTCCTCTTGGACCTACGAACCGGTACCATTGGTGGTTTATCATCATCAATTTCGATTGGATTGGCTTCGTTGCCTTAAAGGTTGATATCTACTTCCTTGATTTCATCATCAGCTACCAATTATTCCTCATTTGGTATTTCATTACCTATGAGTGTGGTCCGATTAAGCTCTCTATCCTTTTCTTCCTTGAGCTCTTTCAGTTCATAATACTACTGATAGGTCTCTTCTCTGACCTCCGGGTAGTACCTCTCATTCTGACTTGTAGTCTCTTTTACTTCTTCTAACTCTTTTCTAACATCTAACCAAGCCTTCCTATCTCGCATCCATTTTCCCTATGCAAGACTCACCTTGGCCTTTTCAGCTTTTAATTCTCTTTTCAGCTTCAGGATTTTGAGTGCATACCTCTGGATCACTCTTTGCTTATTCGTTCTATACTTCAAGTTCATTTTCGAGTTTCTTCTAAGTCCGTCCATAACTTACAATTTGGACATAACTATTATCAGTACCATTAACTCAGAGGTATATGACTATTATCATCAATTGCATAGCAACTTAAAGAATAACGTTCTAGTGTAACCCTTCAAGTGTCACTCCCAAAGTGTTCACTTACATTCCTCTACATTCCTTGAGGAAATCTTATCTTAGGTTCTTTCCTAAAATAGCAATTTCCAAACTTAGAAAGTTTCCCAAAATGGAAAGTTTCCCTAAATAGCAGGTTTCCTCGATTAGTGCTTCCCAAAAATACTTTGTTCTTATCAGAGTTCTAAAGCCCAACATCATTAAGTACTACTCTCCCAATAGTCTTAACTTCTAAATTCGAGTCTCCCAAGTAATCCTAAACCGGGGCTCCGATACCAACTGTAACACCCCAACTTTCCACAACTATTAAATAATCATTAACTTGGATAAATCCTTAAATCAGAATGCCCAACGGCTACAAATAACTACAATTCAAACTTTAACTAACAATCAAACCCATAACGGCTAGTACAAGTCACTAGCTCAGGATGGTAACCAACGGAGAAATAACGTTCAACTTAACTTAACTTAACAGAAACATGTAACTACTAATTTGTTGGGTTTCGTAGTAACATGCGCAGTGGAATTTAGCATTTAAAATTTTGAAACCCAAAGCCCATAGATCCGTTCATATGATTAAATCAAATACAATAACATGAATATAGGATAAAACTAACCCTTGATGGCTATTAAATTTTCTCTTGGTCTTTGGTGGAGATTTGAAGACTTGATCACGATCACAAAGCTTGAACACGAACTTTGAAGATGATGATTTTCACCCTCTAGCGGTATCCACACTTCGAACGAATATCAAAGGAACTTCTTTGATCTTGGTTGCTAGACCAAATTGTGAAACACGTTTTCACAATGAATTTGAACTATATGGAATTTTCTCTCTTGTGTATTATTTTGTTCTTTGACCAAGGATGTCTTAGAACAAAGTAAAACCTCTCTCAAACTCTTTGGAGACTCACACAAGGCTATCACTGATGTTCTGGCCGAACTTATCCTTTTATACACAAGCAAGACCTATTCCAAATAGGAATCTTGTGTCAAAAGACATTCCAAATCGAATTAGGAAAGTGCCAGCCGACAGTACTGTGCGGCCGCCCAGAATACATTGTGCGGTCGCACATTTATCTGAAACAAACTGGTACAAATCTGAGCTAAGTGTGCGGCCGCCCAGTCGACACTGTGCGGTCGCCCACTTCCCCAGAATGTCCAGAATTTCCAAAATTCCAATTTAGTCCTTTTAAAGATTCGTTCTATTGTGTGTGACCCTCTAGGATTATACTAAGTTGACAATGGGTTCAAACATGAAACCATAAGATATGATTAGGTTCTAGCAAACCGTCATACCTACCCAAATAGTATAACTAGATACAAGTTCGCATTCCTTTAGAACATGTCATAATCCCTTTGTCCTCGACGTCATTGAACACAAGTCATGGTCAAACAGTCAACTTGTTTTGTTCAATACTTTCTCGATTCCGAATATGTTGATAATCCAAATGCCATTGATCCAATCAATTCATTTGAGTCCGGCCGAACATTTCATCAACACCATTCCTACGAGAGGCCCAAGCTTGACATCTCTCTGAAGAGGGACAAATCCATTTAGCTTATTATTCTTCCCTACGTGAATCCGATTATGCCAATCATACCCTTTATAACTTCCCGGTTAAAGGTAGCGTTTGAATATGTCAAACATAATGTTCATCAAGTGGAAGACTATAATAACTTCATGTCTAAGGATTCAAATGACATAACTAATATGAGATATATGTTCGACATAGACCATGACATAAATCTCATACAGCGGGTCATGTCCAGTACCTTGTTCCAAACAAGTACCCATAAATCTAACATGATCATCGCATTATCATTTAGCCTTTATACTAGTGCTTAACAAGTACTAGGGACGGAGATTATTATAAGTAAACATGAACAATAATAATAATCAAAACCATCTCTTTATTGATATGAAATAAATGATAACAATTACAACGTTTATTAAACGTGCCTAGGGCACCACTACCAACATAATTAACTTTAATCGCAAGTAGCTTCTACGCCAACGGTTCCTTGTGACCTTTAGTGTCCTTACTTATAACCTGGAAAAAATGAGGATGAAAGGAATGAGCGAACAATGCCCAGCATGTTCATACGGAATCCCCTCGGATACTAAGAGGAGATAACCGAAAGGAACAGTAACAAGAATGCACAACGAAAGGATAACTCAAGAATCAAACAACTCTCAGTTTGAAAACATTTAACTTGATGAAAACAATTCATTTCTTGAAAACACGTGGCTTCAGAGACAGTTTCCAAAACACAACATTTTCACAAAACTTTACTTTTCTTTACTTTACTTTACTTTACTTTACTTTACTTCATTTAGGGATTAAGCACGCGCTGTACCCAGGGCTCGGATTTCTACTGACCGCACTCAAAATCGGTATATCATGATAACCTACGTTACTTCATCAAGCAACGCAAAGGGGTCCACATGTTCTACTTGGAACTACGGATAACTGTAAGGGGTCCACTTATCCGTTTTGGGATTATGGATAACTATAAGGGGTCCACTTATCCATTTCGGGATTATGGATAATTGTAAAGGGTCCACTTATCCGTTTCGGGATTATGGATAACTGTAGGGGTCCACTTATCCGTTTCGGGATTATGGATAACTGTAATCAATTTACTTATTATAAAACTTCACTTTAAAGAGCTTTTGCAAAACAAAGCTTAACTTTACAAAACTTTACTTGATCACTTTTTGAAAGGTGTACATCTCACTTTAGACACCAAGTCACAATACGAATCATACACATGATAACCCAATTGAACAATGTTGGTCCCTAAAGGGGCAACAAGGGTGTGAAAATCGCTAGAGGGGGGGGGGGAATAGCATTTTAAAATTCTTTTCAAACCCTTTTGCAATTCAATGGCAGATGCGCACAACTCTTATTTTGGCTAAGTATAGCGCGCGGTAAGAGTGTGAAATGCACAGCGGAAATTTAAAGCAACACTGCGCAGGGTATACTGCGCAGGGTAAAAACGCACGCGCTAAGTATGAGGCTAAAGAGTGACGCAAAATGGGATTCTAAGGCAAATGAGCAATAACGATTACAACATCAAAAAGTGGCAATCTGAAAGATCAAACAAAGCAGTTCATAAAAAGTTAAGCAGGGAATATGCAATAAGTAATGAACACGCTATTTGGAGAGGTTCGATCGATGAAAGATCTACATCCTCTACCAAGATGGTTAGTCTTGGATTTCTAATGGAGATCTTATTATATGAGAGAGTATTACAAATTACAACATTTGAGCTCAATACTAACTCAAGATCTATTATCTATGAAGAACAAATCCTAGACTAAACCGGTGTATCTCAAGAAGTTAGATCAAAATGATCAAAGCTTCAAGAGGTGTGTGTGTGACAGAAATTCTGGGCTCTATGAATATGAAAGATGAAGAGCACCAAGAATTCTGGTGATATAGGCTTTGTGATATGAGCAGGAGTTTTGAAGGTTTGAAGATCTTGAAGACTGTTCTAAAGAATCTGGAAAAACTAAGCAGCAGTCTTCAGATCTTCATGGTTTCTCAGTGAAGCATTAAACTCGAGCTCTGAAGCATAGTGGCCAACAAGAGGGGCTTGATCAAAGGTGATGATCAAGGGCTGATGAAAAGGGATAAATCCAAAGGCTGCTTGGAAATGAAGATGAGCAGGCTATTTATAGCTGAGAGCTTGAATATAGCCGTTGGAGCTCTGAGCAAGGACAATGAGCTGGCACAACATGATTGGCGCGCAGCTGTCCTTTATAGCCGTTGGGGCTCTGATCAAAGATGATGACCTGGCACAATATGATTGGTGATTGGTGCGCAGGTATATAGAGCCGTTGGAGACTGACCATGAAGACCAGTTTCAAAAGCTTCTTCTAGAAGGTTGACAGCTGTCTTCTCTTGAGAAATTTCTTTGAAGCATGTCTCCACCAATGGTTTTGCTGAGTGTGCTTATTTTGTCATTTGTGCACACCTCAGCTTTTTAATAAGCGTGCATCTTCTAAGCGTTTTCCAAACTTTCTAGAATGTGAGATCAGGAGATGAGGAACTTGACCAAGGTTGTGTCCGCGCACAAAAGGCATGCGCATTACCGGCGCGCATGGATTCAGCGCATGAGCAGCATGCGCACCATGCTTGGTCACAAAGAGATCTCTTGAGAGTTTAGGAAGAAATATCTTGAAAATTGAGCAGGGTCAAGGTCTGCGCAAAGATATCTATGCGCAGTGGCGACCTGCGCAGAGAACATTCTGCGTAGCGAAATGAATCCTTGCTTAGGTGATCTTCGATCTTTAAAGCTTCAAGTCCTATCATCTAAGCCTATACTATAAAAAGGACTTAGCTAAAAATTGAAGTTATAAACTTCTTTACATGAGGTCCTAAATTCCATAAAAATACTCATAGGTGATGGTATCAATCATTTCTAACATAAATAGGAGGGTTAAGTGATAAGCATACCCAACAATCTCCCCCTAAATGATTGATGCCATTACCTACTATAGCAAAGGCAATTCATTGTACTTGATAATAACATGTCCATAAAAATGTGAATGGTAAATCATGCCTCAAGTCAATGCACACACTAGCCAGTGCTATAGATTTCTAATCTATCCAAAAGATTAAAAAACTTACAAGATAGGAAAGATAGAAATGTCATTCAGAGCATACAAATAATGTGAGATAAAGTTTTAAGTATGCGTTTAAACTGAATGTTTAAACATCATGCGTAGAAGACATGAGCAGTTAAGATTATGCGCATGAGTTTAAGTAATAATGCATTCAATGTTCCACAAACGAATGATTTGAATTGAACAAGGTTTTTGTGAAAGCTTTATGATGCATTCTTCTCATTAAAACTTTGAAGGATTGACTGTTACAGATTACAAGTTTTAAAGAGAAAAATCAAAAGAGGTGCGCACAAAAACAGAAGCGCACAAAATAAAAGCGCATAAAAGAAACATACTGCGCAACGAGAATCAAAAAGGTTCCAAAAAAAAAAATAACGAAATACTTACAGAGGAAATCTAATCTAAGTTGATCCGTTGCAGGGCTTCGCGCATCTCATTCTGAAGACCGTTGAATTTGTTCATGAGTTCCACCTTTAAATTTTGAAATTTGTCCTGGAACTCCACAGCTTTTCCAACATAAATGTTCATTCCTCTGCGCATATCAGCGTTGTCATCCACTAGCTCTCTGAACCTTGCTCTGCTGTCCGTCAGGATGGCAGTTTGCGTAGCTTCTAATCTTGAGTCGGTATGGAGGCGCTGAGTGTTGACGCTTGCTTGAATGTCTAACATTGCGTAGTCAAATTTGTCGTTGAACGCCAAAGAAAAATCTGTCATGGACTTAGCAATGCATCGACGCACTTCTTCAATATTATGCGCAGAGCCTCCTTGTTCAATCTTCTCTATCTGAGCCTTTATCTGAGCTTGAAGGTCATCAAATCCTCTATGTAACCCATCTGCAATTTCTTGAGCTTTTTCAGAATGTCCCTGAGTCCACCCTCAAGCGCTCCGAAGGTGCACACATTTTTTAGTTGTGCACTGACATTTTCAAGCTGAGCGCTGATGGATTTTAGGGAGTCCAGGATAAGATGTTCCAAAGTGATAGGAACTTTTTCTTGCGCAGGCTCAGATGGACTTGCCTTTTCTTTAGCACTCTCCGTGCTTTCCTTTGCCTTTGCTTCTTCTTTGGCAGCTTTCTCCCCCTTAATGGTATCAATCTCCAAACGCTGCATATCAAGACGATATAATAAAGCAGTTTGAGCAGTAAGGAGTTGATTAAGCTGCAGCTGCGTAGCGACTTGATTCGCTTGAACAGAATGCAAGCTCTGCACGATCTGGCGTAGCTCAGCTGAGGAGGAAGGAGGAGACTCAGGGGCTGAAGATGGAGGTTGAACTGGAGAAGAATCACTGCTGTCGGTGGCTGCGGAACTAGTGCGGCGCTTCTTCAATCCTTTAGCGCTGCTGCGCACCTTCTGCTTGAGACGAGAAGAGGTATGTGCGATATCAGCACTGGGGATGGCTTCTTGAGAGGCTTTGTGCATCTGCTCCCCCTCAACAGCATCATCATCTGAATCACCACGGAAAGCAGCCTTGCGCTTCATTATGGTTGGCTTTGAGGGAGCAAGCGCTGGAATGCTGGTAGGATCTGCCTCTTTGATAGAAATCCCTTTGGTGGATTGAACCAAAGGAATATCCTTGAGCTTTTTGCTACTGGGCTGAGCAATGCCCTTCCCCTTGCGATTGTACGCTTCTTCTGCGGTCTCTTGCGCAGCATCAGTTGTAGATCGTCCTGCACTCTTCTTGGATTTGACCACAGGAATTGGGCCTATCCAGGGTTCCTTGTTGGGAGCGGCATCAGACAGCCAGATTTCATAGTAATCGGCGTTGCCTATCTCACTGCGTAGATTCTGAAGGTGTACTCTGGAATAGTACTTTGCGTCGCAAGACTGCTTCTTGATTGACTTTTCTTCAATATAGGTGGCCAATTCACCATAAGTCAATAGGAGTTTGGTTAGCAGTCTGCAGTGAGTTCGGTACTTGGTCTTCCCTGCGTTCAGCTTCTTCTCATAGCTTGTCATCCCCTTCACAATCTCATTGAATATTATCTGTGTCCAGTCTAGTTGATCTTCGTTGAAGATGGCTGCGCAGTATTCCCACTGCTTAGAGATGAAATGTCCATTATTTCCATTCTTGCAGTTGAGGGAGTCTTCAATTAGGGTGCACAGGTGATACATCACCTCACCAAATTCCTTTCGGTTATACATCGGCCACTTCTTGTTAAGAGAATGGATGCCAATGAGCTTCTGTGCAAGCGCATTTTGATGAGCCTCATCATAGTTGAATGAAGAACTATCAACATTGAAGTTTAGGAGGCTGCGAATGTGATTGGGGTGAACCATTATATCACAGCGCTGAACGGTGGCCATGATCATTTCTGTTGTCTTGCCTTCAAGTTGTGCAGGAACAACTCTTGCTGTCCTGAAGAATTCATCTAACAGAGCAGGCACTATGAAGGATTGCTCAAGAGAGAATAATGGAAGAATGCCGGAGGTGCTGAGAAGATGAAGCAGATGACGACCAATCGCATCTAAAGAGAGATCTGCCTGAATAAGTTCCCAACCCAGAATGAAGTAAACGTGTCCCTGCGTAAAACAATAGATAGAATTAGACAACCTATTGCTTATGGAGCTGTGCTCATATGCAAGTAATGCAGATATACCTTGGCGCAAGTTCCATAAAAAAAAATTATGCGCAGAAAATAGAGGGTGCACAATAAATAAGAATGCATACGCAGAGGGATCGTGCGCACAGAAAATAAATATTAGTAAAGAAGTGTGCGCAGAGAAATAGATATAGCTATATGCGCAGGAAATTTATGCGCAGAGCATAAAGAAAAGGGAGGGTGAATAATAGACTAAATATAAAAAATAATTAAGAACATGAAGAACACCCAAAAACACAGAAAAACAAAAGTTGACAAAATTCAACAAAAAGTACATCGAAATGACGACGTGAACAGGACGAAGTCAACCGTGTAAAAAGTATGGTCAACGACATTAAAACAAACTCAGAAATTCAAAAAAATGGTTCGACTGCTAAGGAAGTCACGAAGCTCAAAAATTGACGAAAAACACATGTAACGACCATTGATCATGAAATAAACTACATGAAAGAATAGATCAGGCAAATACGAACACAACACAACGATCGATTTCAAAAATGATCAGTAAATAAGGGAGAAATCGAAAAAGGGAGTCTTGAGACTTCCAAGAACAACAATGGCGGAAAAATAAGAAGTTATAGTGAAACATACCATGTCTTTGACGGTGGGATGCCTTGATTGTCGTTCTACTTCTTCTTCGTGAGAGTTTCCAGAGTGCGAAGAAGAGTCGGAGATGATGATTTCTGGTTGAGTTTTAGTTTTCTTAGGAGCCATTGAAATGGTTTAGAAAGAAGGAAGGTTGAGGTTGAAGATAACGAATAGGAAATGAGAGATGAGGGTTTAGAGCAGAGGTTAGAAAGAGAGTGAGAAAATTTAGAGGGAAGAGAGAAGTAGAGAGAGAAGCGGTTTTAAGTAGGGAAGGAGAAGTTAGGCGCACGATAGCTAATAAGAGTTTGAGAAAATGTGCAGTGGCGCAGGATAGTAGTACCACGTGTCACAAAAGGGAACGCGCGTGCGCAGGCCTATGCGCGCGTGTGCTTGTGAAGTCCTAAGCCGGTCACTGTCAAGTCGACTTCCTCATAAATGGTGAGTCAGTGAAAGGACGGGCGCACGTTAGCAGAGTGACGTGGCCGAATGGGGAATGCGCGTGCGCAGTCTTTGCGCGCGCGTGTGTCAGCGAAAAGAGGCTGACGGCTGTCGCATCACCTTCCTCATTAAATGGTGAGCAGACATACGTGAGACGCGCTGTCATTAATTGCAGTTTGCATTAAATGACAATGGGACATGCGTAAGGGTAAAAAGGTAATTTCCCAAGAAAATTCAAAAAATAAAAGCGCGGGAAAATTTGAATTACACAAGTACCCTTGTGACTCAGCGTTGACTTTTCAGTCAAGGACCTATGTGCAAAATGTAATGAATAGAACACTTACCTGCGGTCCATGATGATTTGCGCATGGATAGTCATGCGCAGCGCATTGATAGCGCAGAGATTCCATAAATCTCAGAACTGTTGTTTCATGCGCAGACAGTTATTTGTGCAGGAGTTGCATAGGGCGCATGAAACTTAACCTATTTTGCACACTTTATCAAGCAAATACATTAGTGTCAATAAATTATGTGGACAAGTTAGCTAAGATTAAGCATACCCATTTCTCCTTTCAAGAGATCACTTGTTAATTCTTGAGGAAATGATATTAGATGTTGATGAGCTTGATAATAGTGCTTGGTAGGATTGAAAAACTGCTATGGTGGACATATTATCGCAGAGAGTTGGATAATTCTTATCATGAATCCCATAGTCCACAGGTTGTTGCTTCATCCATAAGATTTGGCAGCAGCAGCTTTCACCGGCAATATATTCTGCTTCAGTAGTGGAGATGGACACAGCAGCTTGTCTCTTGCTTGCCCATGCTAAGTCGATTTCCAAGGAAATGACCAGTTCCACTTGTGCTCTTCCTATCAATTGTGCACGCTGCGTAGTCCACATCTGAATAACCTACAAGTTTAAAGTTCGAATCTTTGGTGTACCAAAGTCCAAGGTTAACAGAGCTGAAAATATATCTAATACTTTTTACAGCAGTTATGTGTGCTTCAGAAGAATTAGCGTGATAGTGCGCACATATCCAGTCAACATAATATCTTGGCCAGCTAGCAGAAGATAAAGGAGAGTTAATCATACCTAGATATAGTCTGATCAACTTTACCTTTTAAGTCTGTTAAATTTGTTGCTTGTGGCCATTGGAGTGTCGTATGCTTTTGCATTTTCAAGTCCAAATTTCTTGATTAAGTCCCTTGTGTACTTGGCTTGATTTATGAAGATGCCATCATTTAATTGCATGATTTGAAGCCCGAGGAAGAATGTGAGTTCTCCCATCATGCTCATTTCAAACCAGCTTTTCATTTGCTTTTCAAAGCGCTTACAAAGAGACTCATTAGTAGAACCAAATATAATATCATCGACATAAATTTGAACGAGTAAGGAGTGATCATTATACTTAGCAATAAAAAGAGTTGTATTGATTTTACCGCACTTGAAGCCTTTCTCTAGTAGGAATTTTGATAGCGTATTGTACCATGCTTTTGGAGCTTGCTTAAGACCATACAAAGCTTTCTTGCTTTGATTCTGTGATTCTTCCATTCCCATCCATCTTATTTCCGAACACCCATTGAAGTGCTAAATAATGGTTAAGCTTTTCTTGCACTTCTTGCATAGCATCAATTCATCTTAGAATATGGAGCACTCTATCAATCTTCTTTGATCCGACATGAGAGATAAACGAATGCTACACCGCAAAGTTTGATGCTCTCAATGTGCGAATCCCTATATTGTGATGATAGGAATACGAAGATCAATGGGTATTTTATTTACTTCAGCATCACGATCATCAAAGGTGATTTGTTGAAGTGGAGAAACATCATGCGCAGAAGGAGGTGTTTGCGCATCAGGAGTTGCAACTTCAGGCGCAGCATTTATAGTATGCGCATGATATGGACTGATTCTGAATCTGCTTGATCTATGTCCTGCGCAGGAATAGAATTACTGCGCACCTGTCTAAAAAGCTCAGCAGAGTCATCAGAATCATTGGGAGCCAAATGTGGCTCAAGGAGAGAATGCTTATCAAAAAGTAGCATGTACAGATACTAAAATGACTAGAGATTTATCTTATTAAGATCATGAAAAGCTTATAGACTGATTGGCATACCCAACGAAAATACCTTCATCTGCTTTGGCGTCGAATTTTCCTTAATAGCGTTTGCAGCCAAAGAACTTTGAAGAAAGCGATGTTGGGCGCTCTTCCTCTCCATAGCTCATATGGAGTCTTGTTGTAGGCTTTGTTGATGAGGGATCTATTCTGAGTAAAGCAAGCAGTGTTGACAGCTTCTCCCCAGAAATACTTTGGAAGCTTAGCTTCTGCTATCATTATTTTTCTAGCCTCAATCAACGTGCGATTCTTTCTTTCCACAACGCCATTTTGTTGAGGAACTCCAGCAGCAGAGAAATTGTGATCGATACCATTTGTTGGTTCTTTGTTGGTTCTCACAATATTGAGTGACATCGTTGTTCATAAATTCTGTTCCATTGAAGTGTCGAACTCTATTGATGTCTTCTATGTTTGGAGATTAAGGAGAACAACCAGGATATCATAGAGATACCACAGGTTGGTCCAAAGCTTCGCGGTAGGAGCGGTCCAAACACATGAGGTGAAGCGGATGTAAGCGATTTGACATCGGAGCAATCTTGCTGGAGGAAAACTGCTCAGGTTGCTTACTAAGCTGGCATGGTGCTTATACCATTGCTAGCTGCTTTCACTTAAGCTTATTGCTACAAAACAAGGATTAGTAAATAGAAATTATAGCGGTAAGATCAAATAGATTAGAAATTGGTCTTACGAGTCCTTGTGAGCAAAGTTAGTCCAGAAACGCCATTTTTGGTGTAACATAGCGTTGAAGTGATATGGCATTCCAGAACTTTATCTCATAATTGTGATATGGAGAGCAGGTTGCTTGAGACTTAATCTTTTATGATTAGTCCAAATCCAATTATGTGCCCTTTGTTGTTGTCACCATATATTACTGAGTGATCTCTTCCTTCGTGCGCACCTTTAAGAGTGTTGACATCTCTAGTAGTGTCTAGAATCCACTGTCGATATCAACTGAGCTTGAGAGATCGCAGTGAAGTAGATCTTTTCTGCTTGTTGAAACATTAACTTGCGCTCTACAGCAGAGTTATCTTTTAAGATCAGCACACTTTGAGAGATTCCTTGCGCGGCTGCGGAGTTGGTGATGATGCAGCTTCTGTCAAGTTGGCTCTGGCAGATAAGTGCTTGTCATTCTGTCTGCTTTGTGAAGGTATCCTGTTTCCACTGGAGTGAAGGGATCTTTCTTTGATTGTCCTTGGCGCATGCTTAGGTTCCATTTCAGAAACAACTTTTGAATCATTGTCAGCATTTGCCATTAAGCAGAGCAGTCTATCCTCAGAGTCAGCATCGTTGTCTTCAGTTCCAAGTCTCTGAGTCCTTAGCTCCTTCTCTGCGTAGTTCTCTTCATCAACCATTCTGCACTGCTTTGATGCTTTGTACGCAGGGTTGATTTTCCTTGTACTCAAATTTTGAAGGAGGCATTGAAGCGTAATGTCTTGGCTTTCTGCATAAGACCAAGTCATCTTTCTTTGAGTCTTTATGAGAGAGAATACGGATCTTTGCTTGAGAATCCACCAGGTTTGGAGAGCTTTCTGAATTTGATCTGAGGTTTGAGCAGGCGCAGGAATATGTGAAAAGTTAGCCATTGCCCTAGATTTGAAGCCATATTGAATCGGCACCCAAGCTGTTAAGCTTGAAAAACAGAAACATGTTTTATGAAGGTGTTCGCTCTGATACCACTTGTTGGTCCCTAAAGGGGAAACAAGGGTGTGAAAATCGCTAGAGGGGGGGGGGTGAATAGCGTTTTAAAATTCTTTTCAAACCCTTTTGCAATTCAATGGCAGATGCGCACAACTCTTATTTTGGCTAAGTATAGCGCGCGGTAAGAGTGTGAAATGCACAGCGGAATTTAAAGCAACACTGCGCAGGGTATACTGCACAGGGTAAAAACGCACGCGCTAAGTATGAGGCTAAAGAGTGGCGCAAAATGGGATTCTAAGGCAAATGAGCAATAACGATTACAACATCAAAGAGTGGCAATCTGAAAGATCAAACAAAGCAGTTCATAAAAAGTTAAGCAGGGAATATGCAATAAGTAATGAACACGCTATTTGGAGAGGTTCGATCGATGAAAGATCTACATCCTCTACCAAGATGGTTAGTCTTGGATTTCTAATGGAGATCTTATTATATGAGAGAGTATTACAAATTACAACATTTGAGCTCAATACTAACTCAAGATCTATTATCTATGAAGAACAAATCCTAGACTAAACCAGTGTATCTCAAGAAGTTAGATCAAAATGATCAAAGCTTCAAGAGGTGTGTGTGTGACAGAAATTCTGGGCTCTATGAATATGAAAGATGAAGAGCACCAAGAATTCTGGTGATATAGGCTTTGTGATATGAGCAGGAGTTTTGAAGGTTTGAAGATCTTGAAGACTGTTCTAAAGAATCTGGAAAAACTAAGCAGCAATATTCAGATCTTCATGGTTTCTCAGTGAAGCATGAAACTCGAGCTCTGAAGCATAGTGGCCAACAAGAGGGGCTTGATCAAAGGTGATGATCAAGGGCCGATGAAAAGGGCTAAATCCAAAGGCTGCTTGGAAATGAAGATGAGCAAGCTATTTATAGCTGAGAGCTTGAATATAGCCGTTGGAGCTCTGAGCAAGGACAATGAGCTGGCACAACATGATTGGCGCGCAGCTGTCCTTTATAGCCGTTGGGGCTCTGATCAAAGATGATGACCTGGCACAATATGATTGGTGCGCATGTATATAGAGCCGTTGGAGACTGAGCATGAAGACCAGTTTCAAAAGCTTCTTCTAGAAGGTTGACAGCTGTCTTCTCTTGAGAAATTTCTTTGAAGCATGTCTCCACCAATGGTTTTGCTGAGTGTGCTTATTTTGTCGTTTGTGCACACCTCAGCTTTTTAATAAGCGTGCATCTTCTAAGCGTTTTCCAAACTTTCTAGAATGTGAGATCAGGAGATGAGGAACTTGACCAAGGTTGTGTCCGCGCACCAAAGGCATGCGCATTGCCGGCGCGTATGGATTCAGCGCATGAGCAGCATGCGCACCATGCTTGGTCACAAAGAGATCTCTTGAGAGTTTAGGAAGAAATATCTTGAAAATTGAGCAGGGTCAAGGTCTGCGCAAAGATATCTATGCGCAGTGGCGACCTGCGCAGAGAACATTCTGCGTAGCGAAATGAATCCTTGCTTAGGTGATCTTCGATCTTTAAAGCTTCAAGTCCTATCATCTAAGCCTATACTATAAAAAGGACTTAGCTAAAAATTAAAGTTATAAACTTCTTTACATGAGATCCTAAAGTCCATAAAAATACTCATAGGTGATGGTATCAATCATTTCTAACATAAATAGGATGGTTAAGTGATAAGCATACCCAACAAACAACAACAATATCAATAGGGTGGATAACAAAGGACGGTAACATTCGCAGAACGGAATAGTTTTTTTAAAATACTATCTAGCCACATAGATAGTTTACTTTAACAAAACAGAGATTGGGAATCCGAAACAAAGGATTGAAATCAAACACTACTAAGAGTGTAATCCCTTACCTTAGCCTTGCGTTTTACTTGCTCTCTTACTCCGATTGTACAATCTACAAATATGAAATAGTCTAGCCTTAGACATAAGAAAAATACTATTTTACTTCCGTCCCAATTTACTTCTTTTTACTCGATTAACCCCATGATTTAGTTATCTATAACCTCTTTCATAGTTAACCAATAACCTTAAGAATAACTACAACACCCCTAGGGTTTTTATTAATCCATTCCAAACTCTCAATTTCACTATATGAATTACACACACTGATTTCACACTTTTTGCACACACTTACTGAGTACACCTACTGACAGACACACCACTCACTCTGATACACCCACACTCTGGTACACCCACACACACTAAAACACCTTCAACACATACACACACAGTGCATAGAACAACACACACAAACACGCACTTATCTCTCTCTCTCTCTCACACACACACACACACACACACACACACAACACACACACGCAGCACACATACGCACGCACGCACACACACACACACACACACACACAGTTTCTTCATTCCTAGCCCCAAATTGACCAATGCCCTAGTTGATCAATCACCATCTTATGGTTTCTTAATTCAAAAATTTGATTAACAAAGATGAAGAGGAGGGTTTAAGGGTTCTAGGATTACCTTTTGAGAAATCGATCATTCCTCTCTTTCTCTCTTCTTCTTCTTCCTCCGCGTCACTCTGTCTCTCCCTTTCCGCGCCTCCTCTGCGCCGCCCCTTCCCTTTTCCCATTTTTTTTTCTTTGCGGTAGAGAATAATGCTAGGGGTTTAAGAGAGTGTATTTATTTTAAATAGGGTTTTCCCAAATCCCTAATGTAAAAGGACTCTTAATCCTCTTAGTAACAGAATTGGGCTTTCTACTTTAACCCAATAACTAAACTAACTATTATTAAAAGTTCGGCCCAATAATAATTAAGAGCTTTAAATAGGGATGGCAATTTGACCGAACCTGATCCGAACCCGAAGGTGATCCGCCCCGAAAAAGTAGGGTTCGGGTTGTAATTTTCATGACCCGAGCGGGTTAGGGTCGGGTTCGGGTTTTGATATTGACCCGCCGTGATCCGACCCGACCCGCACCCTTATGTACAAAGTCAAGATATTATGTTAGTTAATCATATCATATGTTGTGCAATTTATTTTTATAGTTGTTTTTTAGTGAGGTTTGATGATTTTAAACTAATTTCTATAACTAATTAAAATTTAAGCTTATACATAGATTGGGCCCAAGCAAATATGAGTTAAAATTTTTATAATTTTGTATGCTTCGGGTCGGGTTTGGGTTTCCTTGTCTTCGAGTCGGGTCGGGTTCGGGTCACACCTTTTGCCATTAGGGTCGGGTTCGGTTTTGATGAAACCCGACCCGAACCCGACCCGTTGCCATCCCTAGCTTTAAAATAAAAACTATATAAAGGGTAATTTCGGGTTATTACACCAATTGCTCAAAAAGATTCGAAGCAAAGCCATTGATGTATTTCCCATATGAATAAAATATGATTTCTTTCATGTTCACTTCCATTTTGCTGCACAAAATATTTTCAAATACAATTAAGAAAGCATAGGCTTTGAAATAGGTGAATGATAATATGAACAACAGTCTGGCCCTCAAAGAAATTTAGATATAAAACATTGAATGAAACCAAAAAAATAGTAAAATAATTGGGACTCTAAAAATGAGGGATAAGATTTGATGAAAACTGAAAGACTGATGTTATATTTTAGATATTTTGAATTTAAAAATGTGATTAAGAGTTTGTTGATATCATTCAATTGCATTTCTTCTTATAGCCGATATAATCCATAAAAGCATTTAAAAAATTATTTGTGCTTAAATTAGGAAAATATTTAAAACATTAACTAAATTTTAGAGGGAGTGGCAATAGGAATTAAAAAAGTATTTTGGTAAATTATCTCCTAAATTTAAGTTAATTATATAACTTAATCAAATTGACTTTCACCATTAAAAATCAATTTTTTCTTTGTGTTTAAATTTGGAAAAAATTTACAACAATAACTAAATTTAGTAGGAGAGGACAATAGGTAACTACTGATTTTTTTTTGAATACAAATATATAATTAAAATTTTACACATATTTGAAATTTAATAATCTTTTTATTAAAAAAGAACTCATTCATAAAAATTGAGGGTTTTGACATTATGATAGCTCATGTCTATCAAAGCCTTTAAAATTAGGTTAATTTTTAGCTTAAATCTCAAAGTAATCTGCAATATAGCAATTTAATTTATTAAAAGAGAATTAAATTCACAAATTAAAATTAATATGGATATAAATTAGAATAGCTCATTAAGTTTAACTTTAACATTGGATTCTTAGCCTAAATTAAGAATGTTTCAAATCCTTGAATTGTGATGCTTTTTACTGAGTGTTAAGTGAAAGAGATTTGAAATTCAAATTTCAAATATAATGATTAATCAGCCGAACTATTTTAAATGTAGTATATTTGTTTGTTTGTTTTTTTGTGAAAGCATAAAAATCAGGCGGGCGAATTGAATGAAGACACGTGGCTTTCCACGTCACAATTCCACTTGGCGCGATGTGAAGCCTGGAAATGTTTCTGCTTTTACATATTATATAGATTGATTTTATTGAAAGCATGCTATATGTGTTTTGATTCTCAAAAAACGAGATTTGTTATATGGAATAGTTTTGATGTGACTAATTTATTTGACGGTTGCAGTGGATTTGATTATTGTATTTGTGTTGGTCGTCTCCGAGTGCGGGCGCCAACAATTGATTTGATTAGTATTGTTGGACCACTGGACCCGAACATAGTTAGTGCATCAGACTGTGAAATATGATCGATTGATATTCTGTTTATGAAAATTTGAGTCTTATTGGTACGTCCATATTTATAATTTCATGGACTGTGTTATTTGATAATTGTGTTTCTTTGGCTTCTGTGATACTGTGTATCCCCTTTCTTACTGCCCCCCCCCCCCCAGCTCACCCCCCTCCAGTTTGAGTTTTGCAGTTACCATTGATCGAGGTTTGAGACCGAAGAATTGGGACGGATCAGTTTATTGAGAATTCAGGGTGATTAATGATATTTTATACATTGTTTTAGCGATTTTGATATGTAATATTTTGACATTTATGGAAATTAAGTTTATGAAAATTCGGGTCGTTACAGTTGGTATCAAAGCATTGAGATTAGATCTTGAAAGGGAATAAGAACTCTGATATTGAATAGGTTTGGATACTTGAATATTACGATTTTGAGCGGTTAGAAACCTAAGTTTTCTTTAGGGTCAATTAGTAGCCTTTCGTTATGGAGAATTTATGCAGTTGAAGCCTAAAAGAATTAAGAGATGAGAAGTAGATAGAATTCGAGGACGAATTCCTTTTTAAGGGGGAAAGAATGTAGTAATCCTAAAATTTACTAATTTTATTTTAGGTTTTAGTTATAATTTTTAATATTAGTAATGGTTAAATATAATTCTTTGATTGAATTGTGATTAATTTTATTGTGGGCCACTAGGATATGTTAGTATTGGGTTAGTACACATTAGGTAAATATCAAGAGATTATGTTGGGCTGGCCCACTTTAAGTTTTGTTTAGAAAAAAAATAAATAAACCCTAATTGTATTTATACCTTTGTTATTTTAACTAAGAAACAGAAAACAAAATTAAGGAGGTGGTAAGTACGATCGATCTAGGCTGCGGAATGGCGACGGCGGCTTCAAGGTACATCTTGTTGGGTACTAGTAGTATATTTTTAAAACCAAGTTAAGAAATTGTATACAACTTGTAGTAACTTGATGTTTGTGATTTGTGAATGAAAGTAGAATAAACTAAAGAATGAACAAATGATGGATGTACCGAGGAGGCAGTATGGATTATTGTGTGTGTAAAGGCGACGCAAGACTTCGCATTTAAATATGTTCTATTATTGCAGTTATTTGAGGTAAGAGAGACTATACAGTATTGATTGCGTGTCAGTTAATCACGTGATTATTCTTTTCATATCCGTCCCATCGTTGTGCTCCGTTTTATTGATACGCATATTGATTGTTCATTCCAACTTGATAATTGCTTTGATATTGAAATTGATTCGAAAAGTATTGATTTTATTGAAAGCATGCTATATGTGTTTTGATTCTCAAGAAACGAGATTTGTTATATGGAATAGTTTTGATGTGACTAATTTATGTGACGGTTGCAGTGGATTTGATTATTGTATTTGTGTTGGTCGGCTCCGAGTGCGGGCGCCAACAATTGATTTGATTAGTATTGTTGGACCACTGGACCCGAACATAGTTAGTGCATCAGACTGTGAAATATGATCGATTGATATTCTGTTTATGAAAATTTGAGTCTTATTGGTACGTCCATATTTATAATTTCATGGACTGTGTTATTTGATAATTGTGTTTCTTTGGCTTCTGTGATACTGTGTATCCCCTTTCTTACTGGGCCCCCCAGCTCACCCCCCTCCAGTTTGAGTTTTGCAGTTACCATTGATCGAGGTTTGAGACCGAAGAATTGTGGCGGATCAGTTTATTGAGAATTCAGGGTGATTAATGATATTTTATACATTGTTTTAGCGATTTTGAGATGTAATATTTTGACATTTATGGAAATTAAGTTTATGAAAATTCGGGTCGTTACAACTATTCCTTTCACTCATTCTCTCTCGTACTTTACTTTTATACTCACAACGCCAATCAATTTGCTATTCCTTCCCACTCATTCTCTCTCTTCTACTTTACTTTTATACTTACAACACTTACATCACTTCCATCATTTCTTAATCTCCGCGTAAATGGGAGGGTGGACATATACTCGAATACGGAGGGAGTAAGTTGTAGTGACATTTGCCTTGACAAGAGTGACCATGTCCTCGACTTAGACCTTATTCTCATACTCTTCCTAGAGAACTACCACCACTCCGGTATCTTTCAGAACTTCCAACTTGGGTGCATTTGTTTTTTTTATTGAGTCAATGAATAAGAGAGGCATGTAATGCTTGTACCCTTACTACGAACTAAACAAGTGATGGTGAACTGCCATTTCCTCAAATCTTGTCATAGTTGCTCAAATCCAGGTGCGAGTGTCACGAAAATATCCTTCACTGTGTCTAATCTTCATTTTTTTGTTTAGATGAATTCATTCACTTATCAACTGAAGTATTCAACTCAAATAGTCTAAAAATACTTTTAAAACACAATCAGTTTTTTTTAGAAGTTCATACTTGCACCTCAGTGATAATTTTTACAGTTTTCTCCTTTTCTTCTACTTTGCCAAAATGTCACACGGTTAATTTAATGTAGTTGCTGTAGCAATATTTTTAACGACCACATCATTGCCTCCTTGATAGAAATTGTTGATACTAATATAGTAATCCGAATTGGATACGCCATCAATCATAATGTTTCTCATCTAAGTCAGGAATTTAAGGCTTACTAGCACCATCTTGCATGCCTTTTTATAGGCGTACTTGTGCTAAAGAATGATGAACTTAAATAAGAAAATGAAAAGACTCATCATTGTATATAGACTGATTTATCTTGACTCAAAACAATGAATGTAGATTGGTACAATGAATCATGTGCATTAATCTAAAATACCGAAGAACTAAGATAATAGTTATCTCCTAGAATAATTACCATTATTCAAACAGATACAAAAGTTCTCGCGTTTATTATAATCTCAAAGGGAGGGAACTATTACAAAAACTATGGTTTTTATAGTCCATTGTTTAGCTCATACATCAAGCTGTTCTTCGCACACTTATGGAACAAGAACAATTTGGCTCAGTTACAAAAGGAAAAAAGAAAAACAAGAACAGAAAAGTACAAAGAGATCACATTAGAATTAAGACATCTAAGTGCGATGAGAAGTCGTCGAATTGAGGGGTTTTATTAGTTCATCTGGATTGAAAATTTCTCAGAAACAAACCGCAACAAAGGGCCTTCAGACACAAGCTGAAGGAGGCACCTTTTGTATGCCTTGACGTTGTAATTCCACCAACACACTGTCAAGGGCTGGAGGTTTCAGTCCAAGAGGAAGTGGCTGCCATGGCTTTGATAATATATCTCCAATTGCTGCATCTATGCTCTCCTTGGACTGTTTCAAAAATTGCATACTTAATTATATGCGCAAGGGTATAAATAAAATGTACTCCCTCCGTCCCTGATTAAGAGTTCTACCTCTCATTTGCACGGAGATTAAGAAATGGTGGAAGTAAAGTAAGTGTTGTGAGTATAAAAGTAAAGTAGGAGAGAGAACGGGTGAGCGGGAATAGTAAGTTGATTGGTTTTGTGAGTGGTAGGAGACAGAATGAGTGAGATGAATAGTAAAGATTTTTTTGCCATTTTAGGAAAGAGACTCTTACTCTGAGACGTACCAAAATAGAAAGTATGTGGGACGGAGGGAGTAGTAACTTTTCTTTTCACTTTTTTTTTTTTTTAATGCCTACTTTACCTTGTTGATGTTTTAGATAAAGTTAACAATTAATGATTTCCCAATATGTTCGTTTTGTTTGTCCAACTTAATGAAATGTCACTTTTGAGAGATTCCATAAGGTTGATATCAACTAGACACACATCAAAAATTGACAGACTTTTTTGAGAAATGCACAAGAAGTTTGATAAAAGTAATTTTCCATTCCCTTAGTTTCTTAATAATTGAATGTATTTTAGTATATAGAAAAGAGGCAGACATAAGTATTCTTATAAATTTGTCAAATTATAACTATCCGCATGAAATGTTAAAGTTATTATACAAAATTTACTTATAACAAATAACTTTTGTATCGAGTAAAGATAGTCACACTTTGATTTTCATAATCATTTCAATTAAACATTAATAAAAATCTATGAACATTAATTAGTCGCATGTAGTTCCAACAAGTATTTTTTTAACAATATTCAAATTATTTCCTTTTAAAAACAATATTAAATTATATAATAAAAATAATTAACTGTTCAATAAAATTTGATCAAACTAATATCTATCAAGTTGATCATTACTTTTTTTTTTTTTGAAAGTCAACCTATATATATTTCGGAAACAGTGATGTAGAACATAATTTTATTTTTCATCCTTGTACCGTTTGAATATCAATTTAACTTACCGACTCAATATAGCATAATGCATAAAACCAGTTAAAAAAATTCCTTCAAATTTGAAATCTTTGAGGTACAATCCAAAGATGACATTATGGGTACTTTCTAGTTTTGATTCCGTGACACAAAAGTTAAAGAGTAGGGTTAAGGTAATGCTTACGGGATGAAAGTCGAACGGAGGGTGGGGGCCACCGGACTGTCCAACCGGAGGAGGTGTCGGGAGGTTGGCAACGGCGGAGTCTACTTTGTACATGGGATGGGGTGGAATTCCTGGCACTGGAACATGTGGGGTTGGATATCTCTGTATAGAATAAATCGTTTAACCAAGTTCAATAATAGGATCCAAAAAGAAATGCCATTTCGTTCTCATGTCATTTTATGTATATGTATCATTTCAAAAAGAGTAAGGAATGATTACTTACTGTGGCCATTGGTTGTGGGAAATAATTTGCCCCTTGGGGAAGGGAATTAGGAACCTACATAACAACAAAATAAATAAGTTGGCATGTGAGGCGAAGAAACATTTGTGGTGGTGGGGTGGGATGGGGAGGGAGAAGCTAAGATTTTTATTTTATTTTATCACTTTTGTGTTTTTGTGTATTAGCACTATGGGGTAAGAAGAAGCGAGAGGCCCAAGTGAGAGCGTGGGCTAGACTGGGCCGGCAATGGATTATGTTGGAGGTTCCACCTTAAAACCAATTGGTGATAAGGGGAGTAACTCTTCAAGTCTATATACTGGTCCATGTTTCTCTCTTTAGAAGATGTGGGATAATTGTCTCTTACAAGTGGTACCAAAAATCTGAACTCGTAGGGTGCCATTGTGTATAGAGAGAGGGGGGGTGGAGAGAGACTTACACGTTGGTGGTGCGAGTGCCAGAAACTAGGGTTTGATGGTGGTGGAGGATGGGGAGGAGGCGGTGCCCATGCAATAGGGGGCATATGAGGTGGTGGAGAAGGCGAAGGGGCCATGTGTTTTGGCCACACCGGCATAAGGGAGAGATCAACCGGGGGATGCCCCCAAACGTGTAAGGGTCTAAAGTGAGGCACGGGTTGCATTGGAGGGAAGCCCATAGTCGGTGGTACTACTGGTGCCAACCAAGGACTCGTATCTCTCTTGTTTCCACCACCTCCCGGGGCGGTGCTACCGTACATCTGCCGTCTCTGGCTCCAACTTGCTGCCTCAGCTTCTCTTGCCAACAAATGTTTCCGATGTGATCTATATTTCTGCAAAAGATTCATAGTAGGATTCAAATACTTAGCCTCCTTTACCATTAGATTAGTCTAACTTCGACTTTTTTCATAGTCAACTTTGAAATGTGATAAAAATATTTAAAAATGTGATAAAAATATTTTATGTAAATGTAATATTTTTCATAAAATTTTAAACATTATTATTGATAGTATTATTATGGTCTAATAACAATTTAAAATTTTCATGAGAATTCAATTTATTTATTTTTTGTTTTAAGATCAATCACATTGAGCACTAAATTCAAAATGTGACAATCTATTCCTGACGAAGGGAGTACTATTCATTGTTAGGGTTTTCAAAAATATTTTATCTTTCAACTTTCTTTATCGCCAATAAAAATAGACACATTATGAAAAAAAATATACTGTAAGAAAATTAATCTTAGAAACCTTGACGATTGTGATGAATCGTTCTTATAGATTGAAAAAAAAGGTAATAAAGAGGAAATGAAAAATATGAATCTATCTTTCCAGTTCCATCCAACATGTAACTTAACATATTCATAATTAACATTCTTCATTTCAAAATAAGCAAGAGTGCTCTCATTTTGTTCATACGAACACTTGTTTTGAGAAAATATAAGAACAAAAATAAAATAAAAATCCAAACTTTGAAACCCTAGCTAGTTAATCATTCTCAATTAACAGAAGGAAAATAATCAAGAAGAAATAAAATTGGAAAATATGTACAGAAATAGGAATATAAAGAAAGAAAGGTATGTATATACTATAATACTCCCTCCGTCTCAGTTTAAGGTTCTTAGTTTGACTATGCACGCTTATTAAGAAACCATGGCAAAAACAAATGAAATGAGTCAACCAAAATTAGAGAGTGAAAGATATAAATGTCCAAAACACTATTTATGAACCAAGTGGGTGAAAGTAAGTAAGGTAAATAATAGTTTTTTTGCAATTAAATGAACTTTTTGAGGGCAAGATTCTTCAAAACACTATTCATTTTTTTCCATTTATGGAATAAAGCACTAAGAACCTTAAACTGAGACGTACCAAAATGGAAAATAAGAACCTTAAACTGGGACGGAGGGAGTAGTATACCTGAAGATGACTAGCAATATTATGGCGAGTAAGACAATCAATTCCCATAAGCTCCAGAATTCTGGAAGGGACTGCCTTGTCCACTCCTAGCTGCTCCACTGCTTGCACAAATCTCCTGTGTAGCTCTGGTGTCCAATCCACCTTTTTTTAATTTTATTTTCACACATTTCAAGAAACATTCAGTTAACTCATACTGTATTTATATATCCTATATGTATATTTCCATAAAATAATATAGTTTCTTAATACGAAAAGTCACAAAATTTTATTCACAAAATCTTTTAATAACGATAAATGTTAATCGTCGTTTTCATCATACAACAACCGGATCACAAACCGTGTAGCTAATCAGTAACTGAAACTGTAATTTTCTTGTATCCTAGTATTACTCAGTAGAGATACTTGTCTCTATTTCACTTTTACCGTACTTGATGCTGTCTGATCTATAAATAGTTACTCCTAAGTACAAAAGATATAAATATTGTCAGATTTCTCGTGAGGCCTTCTCAAGCCATGAGTATGTGAAAAACAATGAATTAGTGGAACAAAAAAGAAGAAGAATTGTTCTTATCTATTTCAACCCTTAAATCAGAATAATTCCTTTCTTTCTATCACGGTTTTCTCACAGTTTTCCATTCTAGTCGTCTAATCCAACCGTAGACCAGAGATATATAATTCCTTTCTATCACGGTTTTTTCACACCGTTGGATAAAAGTTTAGGGTTCAACTCAAAACCAGTGACAGTTAGAAGATTTACCCGTAATCTATATATACCGAATGCATAACTCATTAATTTCAGATGTATATATGATAAATGCTTTAGCATTTACGACTATAGAAAGTAGTTTGGTACTTTACTCGAACCAGATATGAACATCTAAAACTAATTGATACTTATTTGAGTGAATTCTTCAAATCTATATACTGGTCAAGTCTATATATCCGTCAATGTTTAGTTAATTAATTTGATCAAGTCGTTAATTTTATATATTTATCTGTCAAATGTTTAGTTATTTAATCTGATGACAATTAATGAAAAGTAGTGAGTAGTTGCTAGGTTTTCATTTGCAACTATTCTAAACCATGTTTAAAGACCTAATTATCATGTACCTTAACTTTTCTCTTCCCTTGAGAATTCTTGGATTGTCCAGAAGAAGACGATGATTTTCTCCCTTCTTTTCGTGATGGATTACCCGATTCATCTCTCTTGCTCACAATCTCTTCCTCTTGAATCAAGCACGAACCCGTCCCGGAAACCTTATCTTGATGATCAGATACTTCCTTTCTTGATGAATTCACATCATCCAACATCTTTCTATCACCTGATATGTTGTTAAACTCCGATGAATCCTCACCGCCGCTGACTGAGAAATCAGCAAGAATTTCTGGGTCCATTTCCAAATCCGGCAACACATCTCCATCATCATGCATCCCAACAAAAAGATCCGCAAAATCAATGCTTTCAAGTAAATTCTCATCGGAAAAGTCCGGGAAATCGTCTGTAAACCCATCCATTCCTCCCCCTCTATCATCTTTTCTGTTCTCCAAAGGTGACACCACAGCTAGCATTAGCATTACAAAGGTGACACCCAAATCCCCAACTCCACAAACACACACTAGTGGTGAACTACGTGATTTTTTGTTTGCATGCAAGAAAGAGGGTTTTTATTGATGTGGTACTAGTAGTAAAGAAAAGGGTTTCTATTTCTTGGAAAGTTTGAGATTTTTCAGGTGGTATTAATTTTCTTGGAATGTTTGAGATTTTTCAGGTGGTAGGAAGGTGGTACACTAGTGGAAAAGGAAAGGGTTTTCTTTTTTCCGGGAAAGTTTGAAAATTGTCCGGTGGAATTGAAGGGTAATGGGAAAAATGACAATAAGTATTGATGGAACTGATTGGGGGGTAGATTTGTTGGTATATTGAAGATGATAGAAAGTGGGGCTGGGCCTGGGGTGGAGGGTGGTGGGGGGTGGGGACAGTGTGTGACTGTGTGTGTGTGTTTTTGTGGTGAGGTTGATAACCACCACAACAAATTGAGTTGAGGTCTCTTAGTTTTGTATTTATGCATTCGTTTTTATTGTTTTTTTTTGGCTTCATAATTGAATAATAATAATAATAATAATTCCACTGATTTTGTGGCTTGTGGATGCCCTTTTTTAGAGTTTGAAAAAAAATCTCTCTTTGTAATGGAGTCTCGTGAGTTGTTTTAAATGTTGGATATGGAGGAGAGGAGAGAGAAGATTAAGGTCAAGTTGCTGTCAGTGTGTGTTTGAGAGAGAAAGGGATAGCAAGTGGTAGGGTTGGAATTGAATTGATATGTATCAATTGAGGTCAATGTATATCTGTTGTACAGTCAAAAGAAAGCTACGTTATCAACCAGAATTTAACCATAATTTAATTAAATAAAATGGACTCTGATATGCAACTTTATGTATACATCGGAGCTATGTAAATGTCCCTTTTCTTGCAATGAGTTATTAAATTCGAGTAACATATGTAGATGTGAGGTTGGTTGAGTCAATTTCGCCATGGAAGAAGAGCGATAATATCCTAACTTGAGTGAACCGACCTTACCATATATATATATATATATATATATATATAGCTAGTCTCCCACGAGAACACCTACATCCGTCTTTTCTATGAGACGAGTTTTTTACCCACCAAACCTGACCCATTGAACCGGATCCATGATCCATGGGGCATAACCTGCCACGTTGCAACCACCCATTGGCACAGGAAAAGAAAACATATTGTTTTTTTTTTTTTTGCTTTTTTTTGCTTTTTTTTTTTTTTTTGAGTTTTTATATTTTTTTTTTCGGCTTTTCCGTCGTTTACCAAAAGTAATAATTACCATAACTTAATGTAATGACTGTATACATATAAAGTAATATTGTTCATAAGTAAACGTAACACCTGTTTTACAAAAACAAACGCTCGTTTTACCTATTTTTTTCAAACGTAATACTAACTATAATTACGTGTAACCCAAACAATATCTAAATGTAATTATCATTTATACTGAAATGTAATAGTGCTTTTGCAAAAATGCAAAATATTTTGTATTTTGATTTAATCTATATATATAATAAAAGAGACTTTTTATGTGTTCCCACAATAAGCCACATGGAATTCCATGTCATAATTCCATGTGGCATTCTACTTAACCACATCCAATAAAATTGTGACAAACATGTTAAAATTGCATCCTTGTTCAAATTTCAAAGTGCCTAAAATATATCAACAAAAAGTACATTTTATTTTAAGTCATTTAAGATAAATAATTGAATTATTCACTATATTTATTTAAATTATATACAATGAATTGACCCCATTGCCCATCAACTTTAATCTAATTTAAGTCAAGTGTTTCCTAATCCTAACTATTCAATTTTTAGTCATATCATTTTTCTATTCCGTTAGGTCAGTTTTAATTTGCTTAATTAAAACAATTGCTTTAAATTAAAATATAAAATAAATAGCTAAGAAAAAACAGTCCACACATTCAATATAAGAACTATATGTTATCATAATATTTGATTTTTAAAAAGCTCCTTTCTATAAATAAGAAAACAAGTTATATAAAATATAAAATGTTTATCAAAATAACAATCCACACATTCAATATAAGAATCATACGTTATCGAAATTCAATAGCCTTAGCTTACGGAACTGGAATTTTGTGACAAAAATCCCGTGCAATTTGAAGTTCATATATTTTTTTAATCTCAGTACTTAAAGATATATAATCCCATATGGCTAATCTCAACAATTTATTTCTTGAATTTGTGATTTGTAGGCTTTAAAAATATTTTGTATCGCCTTATAAAATGATATTTTATTCATCCAATATAATTGTGAATTGATTTAGTCAATTTGACTAAATTAGGATTAAAAATATATAAAGCTTAATTATTCTCATAATTTTTTATGTTTTTATAATGATGCATCAATTAAAAGTTTTAGAATTTTAGGCGTATAAATGTAATTTCTATAATATTTTAACATTAACTTTCAAATGCATGCATATTATTAAAATTTCATTGCTTTCGCCGTAAAATAATGTTTGTTTTTCATTTAGAGGACATTTTAATTTACTTTCCTTTTAAAAGTTAATGATGAAGATGAATAATATTTAGGGATGATTAGAAAATAGACATACTTTGTGGAAAAATATTTTAAAAATAAAAATACATCTTGGAACAAAAGGAAATGTAATTTTAATTGTCAATTTTATTCAAATAAACTTAAATAATAATTTTTATATAAAAAGATAGATGTCATTAGCAAGCACACGAATTAAAAGGATTGCACACCACAATAACGGAGGCTCATCTCAAACATGATGATTAGTATACTAACAAAATGTGACATTCGCACTACAGCTACAAATGAACTACTCTATTCGTCACAAACTAATCGTTACTAAAAGCGAATGCACGGGGATTAAGAAAATATGTTGGAAAAGCAAATATTGTGAGTGAGTAGGAGAGACACAATAAGTTAGTGGATAGTTGTTGTGAGTGGGTAGGAGAGATAAAATTGAACATTTTGGGTAAGTAGCAATTAGTATGGGACGCCCAAATTGATAATAAGTAGCGATTAGTTTGGAACGAGGAAGTATTCGAAGAAAATGAATTTTTTTAAAAAGCCACTAAAATCCTAATAATCACTTCCCTCTTCCTCCGATCCCTTGTGTTTAGCCCAAAAAACTCTTCATAATATTCTATAGTCTCTCCTTTATTAATTTTTATTGTCTCTTGCTAAGCACCAATGTTCAAACCACTCCCCCAACCAAAGAAATTAGAGTTAATAAATAGATCTAAAAAATGTTCGCGACGGGTAAGGCGAGTGAGAAGGAAGGAGCATGAGACAAAAATTGGAAGGGGAAGGAAGAAAAAGAAATAGTAGTAAAGGTTTTTCAGATTTTTAAAAATTATGACTTCAAATTGAGACACGCTATTCTCACATATATTAAAAAAGATGTAACAACCATCACATAAAATCTGTAGTTCAAGTGAAAGAAAGAAACTTGATTTTCAGTCGAATGGAGATAATTTTTCTTTCTTTTTTGTATTTGTTAGTGGTGGTGGAGGGAGGACAAACGAAGAGAAAATTAATTTATGCATTTTCTGTATTCATTTACTCTATATTTTAAAAGTAATTTTTATACACCGTCGACTATCGACGGGATACTGCCTAGTTTTTGAAAGAAAGTAACATTTGAAAAGTAACAACTCATATACATGAATGTAATTGTTTATACAAGTAAATGTAACACTTTAATAAAAGAAATTATAACATATTTCTATAGATAATGTAATACTTTTACATGTAATACTAATCAAGTGTTTTTAGCTCTAAAAATGTAAAAGGTTGAATTATTACTTTTTCTATACATATGTGTTACAATTATGTATAAACACTGTTACATATAAGTAACACGTTCGTTACATTTTAGTTGTAATAAGCATTACTTTTGGCAAACGAAGAAAACATAAAAAAAACACTGTTACTTTTCTGTATATATGTATTACTTTTATGTATACAAACTGTTACATATAAGTAACACGTTTGTTACATTTAGTTATAGTAAATATTACTTTTGACAAACTGAAAAAAAAAAAATATAAAAAAAAATAAAATAATAAGGCTTGTGGGTCATGGGTCAAAAATTACCCGTCTCTACTATGAGACAGGTCATGATGTTCTCATACAAGTTTTTGTCTACCACAGATCTGGTATAGCTGCTATTAACACCGAGATGCTACAACAATCGATCATAGTTTATTCTACATACTCCTTACCTCTCAAAATAATATTTTTCATTTCTTCAAAATTTCTCCTTATTTATATAATTTGAGCTTAAAATTGCACAAATCAAAGTTTTTTTTTTTTTTTTTTTTTAAGCAAAATAATTTAATTGCATTCCAAACAAACATTGAAATGACTCACCACAAGATTTGGAGGCTCATCCCAAATAGTGTTGTTATACAATCGTCGAACAACATGATTTTCAGTACTTGTTGAAAGAAAATCATGATAGAGAAAAGTATTGGTTGCAAATTCACTATTATCTATTTCTAATTTGCCCAATGGCTTGCAAACCACCAATAAAATGAAGCCCATCACGTTTCCTTGTGTGTCCTTCATGTTCGCTCCATTGTCCCGGTTTTGATGAATTTCGCTTCTTACTATAACTTGGGACGCCCAAATGCTACTCCAATTAACACTTGGAAACTGCCACACACGGGCATTCAAAGGATCATTTGTCCGATAAGATTTAGCTTTGATAACAATAATCGTTAAAGCATTTGGATTGACGAGTAGATGCCAATTTTGGTCCCAAAGGGGCAACAAGGGTATAAAAATAGCTAGAGGGGGGGGGGTGAATAGCTGTTTTGAAATTCTTTTCGTACCCTTGATAAACTCAATTGCAAATGCGCACTTTATCAAATAAGCGTTATGAAATGCACCTAAGTGAGTGAGTAAAATGCACAGCGAAATTTAGTTATGTAAATAGGCGCAAATGATAAAGGGGGCGCACACACACTCTAAGTACTTTGGTTCAAAGTGAGTGAAAGATGGAACTAAGGCAAATGATATAACAAACACAACACAATTCAATCCAATCAATCTACAATGATTAAACAAGCAAATAGTGAGAGAAGATAATAACTTGAAAGTAAATGACAAGAAATTAATACACGCTATTTGGAGAGGTTCGATCGGGAAATGATCTACGTCCTCTACCAAGATGGTTAGTCTTGGATTTCTAATAGAGATCTTATAATATGAGAGAGTGTTACAAATTACAACGTTTGAGCTTTACACTAACTCAAGATCTAATATTCTATGAAAGAACAAATCCTAGACAAAACCGGTGATCTCTTAAAGAAAGATCTAAGTGATCAAACTTAAAGATGTGCGTGTGTGTTCTTAGTTTCAAGGCTCTTTAGATCTATGAAATTTAGAGCACAATAAAACTAAAGTGTTTTTACTTGAGGATCTGGGCTAAGTATGAAGATATGAAGATGTTCTTGAGTAATCTGGGAATTCAAAGGGCAATCTTCAAATCTTCAATAAATGCTTGAGAGAAAAATTCTGAAATGCTTAGCAACTTCAAATGGTTGAAGTTATGGGGTATTTATAGTAGAGCCCAAAAAACTAGCCGTTGGAAATCCCTTGTGGATAAGATCAAAGGACAGATGTGCTGTCGCTCATTGAGTGGAGCACGTGTCCTTTTATAGCCGTTTAGACACAAAACACAAATATGACAGTTGTGGACAGGTGTCCTCAAATCTAGGTGCACACGTGTTATTTATCCATCGTTGGATCTTTGGCATAGTTTGAATCTCTTCAAGTCTTCAATAAATCACCAAGTGTTGAATTAACATAAAGAGGGCGCATGAGCCATTTGGGGCGCGTAGCATAGCGCGCGCCTATGAGGCGCAGACTATAGGTGCATGGCGCAAGGCGCATGGCGCGAGCCTTGAATCAACATTGTGATTTTCCTTGAATCCTGACATCTTGCCCTATTCCTAAGCCTAGTCTATTCAAATGGACTGCCTAAAAAATGAAGTATAAATACTTCTTACATATGAGTCTAAAGTCCATGAAATAAAATTTAGGTGATGGATCAATCAAATCTAATCAATCCTATTACATTGAAACTGAGATATAAGTGGGCATACCCAACAACCAACCAAGCTTCCAAAACACAGCAAGATTAACAAGTTGCATAGAAGAAGGTTGTAGTGAATTATTTATGAACAAAACCAATATCACAATTGTTTGTAATCTCGATGAATTGAGGTTACAATAAATTGTGTTGTTGAAGGATTGAAAAAGTTGAAAAGTTTGAATAGTCAATTAAAAATACTCACTCTGTCCCATAGTGTATGTGCACCTTTCCTTTTTAGTCTGTCCTGTAAGTGCAGACAATGATGCTATCATAAACGTTTCCATCACCTCCCAGATGCTATCCAGACGTATTTTTGTGATAGTTGCACATTTTTGTTTTCTAACATTATTATTCTAGTCATATATTATATCTTGCAATATGTTTGTTGGTTGGTCCATTTTTCAGGTGCTTATATGAGATTAAAGTGAAAAGGGTGAGTTATTCATAAAAGGGGTTTTATGAATAACTTTCTAAATGAGAAACACATGGGGAAATGAAGAAAAACGTGGTGAAGACTTAGTTAAGGTTTGTTGGCTGTTTTTAAAGAGAGTTGTTGGTCCCAAAGAAGGCAACAATGGTATAAAAATAGCTAGAGGGGGAGGGGTGAATAGCTGTTTTGAAATTCTTTTCGTACCCTTGATAAACTCAATTGCAAATGCGCACTTTATCAAATAAGCGTTATGATATGCGCCTAAGTGAGTGAGTGAAATGCACAGCGAAATAGTTAAGTAAATAGGTGCAAAGTATGATAAAGGGGGCTCACACACACTCTAAGTATTTTGGCTCAAAGTGAGTGAAATAAGGAACTAAGGCAAATGATATAACAATCACAACACAGTTCAATCAAACAATCTACAATGAATTAATCAAGCAAATAGTTAGATATGATATGAACTTGAAAGGAAATAGCAATAAGTAAGTACGCGCTATTTGGAGAGGTTTGATCGGTAAAATGATCTACGTCCTCTACCAAGATGGTTAGTCTTGGATTTTTTTAATGGAGATCTTATTAATCGTTTGATCTTATACACTAACTCAAGATCTAATATTCTATGAAAGAACAAATCCTAGACAATAACCGGTGTATCTCTAAAAGAAAGATCTAAGTGATCAAACTTAAAGAGGTGCGTGTGTGATTTTAGATTCAAGGCTCTTTAGATCTTTAAGATTAAGAGCACAAGAAAACTAAAGTGTTTTTGCTTGAGGATCTGGGCTAAGGATGAAGTTATGAAGATGTTCTTGAGAATTATGGAAAGATCAAAGGCAATCTTCAAATCTTCAACAAATGCTTGAGAGAGAAATTCTGAATTGCTTAGCCACTTCAAATGGTTGAAGTTATGGGGTATTTATAGTAGAGCCCTAAAAACTAGCCGTTGGAAATCCTTGGTGAGTCAGAGAAAGGATGGATGTGCTGTCGCTCATTGAGTAGAGCACGTGTCCTTTTATAGCAGTTAGACACATAACACAAATATGACCGTTATGGACAGGTGTCCTTAGATGCGGGTGCATACGTGTTATTTAACCACCGTTGGATCATTGGCGTAGTTTGAATCTCTTCAAGTTTTCGAGTCTTCATGAAATCACTGAGTGTTAATTCAACATTGATGCGCGTTGAGCTAAAGGGCACGTAGACATAGCGCGCACTAAGCCATCTGGGGCGCATGAGCTAAGCTAGGTGCATACTCATGCGAGCGCCTAAGGAGGCGCATGGAGCAAGAGAGAGGCACATAGGCGCGTGGCTCAAACTTAACTTGTGATTTTTCTTGAATCTTGATCTTCTTGCCCTATTCCTAAGCCTATTCTATTACAATGGACAACCTAAAAAATGAAGTATAAATACTTCTTACATGTGGGTCTAAAGTCCATGAAATAAAACTTAGGTGATGGATCAATCAAATCTAATCAATCCTATTACATTAAAACTGAGATATAAGTGGGCATACCCAACAATCTCCCCCTATTTGATTGATGCCATTACCTACTATATCAGGGACAAACATTATACTTGATAAAAACATGTCCAAATAAATGATATTGGTAAATCATGTCTCAAGTTAATGCACAGACTAGTCCAAGATATAGATTTTTAATCTATTCCAATAAAGATAAAACATTACAAATGGAATGATAGAAATAACAGTTTAACACATTTGAAATGTATATGAGTTTTAGTTTTGAAATGTGTTTAAACATAGTTTAAACTCAATGCATGAAAATATGAAACAGTTCAAATATGATGCATATGATTTTAAACAATAGATTCATTGTTCTACAAACAAGAAGTTTGAGTGAACAAGGTTTGATAACAAGTGATGCATTGTTCTCATTAATACTTGAAATATAAGAGTTACAGATTACAAGTATTTAAAAGAACAAGGACAAAAGAGTGCTAAAACAATTAAGCACTAAATCACTAACAAAAAGGTTCTAATCAACAAAAGATTTTAACAACTTACAAATAAGTGAAAATAACTAAGGATTGGGAGGAGGCGCGTCATCTTCCTTTAATCCTTCTTCGATCTCCTTCACGGAGCGCTGAATCTGCTTAGACATTTGCAGAGTACGGTTGACAACACCATGAGTGTCAAGTACACCATCTCTAATGTAACGCAGATAATCAACATTGATGTTTTGATACTCATCAATGGTGCGCTGGGTGATGGATTGCTGTTGTGAAAAGTTTTTAGTGAAGGCTTGAAAGTTTGCTTCAACAGTAGCTTGGGTAGTGAGTATATCAGCAGAGATTCTATCTGTGCGCCTGTCTGCACTGGAATGCGATGCATTGAAATGAGTGACAACTAATTCCTTCAAAACATCAATCTTTGAGAGCAGGGAATTAATGTCAACATGCGCGCCAGGAGCAGAGCTGGAAGAAGGCGCATGGGATTCAGGAGCTTTGGGTTCTGCGCCAGGATCAGCACCATATACTGTTAAACCCAGGATTTCTAGTTCATCCTTAACTTCTTTGAGTTTGTCAACGACACTCAATAATTTTTGGCTATCTCCAGCCACCATCTCAAATAACTTCCTTATGTCACCTGTTATATTTGACTCTACTTCCCTTATAGTGTCAATGAAGTCTTGGCCATCAGTGAGTTTGATGCCACCTTCTATACGTTCATGTAGGGAAGTGAGAGTACCTTTGAATAGTTCATTCATTTGATCTATAGAATCATTCCACTGTTGAGGAGTAAGGAAATGCTTGTCCTTGATATTAGCATCTATGCGCACTATCTCCCCCTTAATGGCAGCAATCTCATTAGCCTGCTGAGTAAGCATTGAAGTATGAAGCTCTAACTGTGAACTCATCTGAGCTTGGCCTTGCTGGAGTTGCTGTAGTAGTGAAATAACTACACTCATGTCAGGAGTGGGAGCAGGAGGCGCAGGAGATGTATGGGGCGCAGGAGTGGAAGGTAGATATTCTGTGCTGGAATAGGGTTCTTCAGGATTTGATTGGGGCGCAGTAGGGGGTTTGGGGTGCGCAGAATGTGATTTGCGCCTTAAGGGTTCTGGCTCCCCCTGAGCTGTATCTTCACTAAATCGACCAAATAAATCAGCTGATATTTGGTCTCTAAGACTTTGACATTCTGAAGATAGGGGAGCAGGAGTGGTAGTAGGCGCTTGAACAGTAGGAGGCACATTAGGGGCAGGCGCACGTACATCAGCGCTGGATCCTGCGCCTTTGCGCCTTTCTGATTTAGATAATTTAGTATCCTGTTTCAACTTGTATTCTTCATCCCTTTTCTTCTGCGCTTCCAGTCTACTGGCTTCTTTTGCGCGCTTCAGTTCTTTCTCTTCTTCTGTTTCAGTTCTTGGGCGCTTAGGAGGTCTGCTTGTACCTTCAGCAACCCCTTTGCCTTTTCTTGTTTCTGCGCCTGGAACAACTGTTGGTTCTGCGCGAGGTGAAATTTCAGTATCTGCGCCATCCTCTGCGCCATCTGCATCTTCATCAGATTCAGTGGCTTCATCAACCAACTGATCTCCTTTAACCCTGGGCGCGCGCTTTGCCATGCGCTTTCTGCGCCTTTTTATAACCAAACTATCTTTGCCAAAATTGGAACGTCAGTTGTTTGATAAACTGGGTTCTGAGCAAGGAAATTAGCAAGAGCAGGATACGTGAGAAAGATCTTCGTGAGTATTCGACAGTGGGTCTTGAACTTGGTCTTCCCTTCAGCCTTGTTTTTGTTGTACTTATCAATCTGGTCCCGTAAAGTGTTGAAGAGGATTTGGGGCCAGTTAAAGATGTTTTTTCCCATAATCGTAGAAGTATACTCCCATTGCTCCATTGTGAATCTGTTCATATTTCCCGTCTTGAAAATTATGGAAGTACCCACCAGATGCGCTATGTGCGCCAGCAGATCACCACCATCCCTTATCTCAACAGATTTGATGTTATTCTGAAGAGTAGGAATGTCAAGATAAGTGCGCGCCATTATGTTCTGCGCGGCGATGGAATAAGTGTTGATTTTCCCGGAAATGCCTAGAGGGCGTAGTGGTGAAGTTGATGATATTCTTTAAAGTACCAGTAGAAATGGTGACTTCAACATTTTGAACAACGGCGTGTATTCTGTAGCGCATTACCCCTTCAATATCTGTTGGAGTTTCCACGAACACAGCAGTGGAGAAAAATTCATCGACAAGGAGCGGTGAGTAGAAGGGTTGTTCCAGGGTGAATAGAGGCAGAAGACCAGCTAGTCTTATGTACTCCATGACATCAACTCCAATCTGGACTGCTGATAGCTCAGTGAGATTAAATGTCTCACCAGGCCTGAAATTAGCAGGATCCTGAAAAAATAAACATTGTGTGAAATTAGTGATGAATCAGGCGCATAGAATCATAAAATAAGCTAAGTATAGAGTAGGCGCATGACAATATATAGGCGCATAAAAATAGCATGCGCATAGCACTCATGGGCGCGCATGATGGATAGGGCGCATAAGGCTTTGAGAGCGCAAAGTGTGGAGGCGCGCAGACATAGTTGGGCGCGCAGAGTTTCCTTAAAACTTTGAAAATGATTTAACTTTTGTACCTAGTATACTTATAACTCAACAAAGCATAAAATCATTAGTAATAACAAAACTATATGGATTTAGTTGAGTTCAAGCATACCCATTTCACCTCTAAAAAAGATGAACCGTTTCGCGTCAAGTGCTTTCGTTAGAATGTCAGCGATTTGATAGTCGGTTCCCACGTGTTCTAGATGAATATTTCCTTTCTCCAAGTGGTTTTTGAGGAAGTGATATTTGATGTCGATGTGCTTGGTTTTGGAGTGCATGACAGGATTTTCAGAAACGGCAATGGTTGAAGTGTTTTCGCAGTAGATAGGACAATTTTCTTCGATGATATCATAGTCCACCAATTGCTGCTTCATCCATAGTATTTGACAACAACAACTTCCCGCAGCGATATATTCTGCTTCCCTTGTTGATACAGACACTGAAGCTTGTTTCTTACTCGCCCATGACACAAGTCGATATCCAAGGAAAAATGACAAGTGCCACTCATACTTTTCCTATCAATTGTGCACGTTGCATAATCCGCAACTGAATAACCTACAAGTTTAAAATTCGAATCTTTGGTGTACCAAAGTCCAAGGTTAACAGTACCGGAGAGATATCGTATAATACGTTTCACAGCAATCAAGTGCGCTTCTCTAGGGTCAGATTGATAACGAGCGCAAACACAAACACAAAACATAATATCGGGCCTACTAGCAGTAAGATAAAGGAGTGAGCCAATCATACCTCGATAGATCATTTGATCAACACATTTACCTTTTAAGTCTTTGTCGAGTTTGTTGCCGGTAGCCATTGGAGTGTCATATGCTTTAGCATTCTCAAGTCCAAACTTCTTGATTAAATCCTTTGTATATTTGGCTTGATTGATAAAAATGCCTTCATTCATTTGCTTGATTTGAAGCCCGAGGAAGAATGTGAGTTCTACCATCATGCTCATTTCAAACTTGCTCTTCATTAGTTTCTCAAAACGCTTGCACAACAATTAATTAGTAGAACCAAATATAATATCATCAACATAAATTTGAACAAGTAATTTATGACCATTATGTTTGGCTATGAAAAGAGTAGTATCGATTTTACCGCGAGTGAAGCGTTTCTCAATGAGAAACTTTGATAGTGTATCGTACCATGCTCTTGGTGCTTGCTTGAGCCCATACAAAGCTTTCTGGTGTTTGTACACATGATTTGGAAATTGTGAATCTTCAAACCCAGGTGGTTAAGCTACGTAGACTTGTTCTTGGAGTTCACCATTTAGAAACGTGCTCTTCACATCTATTTGATATAACTTGAAGTTCTTGTGAGCGGCGTAAGCTAGAAATAATCTGATAGCTTTAAGTCTTGCTATGGGTGCAAAAGTTTCATCGTAATCAATGCCTTCTTCTTGCCTATAGCCTTATACAACCAATCTTGCTTTATTTCTCGTGATGGTTCCATTCTCATCCATCTTGTTTCTGAACACCCATTTCGTACCAATCACTCCTTGATCGTTTGGTGTTGGAACAAGAGTCCAAACCTTATATCGTTCAAATTGATTGAGTTCTTCTTGCATTGCAACAACCCAATTTGGATCTTGGAGTGCTTCATCAGCCTTCTTCAGTTTAATTTGAGAGATAAATGCAGTGTAAGCATCAAAGTTTGTAGCTCTCCTTGTATGAACACCAACATTTAGATCACCAATGATATTATTGATTGGGTGACCTCTAACTTCACGAATTTCAGGAGGTAAGTTAGGTTGGATTGTAGTAACTTGAAGGTCTTCAATTGGTACATCTTCACCAGATTCAAAATCATCAAAATTTGGGGGATGAACTGGTTCAGAATTGAAACTAGGGTTAACACCAGATGCAGCAGTAGATATAGGCGCGTGAGAAGAATCAAGAGGCGCAACATTAGAAGGAGGTGCAGTTGATGATTCATTTGGCGCGCCATATGAGGAATTAGGCGCATTTGATGTAGATGGATTTCCTTGAGTTGATAGATTCTGATCTTGTGTAGGCACAACATAAATAGGAGCACATGTGTCATTAAGCTCAGCAGAATCATCAGCAACATTTGGTTCCAAATGTGGCTCAAGGAGAGAATGTTCATCAAATATAACATGTACAGATTCAACTATCACTAATGTAGATCTATTAAAAACGCAAAAAGCTTTAGAATGTTTGGCATACCCAACAAAAACACCTTCGTCGGCTTTGGCATCGAATTTACCTCTATGTTCATTTCCGTTGTAGAGGATATAACATTTGCAACCAAAGATCTTGAAGAATTCAATGTTGGGAGTTCTACCACGCCAAAGTTCATACAGAGTCTTGTTATGAAGTTTGTTGATGAGGGAACGATTTTGTGTAAAACATGCTGTGTTGATAGCTGCTTCCCAAAAGTACTTAGGCAATTTAGCTTCAGCTATCATCGTCTTTCCCGCTTCAATCAACGTCCTATTCTTTCTTTCCACAACACCATTTTGTTGAGGAACACCAGCGGTTGAGAAGTTGTGATCTATCCCATGATCGTCGCAATATCGAGCAACACCGTTTTTCTTGAATTCTGTTCCATTGTCGGATCGAACACTAACGATGTCATCTTCTTTTTAGGTTTGGAGCAGTCTGAATAAGGTGGTCAAAATGTCATAACAATCGTCTTTTGAGATCATCATTTCCACCCATGTATAACTTGAATAATCATCCACCACGACTAGAGTATACTTGTTTCTTCTAATACTTGCGGTGGTGACTGGTCCAAATAGATCAATGTGCAGCAGTTGCAAACATCTAGTAGTTGAGGGATTGGTCTTGCTGGAGAAAGACTTTTTCAGTTGTTTGCCAAGTTGACACGCGGCGCACTTCTTGTCATGATGATCAACAACCTTGGGAAGTCCTTTTACAAGATTATTCCTGCTGAGTTTAGATAGATACTTGAAGTTCAAGTGACTTAAGCGCTTGTGCCACAGCCACCTATTTTCGCTCACACTTTTAGCTACAAAACAAAGATTAGTACTAGAGTTCATACTATGAAAATCAATAATGTAAATATTTGTCTTACGATATCCGGTGAGTAATGTAGCTCCAGTTTTGCCATTCTTGATAAGACATTGCGTTGAAGTAAAATGGCCTTCTAATCCTTTGTCACAGAATTGAGATATGGATAATAAATTGTGCTTGAGCCCTTCGACGAGAGAGACTCTTTCAATGCACACTTAGTCTTTCTTGAGCTTTCCATATGCTACAATTTGACCTTTGTTATTATCACTAAATGTTACGGAGGGACCTCTTTCTTCATGAACATCTTCAAGTAAGGATTCATCTCCAGTCATGTGTCGAAAACACCCACTATCTAGAATCCATTCATACGTTTTAGCTTTTGAAGATCCAGCCATGAAGCAAAGAACCTGAAATATAAACATTGAAAGCAGGTCCCCTTTATTCCTTTTCGGGTCCTAGAGTTAGCAACTTTTGACGACCCACTCTTGCTTAACCTTAGGATTCTTACGTCCTTTGGCATTGGGAGTGAATCTCAAAAGGAATTCCACGGCCTTATGCTCGAACAATCACAAATTGAACAATGATGAAAGCCACCAATCACGTGAGTTTTTCACAAACTCTTTACTTTTCTTTGGGATAGCATCCTTCTTTGGGCCAGATGAGCCAGCCTTAATAAAATCTTTCTTTTGAAAATTTGGGGCGCTTTTTCTTGGAGGGCGCATAGGGATAGGAGGCGCACGGCGGTTAGGCGCATGGCTCCTAGGAGCATAATGTGCACCCGGAGAAGGAGCGCGCCTAGTTTCAAGAATGGTTTTGCTAGAGGATGATTCATCTGTAGCTACTTCCTTCTCTTTAGATTTGCCAAATTGTTTCATTGGGTAGACATAATGGAATGATTGTCTCTTGACTTTTTCCTGTCCTTTACCCATTGAATTAGAATGTTTTTCCTTGGGAATTTCAAAAATTTGCTGATTTGTAAATTCACTATCTCTTTCAGCACAGACATCACATTTAAAGTTGTCACTAGTTGATGAGAATCCCAAGCCACTTTTATCGCCACTGACTTTTTGGGACTCAAATATATTCTCCATAGTGACACGAGAATTGGACCACTCATTTGTAATCTTTTTAAGATCAGTAATTTGAGCAACTAATTCATCGTTTTGAACTTTAAGAAGTGAGTTATGTTCCTGTTAGAAAAGTGTTTTTGACAGTAAGAGGAGTCATGGTCTTTATCTGCTCCTTAAGGAGGGTGAGTTCAGATTTAAGTAGAGATTTCTCGGTCTTAAGCTGGGAAATTTCATCACATGATAGTGCTAAAGCTTCCTTCATTTTGCCAAATTTACTAATTACCTTTTCGGCTTCTAAGAATAACTTTTCTTGTTTGGCAATGTCCTCATCGTGCTTGATTGTAGGAATAGGTGCAACTTGAGGTCTAACATATTCACTCTTTCTGAGCTTGCTTCTAGCACTCAGATAACATCTAGAAAATAACAATCCACCATCGCTTTGAGCCGGAGTGAGAAATCCTTGTTCAACGAGCTCGCTGATGGTTGGTCCTTTCTTCCTTTTCACTTCTTGAAAACCTACAGATTTCTTGATAGGTTTATTCAAGACATTAATATCAGGGACATCTTTGGAGAAATCATCATTAGAATCATAAGTGTCAACTTCATCATCATTTGACACCAAACAAACGAGTCCATCATCAGAATCTTCATAGCTTTCATCGGAGTCTGTTTCAATCCATGTGTTATGCTCATTTGCTGGTGATTCTTCTTCAGCAACCATTCCCTTGTGACGAGTGAATTTAGTAGTGAACTTGGGAGTATGGCTTCTCTTCTTCTGCATATATTCAAATTTTGGGATTGGGCAGCTTGAAGCAAAGTGTCCTGGTTTCCTGCAATTAAAACAAACAAGGTCTTATTTTGTTTTTGAATTACTACTCCTCGTTGTAGACACCCCGCCTTGGACCTCTCACCCCGATTGCATACAAAGTATTTTTATTTAACTTATTTTTGTTGATTTCTGTTACTTCAGTTAAGTTCCTAACTGATTCCGTTAGTTTTGGACTAAACTGCATAACAGGGTTAACTTTTAGGGTCAATCTGTCATTTTGTCATTTTCTGCCGCGGGCGCTTCCGGAACTGTTAACGGGCTGCGCGCGCGTCTCGCCCCAAAAGCGGGACTCGCGCGCTTCCCACTTTGGCAGTAAGGGATTGCACCTTATTTCCCTCCCTTTCCTAGTTCACAAAATAACCTCTTTTTACATCCAAGTTCATCCCCCCTTTATTCCAAAAACTCCCAATCCTTTATTCTAGCCTTTTCATTAAAAAACAAAATATTTCTTTTATTATTATTTGATTTTCTTTTATTTATTTCATTTATTATTTTATTTATCTTATTTTTTATTGGTCAATTCCATCTCACATGGATTGGCCAATTTCCCTCCAAGTTTTCCCTCCTCTTTTTACCTATAAAAACCTCTCATTTCTACCTTAGAAAAGGACCAACTTCATCTTCCCTACAAGAACTATACACAAGTTCTCTCAACACATTTTCCCTACAAACAAACGTTACACAAAGTGTTGCACAACCATTCTCTACAAACAACACCATCTTTAAGTCAAAGTCTAAGGTCCTCTTTTCTAAAGGTACTTTTATTCTTCTTCTCTTTTATTCTAGTCTTACTAGTATGCAATCCCCATCAATTGGGACATGACCAAATGACCACTTTACTACATTAAAGTTGGTTAAGGTTATCTCCCTACATTTTAATCTCTACTTTAATTTTCGATACATTTCTTAATGTAATTGTTTAGCATAAATTTATAATAAAACAATTCTCTTTTCTTCCCCTTTTTCTTTACATTATAATTGATAGCACTGTTAATAAATTGAAGGACATTTAGCATTAGAACACCAATAGTAGCAAGACCCGCATAAGCGGGGCGGAGTGGGTGTTTAAGTACTTCCACTCCGTCACCTAACCCCGAACCCTTCTCTCACGAATCTCTGATTTTGTACATAAATTAGGCTATTTCTAGATTTTTCTTATGTTCCTTTAAAAACATAGGTGGCGACTCTAAACAATCTAAAACAAGTTAGACATCCTAGGATAATTCACCGCTCTAGCCAAGTTGTGGTTTCCCGGGGTATCTACAGTGGCGACTCCGCTGGGGACGATTTAGAGGGTTAAACTTGCGTTCTTAACTTTTGGTGTTCTTATTACTGTTTTCTGGGCATTCTGGTAAAAAGGGTGGGAAGCGCGCGCCTCTGGCCTCTTTGGCCTAAAGCGCGCGCGTCCGACCCCAATTACCAGAATCGCCCGTCTTCCTTCTTGTCCTTCAATTCCATGTTTCTGTGCTAACAAATTCTGCAGGGGAAAGCATTTTTATTTAGGGTCAAGGCAATCCCTTGAATCCGCTGATTTACAGGTTGTTACCCAGATGCGGGCGCCTCTGCCCCTCTTTGTCTAACGCGCGGGCCTCCCGATTAGGCATCCTAATGCGCGCGCTTCTGGGCATTTTCCAGAAACAGAACAATTCATAGAACAGAGTGGTTTTGACAGTGTGTGGGCACCGGGCCTGCACAAAATAGTTTTTACTTTCTGTTTATTTTTATCGGTCACACGGGTGATTCGAAAGTTGTAATTATGTGCTTATTTGTTTTTTTTTATTTCTTTTGAAATATATATATATATATATATATATATATATATATATATATATATATATATATATATATATATATATATATATATATATATATTGTCACTTGTTAGACCTCACACTACATGCACATATTCTTATCAATTGCTCACTATAAAGTCGCACAAGTCCAACCCCAAACCCGTCGAGGCCCGTCCTAGAAAGTTTCAAGCTCCAACCGACCTTGACTCTTTCGAAGCGGTCAACCTCAGCCCGTGGCGTAGTTCAAGACTACATGCCGGGGGTGACCTTTAAGCCTCTCTTTAGCCGAGCACAAGCCACACAATTCTAGTCTAGGGTCTAACACTCTGTGACCAAGTCGGTTTTTCATGTGCCGAGATTTCCCTAAACTAATGTCTTCAAATCATACATGCCAACTTGTTACAATGGACGAAATAAAACTCAGTCCCCAAAAGTGGTTATTTTGGACGAAAATAAAAATCCGTCCCCGCATGTATGATTTACTACATTAATTTAGTTTAATCCCGACACATGTAGGTCTCACAAGCGTGGTGGAATCCGATGAGTACATGGGACCGCGAGAAGGTCTATATACTAGTGCGACGATTCCACTATTTTTTCTAGAAACCCCATAAAGGACTCCGTCCTTCCGACTTTTGTAAAAAAAAAAAAAAAAAAGAGTCATTTTCTTTATATGGTTGAGTCATTTTCATGTTTGTGGGTTAATTTATTTTACTCAAAAGGTATTTGTGGGGCCAACTAAGATCAACCGTGTTCTTTCAATAGGTCCAATGGCTTCCAACGGCAACAACAACAATGGTGGGTACTTCTCCGTGTCCAACGAAAGACTCTTCAACATAATAAGATCCATGGGGGAACAAATGGATAGACTTTCCGAGGATGCCCGCCGAAAAGACGATTTGTGGCAAGCCCGTTTTGATCTCGAGAGGAAGATTCACAAAGAAGAGGTTTCCGAGCTCAAAGCCCGTTTGCAAGAGCTCAAAGCCCGTTTGCAAGAGCTCACCAACAACAAGGCAAAGTTTAAGGGTAAAGCATGCTCAAGTGGTCTGTCCCTCAAAAGCTACAAAGGTACCGCCAACAACCGAGTTTTCACTCCTCTCCTAGGAGTAACCCAAGCCGAAGCATTTGAAACTTTGGTGGCAAGTGGAAAGGTCAAGCCTTTGGAAGGGTACAAGCCGAAGACGATACTGAAGAATCATGCAGATGGTGAATGGTGCGGCTACCACAAGCATAGTGGCCATACTACCGAAGGGTGCTTCCTTCTCCGAAACATCATCCAAGATTTGTTCGACAACGGCGAATTTACTGTGGGTGAAGAGCAACCTTTAGAGAGTGCCAACATGCAAGAACTCATCAAAGAAGAATGATTTGGTTTTGAATGGGGCTTCTACAAGAAATCATGCCACAAGGAGACTACAACGACAATGGGGACTACAACAACAATCTCCGTTTCTCTTTCTCTACCTAGTAATAGGAATTAAAAAAAAAAAGTGTCAAAGTCCTCTTAAGTGTGCATTAAGTTTTCTTGTCCAATTAATGTGAAATTTTGAGTCAAGTCTCATCATCAAATAAAAGTCGTTCTTGTCCTCATACACTCTTCCAAGTTGTTCAATCTAATTCTTGGCAAAATGATGAAAAGATGTCTAAACGAGTTTTGGAATGAAGGTCATCACTTGAACGCCTAGGGGCTAAACATTGTGATGAAGGCAACATCATCAACGACGAAGACAAATCCAAGACATCAAAGGTAAAGCAACAACCATGGAGAAAAATCAAGCAATGTTTCAAAGGGGGGATTAAAAAAAAAAAAATGCTCGCTAGGTTGAACTCTTCAAATCAACCTAGGCAAAAGTTAGAGCACAAAAAAAAAATAAAAAAATAAAAAAAAATCCCCCTCAATCAAAGAAGTTCACATCAAGATCAACATCATTCCATCCACCAAAGGAGGACGAAGCTACACGACGAAGCAACAATTCCATCCCGAAGAATGGAGAATTCACAAGAACTACGATGACCTGAGCCTCTACACTGGAGGAACGTAGGCAACCTTCGGGTCCGGTCTCATGCAAGAAAGAAGATATGTTTAGCCCTAGCACGTTATGGTGATTGGCCTTCATCTCGAACTTGTCAAGACATCTTTGTACGATTCATTTGCCAATGAATTAATCAACAAAATATTGAACAACTTTCTTAGATTTGGAATCGCTTTCCGTTCCTTGTCGAGTCTAGGGGTTTCTCTTCTTTTTGCGATACTCCCAGTTTCTTGCAATCAAACTGGGGCTTTCTTTCTCTTCTCTCTTAATGACTTACTTGCCTTCGTGAGTCATTCAAAAAATATACATACATGAAGTCAATACTAGGGACACTTCCCTAGTCGAGTCAATGTCACTCATCTTTAGTGACAAAAGGTTTTCACCACAAAATCACATGTCTCTCATCCTCAGCTAGATTCAATGAACACTTCCTCATTAATCGAGTCAAAAATGAAGACGCAAAAGAGATGCCCGCTAGATTGAAAACCCGAAAAGGCGGTCTAGGCAAAAAACAGGTGCGTCATAAAAAAAATGAGAGAGTGAGAGAGAGAGAAGGGAAAGAGAAATGGAGATCTCTGGCCTCTAAAGAAGACAACTACACGAGCTCTACATTGGATCTCCTCAGCAAGTCAATTCCCCACCGAGTCAACTTTGGGATTGCAAAAAGCTTGACAAGATATGGCACCATCAAAGGTTGTCTTGGGTTATTGGTATCATTCTCCAGCAGTATGCATTCTTGGGTTCATGAAAAGAAGACCCGTGGTAACCAAGACCCATCCGAGAACGAGCCCATCACAAAAGGGCACGAGGTTGCACAAATAACCCATAGCTCTTGCCATGTCCTCTCATGTTTGTTCCCTCGCACGAGGATGGGTCACTCTTGCTTTGCTCACCAAATGGTGACGCCCTAGGGGCTATATGACCCGAGAACAAGGGATTCTTTTGACAATCAACAAGCCCTAGGGGCTATGCTCGAAAAAGATGTGTGAGACTATCCTCAAAGTCTCTCAAAAGGGATGTCAAAAAGCCCTCTTGTCACGTGTGCCCGTGCTCGTTCCCCCAATCAAGGATGGACCTTTCTCGAAATCAATGATGGCACTCTAGGGGCTACGGTCAAGTCTTAAAAGCTCCCTCGGCAAAGAGCAATTAACTCCCCAGTAGTATCCCTAGCCAAGTCATGTGCAACATTGGAAGCTTCCTCAATTCGGCACCGAAGGTCTCCAAGGGCTTCGCAATCTACAATCTTTTGGGCTACGTCATTACAGTAATTCAAGCAAAGGGCAGTATTAGGGCTTCGCGACCGACAGTCTTTTGGGCAACAATACTCGAGCAAGTGCAATGTGGAATAGTCTTATGGCTCCATGAAAGGTCAAGATTCAAGAGTCTCTCAACACTTCCAGTCAAAAGGCCCCTTGGTTTTAAATGAAGGCTCCAATGATATGAATGAATTTGATAATTCTTGTTAGAACTTACAACGAGATTATGAAAGAAGTCTTAGGGAAAAGGAAAAGATTCAATATGCTAAACTCTAATCAAAACAGGGTTATAGCGGGAAATGCCACGGCCAATCCCAATGTTTCTGCATTCAGCACCCCCTTCTCCAAGATCAAAAGCACAAGGTGCAGCTCAGATAAAGTTGAGCCACAGCACTAGTTGCATCCGAAGATCCGTCATTAGTTCAACTCAAGAAGAGTCAAGCAAGCATACTCATTTGGGACTTTATCACACCAAGACCTTATCATCCGCGACCTCGACGGCACCGCAAGACATTACTGCATCTTTTGACATAAGCCCTCCGCCATTTGGGTATCAACCACAATGAGGCCATTCATCTCCCCAGTAAGAGAAAGAAGGGGATATCTATCAAGAATTCTACCCGGCGGTATATCCGCGCTCAATGCCGAGCCGATCACAAGATAATTTGGGAACTTTACAATGAAAGGTCTTCACATTTCACCATCTCCAAGCCCGCAAGCAACAAGTCCATGATATTTGGGGCTTAGCAATATCTCGAAGCTTGGAGCTTGCTCACGTCAACAACAAAAGACGATTCATTTGAGTGGACCAAAGAGCTTATTTATCTTGGGGCTATGCAAGTCACTCCAAATTTGGCATCAAAGGCGATCTAGGGGCTTCACAATCAGCGACCCCTTATCTCGGCATCAAAAGTCTTTTCAAGCCCCATAATCGACAAATCTCTTGGGGCTAGACATCAATCTTCATCAGACACACCGGCGGGGTTAGACATCAATCTTCGTTGGGCACACCGGCGGGGTTACACATTAATCTTCGTTGGGCACGACGACGACTGAATTCAAGCAAGGCAATCCGGACTTCGATCGCACATGACTTGATCTTGGGTTGGCTTTACAAACACACAATGGCTAAAATGGTTCACCCACGAACTAAAAATCCTTTTCTCGCATGTGTACATATTCTTTTCCTTCTAAAAAAAAAAAAAAAAAAAAAAAAAAAAAAAAAGAGATTTTCTCTTTTTCTTTTTCTTTTTCTTTACTTGCGTATAAGTATGTGCTCCATAGCTTCTTCCCCAGCGTTCTTCGTCATCCTTGATACGTAGGCAGCCTTTGGCACGACCAACCCATCATTCAGAATGTCATCTCACCAACATTCCATCGAAAGCAGCAGCAGTTCATCATCTTCATCAAAGCCACAACATCTCCATCCCGAATCAAGCGGCCATGGTAAGTGAAGGTATGAGCATCATTCATTAATACTTTCCTCAAAATCACACAGCACACAAAAGCAATTTCTTCATTCTTGCAAATCTCTCTCTCATGCAAAACTGCTTTCAAATCACATTGCACCACGAGCACAATTTCTCTCTTCATTTCACACTTCATGCATCTTCTTGCACTAGCACATATACCTGCAAAGCACATAACAGGTACCACCGCGAAGTCAAACAGCATCTGCAACTCGAGGCACTTCATCCCCAGCAGAAAATGGTCCACAGTCAACCATGCCCGCATCCCCGCAAAAGTCAACTGCAACGCCAAACAGCACACGGCTTCAAAGCAGCAATTCGTCAAAGGTTCACTAATGGCCTCATCAACGGATTTCACTAACGGATTCGTCAACAAAGGTTCACTAACGGCCTCGAAGGCTCACTAACGGCCTCATCAACGGATTTCACTAACGGATTCGTCAACAAAGGTTCACTAACGGCCTCATCAACGAATTTCACTAACGGATTCGACAACAACGGTTCACTAACGGCCTCGAAGGTTCACTAACGGCCTCATCAACGGATTTCACTAACGGATTCGTCAACAAAGGTTCACTAACGGCCTCGAAGGTTCACTAACGGCCTCATCAACGGATTTCACAAACGGATTCGTCAACAAAGGTTCACTAACGGCCTCAAAGGTTCACTAATGGCCTCATCAACGGATTTCACTAACGGATTCGACAACAACGGTTCACTAACGACCTCGAAGGTTCACTAACGGCCTCATTAACGGATTTCACTAACGGATTCGTCAACAAAGGTTCACTAACGGCTTCCTCAAAGGTTCACTAACGGCCTCATTCGAAGGTTCACTAACGGCCTCATTCAAGGGTTCACTAACGGCCTCAGTTAACGGATTCAGCCGGCAGGTTTACCAACGGATCATGCCACCCCATCTACCAACAAAGACGCTCACACAGGGAGCGCACCCCTATCTCTAGCAATTTCAAATTACTGCTTTCATCGAGTCTTTGCTTTCTTTTTCTTTGTCGATGTCCTCGGCGGTGTTTTTACTTTCGTCGACGCGTTTTGCTTTGCAATCCACGTCGCCGAGGGGCTCTGTAGACACCCCGCCTTGGACCTCTCACCCCGATTGCATACAAAGTATTTTTATTTAACTTATTTTTGTTGATTTCTGTTACTTCGGTTAAGTTCCTAACTGATTCCGTTAGTTTTGGACTAAACTGCATAACAGAGTTAACTTTTAGGGTCATTCTGTCATTTTGTCCTTTTCTGCCGCGGGCGTTTCCGGAACTGTTAACGGGCTGCGCGCGCGTCTCGCCCCAAAAGCGGGACTCGCGCGCTTCCCACTTTGGCAGTAACGGATTGCACCTTATTTCCCTCCCTTTCCTAGTTCACAAAATAACCTCTTTTTACATCCAAGTTCATCCCCCCTTTGTTCCAAAAACTCTCAATCCTTTATTCTAGCCTTTTCATTAAAAAACAAAATATTTCTTTTTATTATTATTTGATTTTCTTTTATTTATTTCATTTATTATTTTATTTATCTTATTTTCTATTGGTCAATTCCATCTCACATGGATTGGCTAATTTCCCTCCAAGTTTTCCCTCCTCTTTTTACGTATAAAAACCTCTCATTTCTACCTTATAAAAGGACCAACTTCATCTTCCCTACAAGAACTATACACAAGTTTTCTCAACACATTTTCCCTACAAACAAACACTACACAAAGTGTTGCACAACCATTTCTCTACAAACAACACCATCTTCAAGTCAAAGTCTAAGGTCCTCTTTTCTAAAGGTACTTTTATTCTTCTTCTCTTTTATTCTAGTCTTACTAGTATGCAATCCCCATCAATTGGGACATGACCAAATGACCACTTTACTACATTAAAGTTGGTTAAGGTTATCTCCCTACATTTTAATCTCTACTTTAATTTCCTATACATTTCTTAATGTAATTGTTTAGCATAAATTTATAAATAAAACAATTCTCTTTTCTTCCCCTTTTTCTTTACATTATAATTGATAGCAATGTTAATAAATTGAAGGACATTTAGCATTAGAACACCAATAGTAGCAAGACCCGCATAAGCGGGGCGGAGTGGGTGTTTAAGTACTTCCCACTCCGTCACCTAACCCCCGAACCCTTCTCTCCCGAATCTCTGGTTTTGTACATAAATTAGGCTATTTCTAGGTTTTTCTTATGTTCCTTTAAAAACATAGGTGGCGACTCTAAACAATCTAAAACAAGTTAGACATCCTAGGATAATTCACCGCTCTAGCCAAGTTGTGGTTTCCCGGGGTATCTACACTCGTGAACTTCGGAGGAGCTCTGCTGGTAGATCCTTGAAATTTGCTGGTTGAGCCGGGTCTTGAGAATTTTCTGAACTTTTGAAATTTCTTTACAAATAAAGCGAAGTCTTCATCATCCATGTCTAATAGCTCAGAGGTAGAAATTTTGGGATCAGAACTTTTCTCTTCTTGAACCGGCGCAGGCGCATGCACTTCTTCATGCGCCACCATTGCTATGGATTTTGACTTTCCTTCAGTTTCACTGATTCGTTGGAGTTTGAGCTCATAAACCTTAAGATTTTCGTAAAAGTTCCTTAAAGTCCATACATCTAAAGTTCCGGCGTCTTCAAGAGCGCTGGATTTATGAAGATATCTTGAGCCAAAAGCTTGGAGGAAATTTACATTCAAATCTTTGTTTGAAAACTTCATGCCAAGTGAAATACATAGATTTATAATTTCACAGTAGCGTTCATAAGTTTGTCTTAAGGTTTCACCGTGGAGTTGAGAGAAATTGTTGAATCTCTTTTGCACTTCATATTTCTTGTTCTCCTTATAAACAGTATCTCCTTCTATATGCTTTTCAATAGCATCCCATAGCTCATTAGCAGTAGTACAATGCATGACTTGTTGTTTCATAGCCGTGCTTAGAGTGCTTAGGAGAATGTTTCTTGCTTTGCCATCATTTAAAACTCTTCTTGTTTCTTTCTCATTCCATTCTTCCCTTGGTTTATTGATGGTAGGTTGAGCAGCGTTGGTGCGCGGATTTGGATTCGCTTTCATGGGGATGTAAGGTCCATAAACCACGGTGTCATGAAGCCTTTCATCGATTGAGGTAAGATGAGTCAAGATGCTGAATTTCCACACATCAAAATGATCTTCATCAAAGACTGGAACATGTATATAGTTAGCAGTTGCCGAAGGTTTTGAGTTTTCCATATTGAATCGGCACCCAAGCTGTTAAGCTTGAAAATTTTTTTTTTTTTATAAAGGTGTTTGCTCTGATACCACTTGTTGGTCCCAAAGGAGGCAACAAGGGTATAAAAATAGCTAGAGGGGGGGGTGAATAGCTGTTTTGAAATTCTTTTCGTACCCTTGATAAACTCAATTGCAAATGCGCACTTTATCAAATAAGCGTTATGATATGCGCCAAAGTGAGTGAGTGAAATGCACAGCGGAATAGTTAAGTAAATAGGCGCAAAGTATGATAAAGGGGGCGCACACACACTCTAAGTATTTTGGCTCAAAGTTGAAATAAGGAATTAAGGAAAATGATATAACAAACACAACACAGTTCAATCAAATAATCTACAATGAATTCATCAAGCAAATAGTTAGATATGATATGAACTTGAAAGGAAATAGCAATAAGTAAGTACGCGCTATTTGGAGAGGTTCGATCGGTAAAATGATCTACGTCCTCTACCAAGATGGTTAGTCTTGGATTTTCTAATGGAGATCTTATTATGAGTGAGTATTACAAATTACAATCGTTTGACCTTATACACTAACTCAAGATCTAATATTCTATGAAAGAACAAATCCTAGACAATAACCGGTGTATCTCTAAAAGAAAGATCTAAGTGATCAAACTTAAAGAGGTGCGTGTGTGATTTTAGATTCAAGGCTCTTTAGATCTTTGAGATTGAGAGCACAAGAAAACTAAAGTGTTTTTGCTTGAGGATCTAGGCTAAGGATGAAGTTATGAAGAAGTTCTTGATAATTCTCGAAAGATCAAAGGCAATCTTCAAATCTTCAACAAATGCTTGAGAGAGAAATTCTGAATTGCTTAGCCACTTCAAATGGTTGAAGTTATGGGGTATTTATAGTAGAGCCCTAAAAACTAGCCGTTTGAAATCCTTGGTGAGTCAGAGAAAGGACGGATGTGCTGTCGCTCATTGAGTGGAGCACGTGTCCTTTTATAGCCGTTAGACACATAACACAAATATGACCGTTATGGACAGGTGTCCTTAGATGCGGGTTCATACGTGTTATTTAACCACCGTTGGATCATTTGCGTAGTTTGAATCTCTTCAAGTTTTTGAGTCTTCATTAAATCACTGAGTGTTAATTCAACATTGATGCGCGTTGAGCCAAGGGGCACGTAGACATAGCGCGCGCTGAGCCATCTGGGGCGCATGAGCTAAGCTAGGCGCATACTCATGCGCGCGCCTAAGGAGGCGCATGGCGCAAGAGAGAGGCGCATAGGCGCGTAGCTCAAACTGAACTTGTGATTTTTTTCTTGAATCTTGATCTTCTTGCCCTATTCCTAAGCCTATTCTATTACAATGGACAACCTAAAAAATGAAGTATAAATACTTCTTACATGTGGGTCTAAAGTCCATAAAATAAAACTTAGGTGATGGATCAATCAAATCTAATCAATCCTATTACATTGAAACTGAGATATAAGTGGGCATACCCAACAAGAGTACAAGACCTTTTATGCGGTTGAGTACAAGGAGGGAAAGCATGGAATTGGAACTCAAGTAAATTGTTGCTATTTTTGTGGAACTTGAGCACAAATGGAGGAATCACTCACCCCACTCTCTCACCCACTTCAGCCGAGTGATCACACATGTAGGGAGTAACCTCCAAGACTCCCCATCCTATATAAATGCAAGGGTGAAGACAAAAAAGATTAACCAAACCAATTCAACACAACACACTTTCTTGCATTTGAGATTAAGCACTCCTTGGTTCTTTAAGATTCTTCCTCCCATAATTCTTTTCACTTTTGAAGACTTAGGTTGAAGAAAGTGTCTTGGCTAAGATAGAATTTCGTGCTTAATTTCTCTTTTTTCCATAGAACATAATTGTAATAGTTATAGGGAACTTTCGATCTTGTACTAAAAAAGAATTATTATATAGTGGATCTTGCCTTTGTGGCTCACTCAAGTTATATATTTATATAACTTGAGAAAAACATTTTGTTGTTCCTTTAAAATTCCGCTGAATTTCTGATTTTCAAATTATTTTTCTTAAGTGTGTTTTCCAGAAGTGCTATCGTAAGTGCTGTTATCACTTAGGATATCACTTACTGTTTTTCAGGCCATTTTGATAATTTCGATTAGCACCAGAGCTGGTTACTTGACATACTAAGTATTTGATCCAGATTGTCATGGCCTTGAATCTTGCTTATCCATATTTTGAGAGACTTTCTATTCTTCTTGGCTCGAATCATACTTCCCGTAGGAATAGTGAGGAAAGAGAGCTAGAAAACATTAAAGAACGTGATTAATCAGCCATGTTGACCATGGTTTGGAGCACTCAAATTAAGATTCAAAAAGTGTTTCCAATGGTGTGACCTAGAGTGCGATAACACCAAGCCCAACACCCAGCAGGTATAATCCTTCTAAATTTTCTGACGATTTTTGCTTTCATGGTTCAATTAATGTTGATGCAGGAAGTCCAGATGAGGAGGATTAAAGCAAGGATGATCTCATTGATGGGTTAAAATATCTCTACAAGGCGTTGTTTAAAGAATGGAAGAAAGAGATCAAGATGGTAGCGAACTTAACCAAGGAAAATCATGAGCTAAAAGACTCTTTGACTCACTTGGCGGTGCAATTCACAAAGTTGGATGTTGAACTTGTTAAAGTTAAGTCCAAGTTAAAGCTAGCCAAGACACCTTCAAAAATCTCAACACGAGGTTCTCAAAATTGGATGAAATACTCAACTTGAGTAAGTCACTCAAAGAAGGTATTGAGTTCTAAGACTCTCTTGACAAAATCACTTCTACCATAATGAATGAAAAAAGAAAAGAAACATGTTTTGTAAAAGAACATGAAAAAATAAAAAGTAATTCATCAAGTGATATTTCTGATCAACCGTGTGTGTGTTAATATTATCACACAACTGAACAAAGTAAATTTGATTGTTTTACTCTCAAAAAGAAAAATTCCAGTTCACATGTGTTATCTCAAGTGTTACCCAACACTCAAGACAACACTGGTGATCAGAAAATTAAAAAGTCTAAAAAGAAAGTCTGGTTTTTGAAATTGAATCATAAATGCAATGTTGTATTTGCCTCTTTGAGGACTAACATTTTAGGTTCATGGTACTTTCATAGTGGTTGTTCACATCATATGACAGGAAAAAAATTGTTCTTGAAAGACTATGAATCTATCCAAGGAGAAACGTTGACATATGGAGGTGGAGGAAAGAGAAATATAATAGGGAAAGGGACACTTGATGTTTCCGGATTCCCTTCCTTGAAGAATGTATTGCACGTTGATGGATTGGTTGCTAATTTAATTTGCATTGGCCAATTATGCGATGACAATTTGGAGGTAAAATTTACTAAAAATACTTGTGAAGTTTTTGATACCACTAACATTTGTGTAATGTCAGGAACAAGATCAAGTGACAATTGCTATCTTGTTAGAGATAAACAAGTATGCAATTCTGCTGAAATTGATGACATAATTTTGTTATTAAAGTCCTAAATGCCCCAATGGGGCCTGACTTTTTGACGATTTTCATCAAAAAAATGACAAAAATACCATCACTCAAAGTCACATGCGACGCACATGTTCACTTAACTGTATTTTTGGATGGAAATCGTCGAAAAGCCCTAAATTGGGCAAAAAATATCAATACATGCCCCAAATCACTAAAAAAAAGTTAGGCCCCGATTGGGGACCTCATATAAGACTTTAGTCCCTAATTTGAAATTAACCCTTTATATTATTGAGACTATTTTTCCAATTTTTAGTATGTTATAAATCAGTGGTAATTGAAGATCATTAACTAATAGTCGTGTGATTGGTATTTCTTAACCTCTACTACATCATTTATGATCTATTGTTATTGTTATGTTATACAACAAATTAAAGTACTCCTTCTTATGTCTTAAAATAATTGTCGCATTTCTTTTTTTATGTTACTAAGTAAGAATTTTAAAAAATAATTTAAAGTTACTTTAATTATTATAAAAAATACAAATTTTTTATTAATAATATCTAGAATTGTGTATTAATAACAACTTTTATTATTTATTAAGGTAATTAAATTAATTTAAAATTATTGCTATTTTTTTTTTAATAACAACATATAAAAAATACGATATTTATTTTAAGAGGAGTATGAGAGTGATAATATGGAGAGACGGGCCTCAGTGTAGTTTTCTCTCCAGTATGTGTAGTTTGTCTTCAATTTAAAGTTAGAAATCGATACTCTTCAGAGAGGAAATCTATATATAAAAGTCGACGCGAAGTCCTATGGACGTGACACGTGGACAAACTTTATCGAAATCTTTCATTTCGTGAAGCCACATCACCATGTACCCCACAACAATATGACTTTTCATTTTTTCTCTTTTAGCTAATAGTATTAGCATACTATAATAGTTACTACATTAGAAGAATACAACTATTAGAAATTACCATTCTACTATTGCTATAGATAATCATATTCTACTATTCGATACTAATAGAATATTATGCTAATATATATACTAATAGAGAAAAGATGAGGTAGATGAAGAGCTTAGCTATTAAATTTTAAAATTATTACATTCATCATTATGTGTGTGTGTGTTAATATTACAAATCTAATGAAAAGGGTTATGAAATTTGAAAAGCCTATACACATTAAATTAAATTAAGACACTCTCATACACTAATAATTTTTTTTCATGAATAAAATATAAATGCATACATTATAAATTATGTTAAAAAGAGTATGACATTTTTTTTGCTTTTTTATAATTATAAATAATACATTTTTAACTGTCTTTGATGAATAAGAATGATTTTCATTTTTAAGAATGCGTTTTTTTTAATCAAATAAAATACTTTTATATTATTTTTTGAAATTTCTTATGCTTATTTCATGAAGGACATGAATTGCAACGTGATATAGAGGAGGTTGATATTTATTCAAGATTTGAAATACATAAATTAAAGCATATATAACTATTTGTAATCTGATAAATAAATAGTACTTATTGATTTGTTAGTTTTCTTGTATAACATCTTATATTCATTAATTAAAAAAATGACTTGATTTAGTATACTACGTTACTTTTTTTGCTGCAACACTTAAGATTTATTAAAAAACTATAAGTGAAAATTAGAATTACAATCAACTAAAAATACTTGAAAAAAAAGTTTTATGTGACAACTAATTTAAATCTATAGTATTTTAAAGTTGGTGAAACCAACTATGAGAATTACACATAAGCCACAGTTTGGTTTATCTTGATTTAGAGGATGCCATGTAATATAAACATTGCAATCATCGAGACTTTTGGCATTATTCTACCTAGGTTAAAATAAGAAGTAATAACCATAGATATGTAAATGGGTAATTCATATACAATAAGAATATAAATATGTACATATTAAATCATTTTCTCTTTATAGTGATTATATAATAAGAGAATGATACCTAATAGAACATATACTCTTATATATACAGTATTAGACTAGGTAGGTCATGGATGCATTAATTAAAGAAATGACTTTTTAGTTTTCAACTAATAATAATATCATTAAGAAGTGACTTTAAAATCTTAGATAGATTAATTCATCATGAATTAATTTTTTTATATGTTGTAAATCTTAACGGGAGATGAATGAGTAGTTGAATTTGGATAATCAAAAGTCTTTTATTTATGAATCACATTAAATTAAAAATTAAAACATCTAATAAATATATGTTCATATAATAAGGCCTAAAAGATGCAATCTAATTTCAATGAATAGTTGAATATGATAAGTCTTTTGAAATAAAATGTTATATTCATCATAAAATAATTATACTTTATTTATGCAACAAGTCTTTAAAAGACATGAATTATTAGATGACTTAAGGCATTAAAATTGTTCATATATCAATAGACAACATATTATTCAAAGCCATTGAATTATGATAGAATACGGAAAGTTTTAAGTATCAATTGATTTCCCGAAATGAAATGGTTCATGAACTAAAATCTATACTTATAGTATTTTAAAGTTGGTGAAATCAACCATGGGAATGACACATAAGTCAAAAATTGGTTTTTCTTGATTTAGAAAATGCCATGTAATATGACCTTTGCAATCTTGGAGGCTTTTGACATTTTCCTACCTAGGTTAAAATAAGAGGTAATAACCATACATATGAAACTAGGTAATTTAGTGATTCTATAAGAAGAGAATAATATATATGGAACATATACTCTTATATATAGAGTATTAGACTAGCTAGATCATATCTTATTGAACATATACTCTTATATATAGAGTATGAGACTAGGTAGGCAGTAGATGCATTAAAGAACAATAAGATCATTAAGAAGTGACTTCAATTTTCAACTAATCAAATTTTCAAAATTCAATGGCTTTCAATAAACAATAAGATCATTAAGAAGTGACTTTTCAGTTTTCAACTAATCAAAATTTCATAATTCAATGGCTTTGAATATCATGCATTGTTTCAAGTTGGTGCATGAATTACAAAAGAACCTGATAAAGAATATAAAAGATTAGATATATTTATTTAAAACATATCTTTTGCATTTCCTAATTCAATACTAACATTAATTTGAAGATAAAAAGATCTAAATGACTTTTCACTTTGGAAGGCAGATAGTCTTTGCGGGGAATATAAAAAAATAGAAGGAAAAAATCATTTTTATTGTTGTATGACATTATAGACTTCCTCCTACTTATTTAACTATTTTCTCACATTTTTCCCTTTTTCTTTCATTAGGTTTGGGAAGAACATTTTTTGACAAATTGGATGAGGAAGAAAGCATTAGTTTGATTGAGAAAAATTGCAACAGTGAGTAAGTTTCACCCCTACATTTTTTGCATATATTACACTTATCTTTCGATTATACTATTACCTCTGTCCAAAACAAATTTTATTTATTCTCTTCATCAAAAGAAAAAATATATTTATTTTGAGACGGAGAAAGTATGAGTTTACTTTATCCATCAACATGTGTATTTCATTAACTTATTTGGAAAAAGTTATTTATATTAGTATTGTCATAGTTTATTATGTTATTTTGAATACATATATGTCCTTAATTTTCTTTAGTGATTTTTTCTGTTTTCTTCTCTATCTCTCTTTCTCTTTCCAAGATTGAAATATAAGGAGGCTACGCAAAGTTGTCGCATGCAATTGGCCACCGTTGCACGTATTAATCAACCAAGCAATGCAATACGTTTGTGATACTATTGCTCAAAACTAGGGTTGTAAACGAGCCGAGCCGAGTCGAGCTTTGGGGTGTCGAGCTCAAGCTTTTATCGAGCTCGAGCTCAAGCCCACTTGCTTGTTCGAGCTCGAGATCGAGCTCCCGAGCTGCTCGCGAACAACTCGAGTCGATATCGAACTCGAGTTTTAACGAGCCGAGCTTAGACATTTTGTTTAAGAAAAATATGGTCTTAACGAGCTTATCGAGCCGAATTCGAGCTTATCGAGCCGAGTTCGAGCTGTTCAAAAACAAAAATTTAATTTTAATGAGCTTATCGAGCCGAACTCGAGCTTTTAACGAGTTAAACGAGCCGAACACGGTCGGCTCAATAACAAAAACGAGCTTGACAATCGGTTCAAGCTCGACTCGAGCTACACCTCGAACTCACTCGCTCGAGCTTTCACGAGCCGAGCCCGAGCCGAGCTCGAGCCAGCTCGATTCATATAACAGCCCTACTCAAAACTCAACCTTGAGGTATACTCCATTATACTACTTTTGTCTCCAGAAAATGTTCGAATTTATTCTTAACTAAGAAATAAAATGATTAATTTTAGGACGAAAAAAGTATTTTACATTTTTGTAATTCATTTGTTTTTCTATTATTGTAAATGGAACATTTAAAATTGATATAATTGACCACTCAAATTCTTGGTTATATAACATGAAAGTTCATTTTTTGCAATTCTTTTCCTCACATTATTTTTTTGTTGAAATTTTATGAAAAAAATGAGAATACCTGACACTTATTATTATAATATGTGTTTATTTCTATGTCTATATATTTTATTTTTATCATAAATTTATTTAAGTGTTAATTTTGAGTTTTATTTATTTTTATATATTTTTGTTATGTTTACTAACTTTAATTCATTCTTGATTTTTTACTTCATATCATTATGTTTTGGAGTAGTTGGAATATTTGAAAGGTCAATGCAGTATGAATGTAATCATTCATGGCATAATGTCAATACTTAATTTACTTTATCTTGATTTTAATGCAAACTTGCATATAGAAACATAATACAATTGCAAGTATTATGCTGCAAAAAATGGGTTACTATATTAATTGAACTCCACATCTATTTTCAATTTGAACTTTTTTTTATTTTTTTTTGATTTTTTAATTAAATTTATTATAGTTTAGTGATTCAATATTTTTTATGTCAATACTTAATTTACTTCATTTGTCTTTTAATACTTAAAGAGATAATTATTTAATATATTTTAATTATTTATAAATTTTGATTATAAATATCAGATTGATTGTAATAAGTTAGGTTTTTATAGACACATGCACACTTTCTATCCCTTCATATAAACTTTTATCAAAAGACCTCCTTATATTCATAAACTATTAATTGGTTCATTGAAAGATTATTACTTTATACTATCTATCTCTTCAGAAAATATTTTACAAAAAATACCTTTCATGTTTATAAATTATCAAATGATTTGACGGTACTACAAACCCCGTGCGAAGCAGGGGGATATTTCTAGTTATAATTATCAACAGATATAAATAAACTTTAAAAATAAATAGTACATAAGTTCACGTGCGGAGCAATGGTTATGGACTAGTGACGTAGAATATGTAGCGAATAGTCCATGATCAAGATGTATACTTTGAGGAAAGCGAGCAAGAAATCGAAGGGGAAGGTATTACCGTTGTAAGATTATTTAAAGGTAAATTTCAATTTAGTAAGGTGATTTGTATTATATTTGTAATTTAGTTTTTAGGGCTAATTGGAAATTGGTAACCTGAATTTGTTTTACGTTTGCAATTCCCAACCTAAATGTTCAATTCTACAAATCAGTCACCTGAGTTTGTCAATTTGTTGCAATGTGGTGAATAAACTAATTTTTCGTTACATTTTTAACGGACGTAACACATGTACCTAGCACATAACCTTTTAAAAGAGCAATCTGGTCAATTCCTAGAGGATGTGCAAGGCATATGTTCTTGCATATGTTTAGCTGAAGGGGTCAACTGCAACTTTTTGAAAATAAAGGGCAAAATAAAAAAATTACTCATGTAATACACTTATTTGTACATAAGTTAAATGTGTACAACATTTTATGCATACAACAATATTAACTTTAAATATAAAGTTGAGAAAATACTTTTAAAGTTAAAAATATAAAATACATTTTTAAATATAATATATTCATGCTTCAAGACGGCATTAAATTTTTAAATTTAAAACAAAACAAAACAATTAATATCTAAAAAATAAGAATAAATGAAATATTAAATTTTGAAAACACATTTATATCCCCCTTATACTTTGCGTTTGCAATTTCACAAAGTAATGCACAACCTCCGAAAATTGAAAAAATTGCCTTAATAAAAAGTCATGTGCAAGGCACATGTGTTTAGGCCCTTCAGAAAATTAACGATATGTTAGTTTATTCACCACATTGTAAAAATTGACAAACTCAGGTGACTGATTTGCAAAATTAAACTTTTAGGTTGGGGATTGCAAAAGTGAGACAAACTTAGGTTACCAATATGCAATTAGCCCTAGTTTTTAAGATTGTAAATTTTCAATTCGACTTGTATATTTAATATTTTATTTCAAATTAGTATAAAAACTAACAAAATATTAATTTTCATAAGGAAAAAAGAGTCATTCGCCATTTACATGACTTTTTTAGGTTGATATTTGTCATTATTTTAGGGTATGTGAAGGGTATTTGTAGGCTGTCTTTTTCTCGCACTTGTAGGGTATTATGGTCTTTTCCAGAGAATGCTCACTTCTTTTAAAATTTACATTTACCCTTTTCCTCGCCCTTCACCGACACCATCATCTTTGCCAGAAAATGCTCACTGACACCACCATCAAGTGAACACTAATTCATTAATTGTGTAACAACTCGAGCTCGGAGACCTATCGCACTACATAAGCACCACGCACTAGCCTACTAAGAACAAACAAACAGATGGGTTCACTTGGTTACCACATGCCCACCTAAAAGTCCATGAATGTTATTAGTGCTCAATGGTAGCTTTATAGGCTTATAAATATCACTGTAAACTGCCACATCATTCCAATGAGGGATTAGGATATCACAATCTTCCACACTCAAATCTTTGTCATCCCACGCAAGTCCTAAACAATACCCAAATTGTACCCTCGAGAGATCTCGCAAGCGATATGACCGGGGTTCCGCTCTGATGCCATTTGTAATGACCCTAGTCAGAAGACCCAGTCCGCTTCATAACTGCATTGGCCCACTAACCACAAACGTCTGGGTCCACTTGACTTACTATAGTGTAAGTACCCAAATATGAATTAAAGCCAACTTAGGGGTATTCTTAGTACTATTCAAGGATAAACTTGATAGGCTAGGACCTCACTAGGATAAACCAAAAGCCTTAGGACTGTTCTGGAATAAAATAATAAAATCCAGAATCTCGCCAGGGTAATCCGTACGGATGGTTTGGCCACGAAGAGCCACTAGCCGTACGGATGGTTTAGGTGCCTTCAGTCCCTATAAATTAAAGCTGTTGCTGATCATTTCATGGGGGGAGAAAAATAGTAGAGGGTAGTGAAACTCTATCAAAACACAGCAGAAACACAAACACCACAAAACTTGAGAAGAAAATAGGCTAAAACCAAAATTGGTAAGGTCTTCTTCTCCCCATCTTCTCTCCATCTCACATCTCTCTTGTTACTTTGTTATATTATTGTTTATTTACATTGTTTGTCCCTCTTATATACAAATTTCTTTACATTCATGTAATATTATGAATTGGAACCAAGTCATGAGGTGATTCCATGGTGCCCTCATGCTTTATGTGTGATTAAGGGTTACAAACCAAATGATGATCATGACTTGTTATGTTTAAGCCTTTTACATTTATGTCATTTATATTCATGTCATTATTTTTGGATTGGTGATCCAGTGCACATATGGAGATAGCCTTGTACATTTATCTTGTATTTGCTCATTTGTTGCCATAATGATCATGTTTAGGTGGTAAAGTCTCAATCTTTACCATCCAAACTTTGATTTGGCCTAAAATGTCACATTTAGATGATAAAGACTCAATATTTATACATTCAAAGGTTGATTTTTTTGCCCCAAAGGTTTATTTTTGGATGAATCATCCATTTGGATGTTAAAGTCTCAATCTTTAACCATCAAAATGGTTGTCTTGGCTCAAAGCCATGTTCATCACCTTTGCATTTCTTTCTCCAATTATTGCCTTGATCATACCTAAATCCTTAGTTTTGGTGTCTAATCTAATGATCAAGAGCATAGGAATGTTGTTATGCATGTTTATGTACAACACAATAAACTGAAAAGTCACATTCCTGTCCAGTTTCAGCAGAATGCCCTGTTTTTACCTGAAACTGGACTGTTTCTGATAAATCTGCAATATCCCCAGGACGGCCATGACCATCCGTATGGATGGTTTGGCCAGAGAGATATTTTTCTAGTTAAACCTGATTCTGTCAAGATCTTTGCAAATAAACCATTTTCTGTTAATTTTCTAACTGTTTCGGTTAAGAGTCAGTTTCTCCCATATTTAAAATACACACACACACTCGCACATTTTGGTTGATAAACTTAGGGAGACTCGGTTTTCCGAGGCGGATTGGGTGAACCATGAAACGTTTTTCCCAAGATGTAACCTGACCTCCGAACTCATTTTCTCTAACCATTTTCGTTAAATTGGGTTTAAAGTTAATTTAACGTGGCGACTCCGTTTTCTTGAAAAATAAAGTTCCGTGTTCGATCCCGAGGAACAATCCGATGTTTCCCGCGGGTATCTTACAATGGCAACTTCGCTGGGGATAGGTGTTTCTGAACTTTTCTTTAGAAGAATCGGGGATATCCTTGTGTGGGTCAAACTCCCGTCCCCGTTTGTTGACTTTATGTGCATATTTTGTGTGTTTTATGTTTCTGTTTTGATTTCTGGAAAATTGATTTTTCTGGGAATGCAATAAACTGGGGCTAGATGGATCAGAAACTGGAAAATTGCAAAAAATAATGGACCTCCTGATCCAGCCGTACGGATAGTTTGGCTGGGCCCACAGAATGTTTCAAATTCAACAATTTCTTGCAGAGCAGAAACATTCTGATGGTCCCCTTGCTTCTGCTTGTCCAGGTTCCAAATTTACAGCCTTTACTTGTGCACATTAGCCTTTGTTTTCTTAGCAAAAATTGGTTTTTCAAAGCCTTGGTTATGCACAAATTTTTGACATAAAATTTTGATTCTCAAAACCTTGTTGTGCATAACCTCTTTTTTATGAAAGTTTGGTTTCTAAAACCTTGTTTGTGAACAATCTTTTTGTAAAAATTGATTTTTAAAAGAACCTTGTTCTCCTTGTAAAGTTTTGATTTTCAAGACCTTGGATTGTGCACAATCCTTTTGTACAAAGTTTGATTTTCAAAAATCTTTACTTGTTTATATGCTTGTTTGTTACTTGTGCAAGTTACTTGTTTATTGCTTGTCCATATCTTGTGCATTACTTGTTCATATTCTTGCTCATGATATTAAAACGAACCGAAGATTCCTATTTTGACTAAAAAAGGAACATAGAAGGCTTCACACTACGCGCACTCGACCTTATGCACGTCTCAATAACCCTCAAACTCGGAGCGGATACCATTATGCAGCTTGATTGGTGCTCTTGTGCCCTTCTCGCGCGCACGAGACCGTTCCACCTCCCCAACCGAGCCGAGTCAACCACACTTGTTCGTGACACACAAATATCATGACCATGGTTGGTTTTTGGTCTAGCTCACATCTTCTTGTCCTTAATATGTGCCAAAGATTAATTATAGCCAAATTAACGTAGAAATCCAAAGACCCCTTGTGGAAGCAAGTTTAATTGAGGTCATCTTTGACCCGGTCTTTGACTTATGCGTTAATTTTAACCATAATTAACCAAAGTCATGTATTAAGGATGGGATGACACCGTGTCATTAAACCCTAATGTTTTCCCCATCCTAATTATCCTTAAGCCTAAAGTTAAGGCCCAAGATCCCTCATGAAAACAAGGTCATGCCAAAATTTCGTTAAGGCATTAAGTCAATCTTGACCTTAACCGGGGATTAATCATGATAAGGATGGCCCATACATTGGAGCTTTGTGACGCACTAGAATTTAGGGTTGGTTCTTTTGATCGGTGGAAGCCACGTGCCCTATAGGACCCTCGCCCGGGATAGTCCGTCCTTGGGGGTGTGCAATACAGGTGAAAAATGAGGGGGGCTATAAAACTCGACACTCCTTTTATATGAGAGGTTTTACCTAATTACTTTTGGATCCGAGATTCCTTTTCAAACAAGAAAACTGTAGGATCTGACTAGGCCCGACATAGCAGTCGTACGGCTCTATAGGAGCCGTACTCCACCATCCTGACCGTAAGGTCACAGTCCAAAAATCCTAGATTTTTCAGCCTTTTCAATCCGTGCCTCCACTGATCCAAGGTTTAGAGTGGTTGCGAAAAAGAAAAGAAATCATTTCCAACCATTTAGAAATAAAATAAATGTTTTAAGTAAACATGAACGAAAATAATAATAATAATAAGCTTTCATGTTGCATAAGCCTGAGCCTGTTACACAAACACTAGCCCAAGTTAATACCCGAGCCTGAATAAACCTCCTTCTCCTCCGCAGCTCGTAGGAAGTGGGTAAGAGTTCCGGGTCATCGTTTGATTAGTGCCGAGTCCGACATTTCGTCAGCATCTTCGCTCAGACTCCTCAAAATGACTAGCCCAGCGGGAAGTAGTAGTGGGGATGATAGTGCAGTGAATCCTAATGGTCTTACCCGAGAAGAGTTGGTACAAGCTTTAGAGGCCGTCAGGGCCCGGGAAGAGAATATCCATAAGCACCAAGAAGAAATGCAAAATAGGGTTGTGGAAGCCATGAGACAAAAGGGGGTAGCCGCCATGTTTGAAAATGATGGGTCTTTTGTGGAAATCACTGATGAAGAGGAGGTCGAAAATGTGCAACCTCAAAGCTACAACCGAGTTCCTCCTCCCCAAGCTTACCCTAATGTGGTAACCTTACGTCCTACATTCCAAGCCACTATCCACCAAAATGTGCCTGTCACCCAAGCTCCCTTTGCCCCGGCCACCATTGGCTTGCCACCTCCGGCCTTGCCGATTGGGTCCCAAGGAACACCTTACCCATTCTATACCCCGATGGCACAAGTCCCCAATTCCATCCCACCATATATCCCTACAAGCAATCCAGTACATGGGTATGTCTACACCCACGTTCCACCTCAAAATTCTTCTCCCGTGATTCCATCCACCAGTGCCTCCAACCATAGTTCCGGTGATAAGCCAAGCCGTGGGGGTCAACCAACTCAAGCCCGCATGTGGACCCCCAAATGGGATGGTTGATAGAGAAATTGAAACAAATGGAAGAAATGTTTGAAGGGATGAATGAAAACAAATCCTCTTTGGGAATTACCGACCCCAATAAAATTGTCCCCCTGTTTGCGCGCGGGTTTTTTTGTTGTTTTTTTCGAGGTGCCTTTTCATCCTTCAATTTACCCTTTTTGATTGTTTGAGAGTCGCCACCATGTTGTTGTCAGAACATGGACCGAGATATCTGGATTCGGGGGTTAAGTTATGAATTGGGAAGGTCAAGGAGCACCCAATTCACCCAATCTAGTATTGGTCTTGCTAATAAATCATCATCATTGTTTCAAAATCATGCAAAATGTATGTAAAAAGAAAACAAACAAATAAATAATTGATTATTTATTTGGGATGTCAGATCATGTTCTACGAGGCCATCTCTATGGATTGGAGAGGCTCTAGGCTGATCCTTTAATGGAATCACACTACTTCAAAGACAAAGAAGGAGTTGAGAAGATAGAAAACAAAGAGTTTTACCTAAGCGTTCTTCAAGAATCCTATGGATGGCCTTGACTAAAGGCCTTGAGTTTTTGATTGTTGGGTTTCGTAATAACATGCGCAGCGGAATTAAGCATTTAAAATTTTATGAAACCCAAAGCCATAGATCCGTTGATATGATTAAATCAAATACAACAATATGAATACTAGAGAAACTAACCCTTGATGACTTTGAGTTTCGTCTTTTCTTTTGGTGGAGATCTTGAATCTTTAGTCACGAAAAGTAAGAACACGAACTTTGAAGATGATAAGCTTCACCCTCTAGTGGTATCCACACCTTGAACGAATATCAAGAAACTTCTTGATCTTGGTTGCTAGACCAAAATTATGAAACACACTTTCACAATTAACAAGAACTATATTGAATTTATTTTGTGTATTATTTTGTTCTTCAATCTAAGATGTCTTAGAACAAAATAAAAACTCTCTCAAACTCTTTGGAGGCTCACAAAAAGGCTAGGGCTGAGTTCTGGCTGAATTTGGCTTTTTATACACAAGCAAGACCTATTCCAAATAGGAAACTTGTGTCAAAAACCTTTTCCTAATCAAATTAGGAATGTGTCTGCCGACTCACTTGTGCGGCCGCCCAAAGACCCTGTGCGGTCGCCCAAGCACCCTGAAGCAAAACTGGTACAAACTGACCTAAGATGTGCGGCCGCCCAAATGCTTTTGTGCGGTCGCACACTTGCTCAGATTGTACTCAATTTTTCCAAAATCCTTGAATGGTCCTTCGACCCAATATTCTAATATAGTCGTTTTAAGATTCGTTCTATTGTGTGTGACCCTCTAGGATTATACTAAGTTGGCAATGGGTTCAAACATGAATCCATAAGATATGATTAGGTTCTAGCAAACCGTCATACCTACCCAAATAGTATAACTAGATACAAGTTCGCATTCCTTTAGAATATTTCATAATCCCTTTGTCCACGATGTCATTGAACACAAGTCATGGTCAACAAGTCAACTTGTTTTTGTTCAATACTTTCTCGATTCCGAATATGTTGATAATACAAATGACATTGATCTAATCACTTCATTTGAGTTCGGCCGAACATTTTCATCAACATCATTCCTACGAGAGGCCCAAGCTTGACATCTCTCCGAAGAGGGACAAATCCATTTAGCTTATTATTCTTCCCTACGTGAATCTGATTATGCCAATCATACCCTTTATAACTTCCCGGTTAAAGGTAGCGTTTGAATATGTCAAACATAATGTTCATCAAGTGGAAGACTATAATAACTTCATGTATAAGGATTCAAATGACATAACTAATATGAGATATATGTATGACATCGACCATGACATAAATCTCATACAGCGGGTCATGTCCAGTACCTTGTTCCAAACAAGTACCCATAAATCTAACATGATCATCCCATGATCATTTAGCCTTTACACTAGTGCTTAACAAGTACTAGGGACGGAGATTATTACAAGTACACATGAACAACAATAATAATCAAAACATCTCTTTATTGATATGAAATAAATGATAACAATTACAACCTTTATTAAATGTGCCTAGGGCACCACTACCAACAATCTCCCACTTGCCCTAGGCCCAATCTCCCATGTATCTAATACCCATGGACCTAACATGACTTTCATGTTTAGCTTGTGGCAGTCCCTTTGTTAGCGGGCCCGCAACATTGTCATCAGTAGGTACTCTGCATATATTTACGTCTCCCCTATCAACGATTTCTCGAATGATATGAAAACGCCTAAGTATGTGTTTGGACTTCTGATGTGCTCTTGGTTCCTTTGCGTGAGCAATAGCACCATTATTATCGCAATAAAGGTCTATTGGATTAGCAATGCTAGGAACCACTCCAAGTTCAGTGATGAACTTCTTAATCCAAACAGCTTCCTTTGCAGCATCTGATGCAGCAATATACTCAGCTTCTGTTGTAGAATCAACGGTTGTACTCTGCTTGGAACTCTTCCAGCTTACAGCTCCACCATTTAACATAAACAAAAACCCGATTGCGATCAACTATCATCTTTGTCGGTTTGGAAGCTTGCATCCGTGTAAGCATTTACCACGAGATCATCTTCCATTCCTCCATAGATCAAAAACGAATCTTTAGTTCTTGTCAAGTACTTAAGAATCGCTTTTACAGCCATCCAGTGACTTTCACCGGGGTCGGAGTGGTATCTACTTGTCATGCTTAAAGCATAAGATACATCCGGCCTAGTACAAATCATGGCATACATGATGGACCCAATTGCCGAAGCATATGGAACATCATTCATTTTCTCACGCTCATCTTTTATCTTAGGACATTGAGTCTTGCTTAGAGAAACTCCATGTAACACTGGTAAGGTTCCTCTTTAGAATTTTCCATACGGAATCTTCTAATGACCTTGTCAATGTATGTACTTTGGCTTAAACCAAGTAGCCTCCTTGATCTATCTATATAGATCTTAATGCCAAGTATGTATGCGGCTTCACCCATATCTTTTATTGCAAAGCACTTTCCCAACCAAGTCTTTACGGACTGAAGTGTAGGAATGTCGTTTACAATGAGTAATATGTCATCCACGTATAAAATAAGGAATATCACTATGCTCCCACTAATCTTCTTGTAAACACAAGGCTCATCTTCGTTCTTGATGAAACCAAACTCTTTGACCGATTCATCAAAAAGGAGATTCCAACTCCTTGAAGCTTGCTTCAATCCATAGATGGATCTTTGCAATTTGCATACCTTAGAATTCTGTTCAAAACCTTCTGGTTGTGTCATATACACATCCTCTGTTAGTTTTCCATTTAGCAAAGCGGTTTTGACGTCCATTTCCCATATTTCATAGTCATGATATGCGGCAATGGCAAGCAAAATTCTTATAGACTTGATCATTGCTACGGGTGAAAAGGTTTCATCATAGTCAATACCATGAACTTGCCTATAACCCTTCGCTATAAGTCTAGCTTTGTAAGTATGCACCTTCCCATCCATGTCAGTCTTCTTCTTGAAGACCCATTTGCATCCTATGGTTTTTACACCTTCGGGCGCATCAATCAAGTTCCAAACTTGATTGTCTTGCATGGATTGCAATTCAGATTCCATGGCTCCAAGCCACTTGTTCGAATTAGGAGAAGACATCGCCTCTTGGTAGGTTGTCGGTTCATCATTCTCAATGATTTCCACCTCATTACTATCCGTTACGAGAAATCCATATCTCTCGAGCTCGGATCGTAACCTACTAGATCTGCGAGTTGCTTGTGTATTTTGAACAGGTTCCACAACTCCTTGTGATTCTTGTTCTTGTTCCATTATTGGTTCAATGTCATTTTCTGGGTCTCGAATCTCTTCAAGATTTATTTTACTCCCACTGATTTCTTTGGAGAGAAACTCTTTCTCTAGAAAGACACCAGTTCGGGCAACAAACACTTTGTTGTCCTCTAGGTTGTAAAAGTAATATCCTTTAGTTTCCTTAGGATATCCCACGAAAATACATTTATCAGATTTGTGTGCTAGTTTGTCGGAGACAAGTCTTTTGACAAAAGCTTCGCAACCCCAAATCCTCATGAAAGACAGACTAGGTTTCTTTCTGCTCCACATCTCATATGGAGTCTTTGGAACCGATTTAGTTGGAACTTGATTTAGTGTTAAAGCAGCGGTTTCTAGGGCCTAACCCCAAAAGGATATTGGAAGATCAACTTGACTCATCATTGATCAAACCATGTCTAACAAAGTCCGATTTCTCCTCTCGGACACACCATTCCATTGTGGTGTTCCGGGTGGAGTCAATTTTGAAACTATTCCACAATTCTTTAGATAATCATCAAATTCATGACTCAAGTATTCTCCACCTCGATCCGATCGAAGTGCCTTAATACTTTTGCCAAGTTGTTTTACTACTTCATTTTGAAATATTCTAAATATCTCAAATGCTTCACTTTTACGTTTCATTAGGTAAACATAACCAAATCTACTATAATCATCCGTGAAGGTTATGAAGTATCGAAATCCTCCCCTAGCATTGCAACTTAATGGTCCGCATACATCGGAATGTATCAACCCCAATAAGTCGCTTGCCCTTTCACCTAGCTTGGTAAAAGGTGTCTTAGTTATTTTTCCAAGAAGACACGACTCGCAAGTATCATATGACTTAAGGTCACATGAACCTAAAAGACCGTCCCCATGGAGTTTTGAGATACGCTTCTCATTAATATGACCAAGACGGCAATGCCACAAATAAGAATGATTTACATCATTAGGTTTAGATTTCTTATTTATATGATAGACATTATCATTATTTTTATTCTTGACATCCAAGATATAAAGGCCATTAAATGAATTAGCAATACCATAAAGCACATCATTTAAATAAATAGAAAATTTCTTATTCTCAATAAGAAACTTAAAACCTTCATTATCCAAACAAGAAATTGAAATAATATTTCTACTTAAATCCGGAACATAATAACAATTGTTCAAAACAAGAATTAATCCGGAAGGTAAAATGACTTCATAAGTCCTTACGGCTAATGCAGCAACTCTTGCTCCATTCCCCACGCATAGATCTGTTGGTTTCTTAGTAGCATGCGCAGCGGAATTCAGCATTTAAAATTTGAAACCCAAAGCCATGGAACCGTTCATATGATTAAATCAAATACAACATAAGAATAAAGGAATAAACTAACCCTTGATGGCTATCAAATTCTCTTGGTCTTTGGTGGAGGTTTGAAGACTTGATCACGATCACAAAGCTTGAACACGAACTTTGAAGATGATGATTTTCACCCTCTAGCGGTATCCACACTTCGAACGAATATCAAAGGAGCTTCTTTGATCTTAGTTGCTAGACCAAATTGTGAAACACTTTTTCACAATCAAAAGAACTATATGGAATTTATTTTGTGTATTATTTTGTTCCTCACCAAGAATGTCTTGGAACAAAATAAACCCTCTCTCAAACTCTTTGAGACTCACAAAATCATTAGCTTAGAGTGCTGGCCGAATTTGGTCTTTTATACACAAGTATGACCTATTCCAAATAGGAAACTTGTGTCAAAATCCGTCCAAAATTCGTTTCCTAATCAAATTAGGAATCTGCCACCCGATAGTACTGTGCGGCCGCCCAAAACCCTCTGTGCGGTCGCACAACTATCTGAAACAAAACTGGTACAAAACTGAGATAAGTGTGCGGCCGCCCAGTCCATACTGTCCGGTCGCCCACTTCTCAGAAAGTCCAGAATTTCCAAAATTCCAATGTAGTCCTTTTAAAGATTCGTTCTATTGTGTGTGACCCTCTAGGATTATACTAAGTTGGCAATGGGTTCAAACATGAAACCATAAGATATGATTAGGTTCTAGCAAACCGTCATACCTACCCAAATAGTATAACTAGATACAAGTTCGCATTCCTCTTAGAATATGTCATAATCCCTTTTGTCCACGATGTCATTGAACACAAGTCATGGTCAAACGGTCAACTTGTTTGTTCAATACTTTCTCGATTCCGAATATGTTGATAATCCAAATGACATTGATCCAATCAATTCATTTGAGTCCGGCCGAACATTTCATCAACATCATTCCTACAAGAGGCCTAAGCTTGACATCTCTCCGTGGAGGGACAAATCCATTTAGCTTATTATTCTTCCCAACGGGATTCCGATTATGCCAATCATACCCTTTATAACTACCGTGTTAAGGTAGCGTTTGAATATGTCAAACATAATGTTCATCAAGTGGAAGACTATAATAACTTCATGTCTAAGGATTCAAATGACATAACTAATATGAGATATATGTACGACATAGACCATGACATAAATCTCATAAAGCGGGTCATGTCCAGTACCTTGTTCCAAACAAGTACCCATAAATCTAACATGATCATCCCATGATCATTTAGCCTTTATACTAGTGCTTAACAAGTACTAGGGACGGAGATTATTATAAGTAAACATGAACAACAATAATAATCAAAACATCTCTTTATTGATATGAAATAAATGATAACAATTACAACGTTTATTAAACGTGCCTAGGGCA